>CM054165.1:21653154-21658154 GCA_028751875.1 Rapana venosa | reverse complement strand
CATTGGTGGCAGAACGATCACAAACCTCCGCTTCGCAGATGACATTGATGGAATAGCAGGATCAGAAAAAGAGCTTGCCAGCCTAACAGAACACTTGGATAAGGCCTCCAAAACATACGGCATGGAAATCAGTGCAGAGAAGACCAACTGATGACTAATAACACCAATGGCATTAGCATGTATCAGGGTTAATGACCAGAAGCTGGAAACAGTTCAAAGCTTTCAAGTCCCTGGGAGCCATTGTATCCGACCAGGGATCCAAGCCAGAAGTAGTATGCAGGACCTGCACAGAAAATAACAGCTTTGTCAAAACTAAACACCCATCTGGAGAGAAAAGAATTATCTCACTTATCTCCAAGATCAGACTTAATGCGCTCCCTTGTCATATCCTATTTCTGTATGCCTGTGAATCATGGACCCTGACTGCAGATTTGGAGAGAAGAGTACAGGCGGGTGGAGATGAGATGCTTTCGGAGACTCCTTGGCATCTCCTACAAAGACCACATAAGAAAGGGAAGCGTGCATAACAGAATCCAGCAAACCATTGGACCCTATGGAACCTTCTAACGATCGTGAAAAAAGCGTAAACTTAATTTGGTATGGGCATGTCACAAGACCCCAAAGGGAAATTACAAAGACATTTTTGCAAGGCACTGTCCAAGGAGGGAAGAAGAAGAGGCAGACCAAGGAAGAGCTGGGAGGATAACATCAGTGAATGGACAGGCCTAGAACTCAACAAAACCCTGAGAAAGGCAGAACAGAGAGAAGAATGGAGGGAACTGGTTGCTGAGTCTTTGAGGGTGCCCCCACGGTCGTCAGACTACGGGACAGATAGATAGATAGATAGATAGATTTGCCTTATTAGTCAATTCCTAGGCATTCATGCATTAGATGGCTTTTTAGCTGTGTCTTGAACTGATTTTTGTTTTTGATACATTTTAAGCGTTTTGGGAGCTTGTTCCATAAGTCACTACCTGAGTACAAGAAGCTTGTTTTGTAAAGATTATTTCTTGGTCTCGGAAATGTTAGTAGATGATTATGTCTGTGTTCATTGATTTTGAAGCTTTTGGGTGATCTTTGGAGGGGCATTTCCATTGAAACTTTGGACAAATAGAGCTTTATTTAGATAAGTTGTTTTTGAAGGTTAGGGTTTTTGTTTCCTTATAATCGTTGATGGTTAGGGAGCTTGATTTTAGTAGAACAAGTTTCAGTGCTCTTTTATATATTATGAATCAATTTAAAATTTGTAGCACTGCAGCTGTCCCAAAAAGATGAAGCATAGTCAACTATAGGCAAAATTATGGCCGCAAAAAAGAGTTTGCGAGAGTGGTTATTTAGAAAATGTTTTATTTTTGATAACTGAAGTAGCTTGTAAAAAAGGGTTTTTCCCTAGCGCCATCACAATGGTCAGTCCAAAGTAAGATTTTTGTCAATAATTACACCCAGAAATTCTGTGGTAGTCAACTTTTTAAATTACTTTTTTACCTATCAGAGGTTGGAATTTATCTTTCATTTTTTGTCTCTTTTGTCTTGCTATTTACATACTTACACTTAGTTTTTCGCGTATTTAGGGAATATGTTTAGCTGAGCCCAAGAAACCAATCTGTCAATATTGTGTTGAATTTTGATTGTAAGTCTGTGGGGGTCAGAGTCACTACAATAAAATGGATGTGTCATCAGCAAACATTTCACAGCTACATTCTAGAAATTGGGGTAAGTCATTTACATAGATTGAAAATAGAAGTGTGGACCCATATTGCCCCTTGTGGTACTCCATGTTTAATAGGTACTAGTTCTGATGTTTGATTATTTGCAGTTACTAGCTGCTGCCTATTCGACAAAAAGCTTTTCAAAAGATTATCGTTTATGGTGTTAGTTTTTTTAATACAAGTGAAGTTTACGCAAAAATAAAGGAATGTTTTGATTCATCAAATGCTTTTTCAAAGTCAACAAAAAGAAGGCCTGTATATTTATTTTCATTGTTTTGTGTGGGAGACTGTCTGTAATTTGTGTAAGAGTTGTGTGACAGGAAAATTTTTTACGAAAACCTGACTGATCTTCATTTAATAGATTGTTGGGTTTTCAAAGTAGGAATATACGGATTTTGGATATGTTTTTTAAAGGGTTTAGATAAGACAGACAGAATTGAAATTGGTCTGTAATTTGAAGGACAAGCAGTATCACCTGATTTGTGGATGGTATGATTTTTGCCTTTTTAAATATGACAAGGGAAAATTGTTTTTCTCTATGCACAAGTTATACAAGTATGTCAGTGTTCCAGCTATAAAATTGACCACAAAGCTTGATTATTCTTCCATCTAGATTGTCTAAACCAGTGTTCTGGAAAATTTTTTGAAGAGACAGGCTTTCCAAGACGTCTGTGATTGTCATTGGGAGTAGTTTGAATGGGAATTTTATTTTTTTGATTTGATATATTGTTTAAATAATGGAGATCATTTTCATTTGATTGTCATTTGGGTATTACTTTGTCGGCAATGTTTGAGAAAATGGTTGTTCAATTCATCAGCTGATATATCTTTTAATGTCTGTTGCTTTTTGATATAGGTTTATTACATAATGTATTGATGGCTTTCCATACTTGGCGAGAGTCGGTAGTTGTATATTAACAACTTTGAATGTAATCACGTTTTGATTTGCGTTTTAGTGAGTTACTTTGTTTCTTTGTGCCCTGAACTGCTCATTTGACCATGTGTTTTTTAAATAGTCTCTTAGGTGGGATTTCGGATTCTATGTCTTTTGTTATCCAAGGTGGTTTGATTTTTTCTTGAACTCTTTTTTTTTATGAAAGGGGCGTGTTTGTCGTATTTCTGAAGTAAATGTCCTAATCCAAAATTCAGCAGCTTCATCAGGGTCTTTTTATTTGGTTATGTCATGTAATGGCGAGTTTGTCAAGTGAAAAGGGAAATTTTTGCTCGTTAAAGTTTTTAAATTTCCTGTAAAAAATAGTTTTATGCCCTACTTTAGGTATTTTGATACGATTTTTAAACCAAGTAAAGCACACTGGATTATGATCACTGCATCCCATGAGGAGCACATACTTTCTGTTATGTGTTGTTTGTAGTTAGTGTAGATATGATCTATTTTTAAAGTTCTAGAGTTTTTTGTTATCCGAGTTGGTTTATTTTATTAGTTGATCTAGGCCAAGCATAGTATGTTGTGGCTCCATTTTTTGGTTTAGGTTTAATAAAGTCTATGTTAAAATCCCCAAGAATAATTGTTTCATTGTTTAAAGTATTACCTCGTCATAAGGGAGTGAATTTTTCTAGCCCGTCTATGGTTTCTGAAGGATTTCTGTATATAAATCCTATTATATTGGGCATTTTGTTTTAATTTTATTTCAATCCACATGGATTCAATGTCTAAACCTCAAGGTTATATATTCTTTTACAACTGAGCGAGGAGGCTATATATGTTTAAATAACCGGTGGACTTGGGTTTGTGAGGATCTTCACGGAAGATTTGATACCCTGGAAAATTCATGTGTGCATCTGTTACATTTGGAGAAAGAAAGTCGGGATTCAGCTAGACAAAAAAAAATTTAAAAATGATTTCCATGTTGTATGTATGGTTGCAATGTCATCTTTTTTGTTTTTTTGCATGTTGATATTCAGGTAGCCTACTCGGAGGCCCTGTTTTGTTGGCCCCTTGTTTTGAGTTAGAGACTAATATATGTCAGGATTGATTGGCTAATTTATGTTTTTTTTCTTGTTCTATCGTTTAAGTAAACTATCAAAATAGAAGACCCGTTTAGTAGGTTTTCTATTCAATATCAAACAGGAGAATTATAATATGATATGAAGGAAACCCCAAAAAAAACGAAACAATACTAAAAGTCAATTTCAAAAGCTGTTTTGGATCTGCCAAAAAAATCGATCTGTTATATCAACACAGTATATTAAAACCAGTCCCTTTATATTTATACACTAAATGGGAAACAAGTATACCACACGTACATTAAAGTGTAGAATATTTTTGATAGAGAAATCCTACAAACTTTTCTTTTTTTTTTTCTAAGTCAATAACTATCACTTACACAATACACGTATTCATATAAAGCTCTAAAACAAGGAAGATACAGTCACAAGCAGTAGATACAATAATAAAGTATAGAATTTCTTGGAAAATCTATAGCAAAAATTTGTCTCTTAAAACAACTTCTGATGCTAGAGTCTCTGGTGTAGCAAATATAGCTGCTAATCACAACAGTCAATTGTTTCAATCAAGCAGACTGCTTGTAAAAAACCGCAATAAGCTGCTGTCACAAAGTCACTTCTTTCAGTCAAGCAGAACTGCTTTATAATCCAGCAAAATAGCTGTTAGACACAAAAGTCAATTGCTTCCGTCAGGCAGAACGATTTATAAAACCCCACAGCAAACGACATTAATCAACATCAATTAATTACTGGGAAAAAGAAAGAAAGAAAAAATGAAAAGGAAAAAAGGAGAGGTGAAGAAAAGTATGAGAGGGAGAGGGGAATTGTTGGGGAGGAAAGAGAGAGAGAGAGAGGAGGGGGGAGAGAGGCTGAGGGAGAGAGAGGGAAGGGGAGAGATGGAAATGAGAGGAGGGAAAAGGGGGGAGGGATGAGGAGAGGAGAGAGAGAGAGATGAGGGGGAGAGAGGAGAGAGAGATGGAGAGGGGAAGAGAAAGAGAAAAGGAAAAGAGAGAGAGCGGGGGGGGGGGGGGGGGGAGATGAGAGGGAGAGAGGGGAGAGAGAGGGGGAGGTGAGGGCGAGAGAGAAGAAGGAGAGAGGAGAGAGAGGAGAGAGAGGGGGAAAAGAGAAAGAGGAGAGGAGAGAGGAGAGAGGAGGGGGAAGTAGAGGAGAGAGAGGGAGGAAGGAAGAGAGGGAGAGGAGTGAGGGGGGGAGAGAGAGAGAGAAAGAGACAGAGAGGGAGAAAGAGAGAGAAAGAGGAGAGGGGATGAGAGAGAAGAGAGAGAGAGGGAGGCGGGGGAGGGGGGGGGGGGGGGGGGGGGGGGCTTA
>CM054165.1:21635654-21640654 GCA_028751875.1 Rapana venosa | reverse complement strand
AACCAACTTCAGATAGTGAGTTGTCATCAGGTTTACACATGACTGGGACATACAACAAACTTCAGATAGTAAGTTGTCATCAGGTTTAGACATGACTGGGACGTGCAACAAACAAACAAACTTCAGACATACAGAAGATAGAGATTAAAAAAAAAAAATCTTGTATTACAATGGTAGCGTTTTGCGGGTTACGGGAAACACGTACATACCAACATCTTCTCCTTCACCAATATTCCTGTAGTCCCGTGGAGGCACCACTGAAGATTTTGCAGCCAGCTTCCTCCACTCCTCAGCATGTGTGATGTTTGTTTTTTTTTAAACAAAGAAGAAAAGATGAGCTGCTTTGCAGTTGGGCTAGTTCGGCTGAGGCCAGCAGGCAGACCTCTTGCAAGAGTTACATACAAGCACAGAAGAACTACACATCCCACCCAATAAGGAAAATAAAGAAACAGGGGAGAGAGAGAGAGAGAGAGAGAGAGAGAGAGAGAGAGAGAGAGAGAGAGAGAGGAGAGAGAGAGAGAGAGAGAGAGAGAGCGCATATTGGGAGAGCAGCATACATGTACACATCAGTTCAGCCCCCTCCCCTCTTCATCTGTTTTGTGTAACAAAATAGCCACGAGCCAGTGAGTGGCCCAACCTGACGGAACACTTTTTGCTACAAGTCTGTCTGACTCTGCATCTACATCTCTGTAGTTTACTCTGACGTGGAATCTATGCTGTGACGATTGTTTGCGTTATATACTTGTATTTTTCTTCTGTCTGTCTGTCTTGTACATAGTGTATAGATCAGGGGGTGTATGTGAGTGCCTGGTCTCCTTCCCACTGTCCCGTTGTGAAAGCTTTTCACCATGTATAAAACTGTTGTCATTGTCAAACTATTGGCATTCTCTCTCTCTCTCTCTCTCTCCTCTCTCTCCTCTCTCTCTCTCTCCTCTCTCTCTCTCTCTCTCCACGCACGCACACACACACGGGACGTACACACACCACACACGCACGCACGCTCGCACACACACACGCACGCACGCAAGCCGCGCGCGCGCAAAACACACACACACACACACATACACAACACACCCCACACACACACACACACACACACACACCACACACACACACACACACACTCCCCTCTCTCTCTCCTCTCTCTCTCTCTTTTCTCTCTCTCTCTCTCTCTCCTCTCTCTCTCTCTCTCTCTCTCTCTCCATTCTTTTTGCCTGCGCTGCTTGAGAAGCTGAAAATTGCAGACTTCCTAACAAAACATCCGGCATCAATGCTGTCAGCATGACTGTTTAGACATAACAACAGCTAGTGATGCCAGGTGATAACTGTTTAGCCAGGTGATGACTGTTTAGACATAACAACAGCTACTGATGCAGGTGATGACTGTTTAGACATAACAACAGCTACTGATGCAGGTGATTAGACATAACAACAGCCACTGATGCAGGTGATTAGACATAACAACAGCCACTGATGCAGGTGATTAGACATAACAACAGCCACTGATGCAGGTGATTAGACATAACAACAGCCACTGATGCAGGTGATTAGACATAACAACAGCTACTGATGCAGGTGATTAGACATAACAACAGCTACTGATGCAGGTGATGACTGTTTAGACATAACAACAGCTACTGATGCAGGTGATTAGACATAACAACAGCTACTGATGCAGGTGATTAGACATAACAACAGCTACTGATGCAGGTGATGACTGTTTAGACGTAACAACAGCTACTGAACCAGGTGATGACTGTTTAGACATAACAACAGCTACTGAACCAGGTGATGACTGTTTAGACATAACAACAGCTACTGATGCAGGTGATTAGACATAACAACAGCTACTGATCCAGGTGATGACTGTTTAGACATAACAACAGCTACTGATCGAGGTGATGACTGTTTAGACATAACAACAGCTACTGATGCAGGTGATGACTGTTTAGACATAACAACAGCTACTGAACCAGGTGATTAGACATAACAACAGCTACTGTTCCAGGTGATGACTGTTTAGACGTAACAACAGCTACTGAACCAGGTGATTAGACATAACAACAGCTACTGATCGAGGTGATGACTGTTAAGACATAACAACAGCTACTGATGCAGGTGATGACTGTTTAGACATAACAACAGCTACTGAACCAGGTGATTAGACATAACAACAGCTACTGAACCAGGTGATTAGACATAACAACAGCTACTGATCGAGGTGATGACTGTTTAGACATAACAACAGCTACTGAACCAGGTGATGACTGTTTAGACATAACAACAGCTACTGATCGAGGTGATGACTGTTTAGACATAACAACAGCTACTGTTCCAGGTGATGACTGTTTAGACATAACAACAGCTACTGATCGAGGTGATGACTGTTTAGACATAACAACAGCTACTGATCCAGGTGATGACTGTTTAGACATAACAACAGCTACTGATCGAGGTGATGACTGTTTAGACATAACAGCAGCTACTGATCGAGGTGATGACTGTTTAGACATAACAACAGCTACTGTTCCAGGTGATGACTGTTTAGACATAACAACAGCTACTGATCCAGGTAGACTGTTTTACCAGTGATACTGTTTAAACATAACACAGCTACTGATCCAGGTGATGACTGTTTAGACATAACAACAGCTACTGATCCAGGTGATTGGACATAACAACAGCTACTGGTGCAGGTGATGACTGTTTAGACATAGCAACAGCTACTGAACCAGGTGATGACTGTTTAGACATAACAGCAGCTACTGATCGAGGTGATGACTGTTTAGACATAACAACAGCTACTGATGCAGGTGATGACTGTTTAGACATAACAACAGCTACTGATCCAGGTGATGACTGTTTAGACATAACAACAGCTACTGTTCCAGGTGATGACTGTTTAGACATAACAACAGCTACTTAATCAGGTGATGACTGTTTAGCCAGGTGATGACTGTTTAGACATAACAACACACAACAACTAGAACAACAACAACAACAGAGTGATATCTACTGATTTTTATGTATATCCTTGCCCATTTTTTTTTGTAAAACATAATCTTACAGACACAAAGTGAAACCTTTGTACAGCGAACAAAAACAACAACAAAAACAACAAAACTGACGATCATTATTTTCCACATGGGAGTGTACGTGCGTGTTTGAACGTATGTGTGTGTGTGTGTGTGGTGGGGTGTGTGTGTGTGTTTTGTGTGTGTGTGTGTGTGTGTGGTGTTGTGTGTGTGTGTGAACGTGTGTGTGTGTGTGTGTGTGGGGTGTTGTGAACGTGTGTGTGTGGTGTGTGTGTGTGTTAGGTGTGTGTGTGACGTGTGTGTGGAACGTGTGTGTGTGTGTGTGTGTGATTTTTTTTTGGTTTGCTATGGAGTTTAAACAACGATCTGTTCATACGTAGTGTAGTGTGTCATTCTAACGTCTATCTCCTCTACAGTATGGTATGAGTCTCTCTGTCTCTCTGTCCCTGTCTGACTGTCTGTATCTCTGTCTGTCTCTGTCTCTCTCTCTGTCATACACACACACACACACACACACACACACACACACACACACACACACACACACACACACACACACACACACACACACTCTCTCTCTCTCTCTCTCTCTCTCTCTCTCTCTCTCTCTCTCTCTGTGCGTGTGTGAACGTGTGTGTGATTTTTTTGCTATGAGTTTTAACAACCGTCTTTTCATACATAGTGTAGTGTGTTGTCATCTAAGGTCTATCCCCTCTGCAGTATGGTATGAGTCTCTCCGTCTCTCTGTCCCTGTCTGACTGTCTGTCTCTCTCTGTCTCTCTGTCTCTGTCTCTCTCTCTCGATATGAAAACTATAGATCATTTAAAACTATTTTTGAAAAAGAAAACTACATTAACTCAATAGACACATATTGTTTTCGAGTTGCTATTACACAAGCTAGGTTGAGTGTTTTATCTCATAATAACAATGTTTGTAGATACAGTGCAAATGAGCAAGAAAAACTTTGTCCGTTTTGTAAAACAAAATTAGAAAACGAAGCCCATTTTCTGTTTGAATGCTCAATGTACTCCGATTTAAGGGATAAGTTTTTAACTGAATGTATTGATGTACCAATATCAAAGCTACTCAAAACATCAAATGGAGAACACAGTCATTATTTATGCAGATACATATTCTATTCCATGAATAGAAGGAAGAAATTGTTGTGTCATAATGTGACTTAATTGATACGTGTGTCAAATAAGATATGTCTCTACAAATACTGTTTTCATCAACCTGAATTTAAATATTACATTTTGATTTATACCGATTTTGATATATATTGTGTTATAAATATTTACGCAGTCAAATAGCATTGTTTATCTAGTTCATAGTCCAAGACTTGATCACTGTAGTCATGATTCACTTTAATCGGTTGTTGGTTTGTTTGTTTTCTTTTCTTCCATATACTATGGTACTGTATATACCAGTATGTTGATCCCCTCCTTCCCCCAGACTCCGTGTATTGTGGCCTAAGGCCAATGTACATATTAAACACGTTCAGCGTTCAGCGATCTCTCTCTCTCTCTCTCTAGTGACGGGATAGCTTAGTGGTTAGAACATTGCGCTCGCAATCTGACGACCCGGGTTCGATTCCCGTTCAAGGGGATATTTTCCCCTGGAGTTAACATCAGTGCCGACACCACTCTCCCCAAAAGTCCTTCGGATGAGACTATAAACCGAAATCCCGTGTGCGAACGCACGCAGAACATCTTGCGCACACGTTAAATCCTGTTCCGCTTTTCGTAAGAGTAGGCCATTGTGTGCCGGTGGGAACAGATGACAGAATTTACAAATAATCGCATACACACGGGGTCTGGATGTAAAAAAGCACATAAGTGCTTATACCATTATCCTCGATATAAAAAAGAATAAATAAAATTAAAAATCTCTCCTCTCTCTCTCTCTCTCTCTCTCTCTCTCTCTCTCTCTCCCCTCTCTCTCTCTCTCTCTCTCTCTCTCTCT
>CM054165.1:21625654-21628154 GCA_028751875.1 Rapana venosa | reverse complement strand
CACACACACACACACACTTAGCAAATGCAACGCTTATTCAATGTACCATCTGGAAATTAAAAACAACAACAACAACAACACTGACTTTGACTTTGACAAACATGCACATCTTCACACACAATCAAGTAAACAAAAAAACACACCCAACTATCAATGCATACACATACGTGTGTGCAGCACACACATGCACGAACATATGTATACACACTCGCACGAACGCATGCCCACAGACACACAGTCACACAGACACACAGACACAGACACACAGATACAGACAGATAGGCAGACAGACACATACACACACGCGCGCGTACGCGCGCGTGCGCGTTTCCTTTAGTTTAAATTTCATTCTAGTTATGTTACATTGGACATATTCTTTGTTCTCTTAGGATTTGTTTTTTTTTGACATTCTTTTTATTTGAGTTCTCTGTCTGTCTGTCTCTCTCTCACACATGCACACGCACAAAACACACACATACACACCCACACACACCACGCACGCACACACACCACGCACACACATATAACACGCACACACACACACACACACACAACACATAACACGCACACACACACACACACACACACACACACACACACACACACACACACACACACACACACACACACACCACACAACACACCCACACACGCACCCACACCTACACACACACCCACACATACACCCACACCCACCCACCCACCCACACACACACACACACACATAACACACACATTAACACTAACAAAAATCACACATGACGTCTACGAGTGCAAGAAGTGTAAAAGTGTAGCAAAAAGAAGAATCTCTGCCTGTCAGAAACAAAGAAAAAGAAAAAAGAGAAAAAAATAAAACGAACATTAATGGCGACAAGTAACACAAGACCAATCAGACAGGAGATCAGCGAAAAAGAAATACCAGAATGAGAGAGAGAGAGAGAGAGAGAGAGAGAGAGAGAGAGAGAGAGAGAGAGAAGAGGGAGGGAAAGAGAGAGAAATACCAGAATCAGAGAGAGAGAGAGAGAGGGAGGGAGGGAGAGAGAGAGAGAGAGAGAGAGAGAAGAGAGAGAGAGAGAGAGAGAAGAGAGAGAGAGAGAGAGAGAGAGAAATACCAGAATCAGAGAGAGAGAGAGAGAGAGAGGAGAGAGAGAAGAGGAGAGAGAGATGGAGAGGGAGGGAGGGAGGGATGGAGGAAGAGAAAGAGGTGGGAGGGAGGAAGGCAGTGAGAGAGAGGGAGGAGGGAGGGAGAGAATGAAAAAAGAGGGAGGGAGGAGAGAGAGAGAGAGGGAGGGAGGGACGGGGAGAGAGAGGGGGGCGGAGGTGGAGGAAGGAGGGAAGAGAAAGAGAGAGAGAAGAGAGAGAGAGAGAGAGAGAGAGAGAGAGAGAGAAGAGAGGAGAGGAGGGGAGGGGAGAGACAGAAAGCTCATAGACAGTTACAAAAAAAAAGAAAAAGAAAGTAGCTTCAAACATAAAATTTTTAGTGAATGAAGGGATACTGTTATTTCATGTTTTACTTGTCTGTTTGTCTGTCTGTCTGTCTGTCTGGTTGGTTAATGCATTAAGCCTCTAAGATCCTCATTGTGACGGGAGAAATAAAAAGATTAAAAGCGTGATAACAGGTTGTGTGTGTGTGTGTGTGTGTGTGTGTGTGTGTGTGTGTGTGTGTGTGTGTGAGCGTGTGCGGGGAGAGGGAGAGAGAAATGGTGTGTGTGTGCGAGAGAGAGACAAAGAGAAGGGGAAAAAGAGAGAGAAAAGAGAGAGAGAGAAGAGAGAAGAAGAGAGAGAGAGAGAGAGAATGGTGTGTGTGTGTGTGTGTGTGGTGTGTGATGTGTGTGAGAGAGAGAGAGAGAGAGAGAGAGAGAGAGAGAGAGAATGTTGTGTTTGTGTTAGAGAGAGAGAGAGAGAGAGAAGAGAGAGAGAGAGAGAGAGAGAGAGAGAGAGAGAAATGGTGTGTGTGTGTGTGAGAGAGAGAGAGAGAGAGAGAGAGAGAGAGAGAGAGAGAGAGAGAGAGAGAGGAGACAGAGAATGTTTTGTGTTTTTGTTAAGAGAAAAGAGAGAGAGAGAGAGAGAGAGAGAGAGAATGTTGTGTGTGCGTGCGTGGGGGTGTGTGTGTATGCGCGCGCTCGTGCGTGCGTGTGTGTGTATATGTGTGTGTGCGCGCACGCGTGCGCGTGTATGTATGTATGTATATTGTTCAAGCGTGCATGTGCACTAATGCACATATTTTTAGCGGCTTTTTTTTTTTTGCGTTGGCGTAAGCAGACATCAAAGGGTAAAACATGTTTCTTCTTCTTCGTTGTTGTTGTTGTTGTTGACATTGATGGATTTTAGGGTATACAGTAAAGACGTGTGTGCGTGCGTGTGTGTGTGTGTGTGGTTGTGGTGTGTGCGTTGGTGCGTGCGTCGCGTGTGTGTGTGTGTGTGTGGTGTGTGTGTGTTGAGACAGAGAGAGGGAGGGTGAGAGAGGTGTATATATATATAAAATATATAATATATATAA
>CM054165.1:21593154-21595654 GCA_028751875.1 Rapana venosa | reverse complement strand
CTGTGGCTTTTCTCTGTCCTCTGTTTCCCCCCTCTCTCTATTTTCCTCGAAATACAAGAAAAATAAAATAAAAAACTCCTGTGTGTCTCTCCTTCCTTGTCTCTGTCTTCTCCTTTTTTTCTGTCATCGCTGCAGCTGTCCGTCTGTCTGTCCTTCTCTCTCTCCTCCTCTTCCCCCCCTCCCTCTTAACCCCCCCCCCCCCCCTCGTCTCTCTTCCTCTACCCCCCCCCCCCCCCCCCTTCCCTGTGCCCTTAACCTTTTTTCTCTCTTCTGTCCTCTCCCCCCCCCCCCCTCTCTCTCCTCTCTCCATCTCTCTCTCTCCCTCCCCCCTCCCCCTTCCTTTTTCCCCTCTCGTGCCGTCAACCTTCCTCCCGCCTACGTAAGCCTTGCACACATAACTGGTTAAAAATAAATAGAAAGACAGGGAGACGATCAATCTACTACCCAACGCTGACCGCAACCCTAGCACTCTCCCATCTTTTCACGCTTACGAAAACACACACCACACACACACACACACACACACACCACACACAACACACACACACACACACAAAAACACCACAACACACACACAACACACACACACACACACGAGTTATATATACACACACAGAGTTGTACACAACCCCCTCTTCCCCCCACACCAGACTTACACACACACAACAACACAAAACTCACCCCACACACACACCTCTCTCTCTCACACCAAGTTGTACAACACACACACACACAAACACAACAAAACAAAAACACACACAAAAAAAACACACACACACACACACACACACCACTCTCCTCTCTCTCTCTCTCTCTCCCCTCTCTCACACACACACACACTCTCTCTCTCTCTCACAACACACACTTTCCCTCATCCTCACACACACACACACACATCACACACACACAGTTGTACACACACACACACTCTCTCTCTCTCTCTCTCTTTCACTCACCTCACACACACACACACACACAACACACACACACACACACACACACACACACAACACACACACCCACCCACCCACCCACACCACACACACACACACACACAACACACACACACACACACACACACACACACACACACACACACACACCTCTCACTCTCCCTCTCATTCACACACAACACAGGCCTGACAAGAGACAGAAGGCAGTCATCACCTTCCACCACCTCCCCTACCACCCTCACCCACCCTCACCCACCCCCACCACCCTCCAACTCCTCCCTTGCCTCCCACAGCTCACCACCACCCACCCCCTCCTCTCCCTCTCCCCTGTCCCCTCAGCTCTCTCTCTTCTGCCCCCCCCCCCCCCCCATCCCCCCTCGACCATCTCTCCCTTCTCTCCCTGTCTTTTATTTGCCATAGTCTCTGCTTAGGCCTGATGCTTGTGGAGTGTGACAGAGAAGCGACTGGACTGGACTGGACTGGACTGGACTTAGACTAGCACTGGACAAAACAGAGCACTCACTAATAACTGTCTGGTTGTTGACAAAGACCGTGTATGAAGCTGTGTTGGGTTCACAGCTGAAGACTTTTGTATATATATAATTATTATATATAATATAGGCTGTATGATGATGATGATGGTGGTGGTTTGTTGTTTGTTGGGTTGGTTTGGTTTGTTTTGCTGATGTTTGTTTTGTTTGTTGTTGTTTTGTTTTGTTTGTTTGTTTCTTCTTGTTGTTTTGTTTGTTTGTTTCTTGTTGTTGTTGATTATTGCTTTCTGATTCCTTGGAGTATGTCGCCCTCTCGCCCCCCCCCCCTCCCTCTGTGTCTCTCTGTGTATCTCTCTTTCTCTCTCCCCCCCCCCCCCTCCTCCATCGTGCGTCAATCTCTCTCTCCCTCTCTGTGTGTATACACACGGAGACTGGATGAAAAAAAAGCACATGAGTGCTTTTTCCATTATCCTCGAAATAAACGAATAAATCAATCAATCAATAAAATAAATCTGTCTCTGTCTCTGTCTCTGTTCTCTCTCTCTCTCTCTCTCTCCTCTCTCTCTCTCTCTCTCCTCCCCTTTCTCTCCCTCTCTCCACTCTCTCTCTTTCCCTCCTCCCCTCTCTCTCTCCTCCCCCCCCCTCTCTCCATCCCTCTCTGTCTGTCTGTTTCTCCTCTCTCCCTCCTCTCTGTCTGTCTCCCCCCTCTCTCTCCCTCCTTCTCTGTCTGTCTGTTTCCCCTCTCCCTCCCTCCCTCCTTCTCTGTCTGTCTGTCTGTCTCCCTCTCTCTCCCCCTCCCTTCTGTCTGTCTGTCTCTGTTTCCCCTCTGTCTCCCTCCCTCCCTCCTTCTCTGTCTTCTCTCCCCCCCTCTCTCTCCCTCCCTCTCTCTCCCTCCCTCCCTCCCACTCTCTCTCCCCTCCCTCCCTCCCTCCCTCTCTATCTCTGCGTTTCACTCAGACTTTGTGGGCTATATGATCGTTTGTTTTCGTTGTGTTGATTGCTATCTGCTTCCTTGGAGTATGCCCCCCCCCCCCCTCCCTCCTGTCTCCCCCCCTC
>CM054165.1:21583154-21590654 GCA_028751875.1 Rapana venosa | reverse complement strand
TAGCCTCTCTCTGTGTCCATCTGTCTGTCTGTCTGTCTTGTCTGTCTGTCTTGTCTGTCTGTCAGTTTGTGATGAACCAAAACAACAAGGGATATTATGCTTGTATTGTCTGTCTGTCTGTCTGTCTTGTCTGTCTGTCAGTTTGTGATGAACCAAAACAACAAGGGATATTATGATTGTATTGTCTGTCTGTCTGTCTGTCTGTCAGTCAGTTTGTGATGAACCAAAACAACAAGGGATATTATGATTGTATTGTCTCTCTGTCTTGTCTGTCTGTCTGTAACGAACATGTGTGTTACAAACCAAAAACAAAGATTATCATAATTGCACTGTCTGTCTGCTTGTTATGAACCAAAAACAACAAAGGTTATCATAATTTCTCTGTCTGTCTGTCTGTTATGAACCAAAACAACACCAAGGGTTATCATAATTGCACTATATGTCTGTCTGTCTGTTTGTTTGTCTGTCTGTGTTTGTCTCTCTGTTTGTTATGAACCAAAAACAAGGGTTATCATAATTGCACTGTCTGTCTGTCTTGTCTGTCTGTCTGTATGGAACGTGTCTGTTTGTTATGAACCAAAACAACAAAGGTTATCATAATTGCACTGTCTGTCTGTCTGTTTGTCTGTCTGTTTGTCTGTCTGTTTGTCTGTTTGTTATGAACCAAAACAACAAGGGTTATCATAATTGCACTGTCTGTCTGTCTGTCTGTTTGTTTGTCTGTCTGTTTGTTATGAACTAAAACAACAAGTGTTATCATAATTGCACTATCTGTCTGTCTGTCTGTCTGTGTGTTTGTCTGTCTGTCTGTAACGAACCAAAAACAACAAGGGTTATCATAATTGTACTGTCTGTCTGTTTGTCTGTCTGTCAAGAACAACAAAGGTTATCATAATTGCACTATCTGTCTGTCTGTCTGCTTGTTTGTCTGTCTGTCTTATGAACCAAAAGAACAACAAGGCTTATCATAATTGCACTGTCTTTCTGTCTGTCTGTCTGTCTGTCTGTCTGTCTGTCTGTTTGTTTGTCTGTCTGTCTGTTCGTTATGAACCAAAAGAACAAGGCTTATCATAATTGCACTGTCTTTCTGTCTGTCTGTCTGTCTGTCTGTTTGTTTGTCTGTTTGTTATGAACCAAAAGAACAATAAGGCTTATCATAATTGCACTGTCTGTCTCTCCGTTTGTCTGTCTGTCTGTCTGTTATGAACCAAAACAACAACAACAAGGGCTATCATAATTGCACTGTCTGTCTGTCTGTCTGTCTGTTTGTCTGTTATGAACAAAAACATGAAGGGTTATCATAATCGCACTGTCTGTTTGTCTGTCTGTCTGTCTGTCTGTTATAAACCAAACAGAACAAGGGTTGTCATAATTGCACTGTCTGTCTGTCTGTCTGTTTGTTACGAACCAAAAACAACAAGGGTTATCATAATTGCTCTGTCTGTTTGTCTGTCTGTCTGTTTGTTTGTCTGTCTGTTATGAATCAAAAACAACAACAACAAGGGTTATCATAATTGCACTGTCTGTCTGTCTGTCTGTCTGTCTGTCTGTCTGTCTGTCTGCCTGCCTGTCTGCCTGCCTGTCTGCCTGTCTGTTTGTTATGAACCCAAAACAACAACAAGAAAGGTTATCATCATCATTACACTGTAGTTTTGTTGTTGTAGAAGCGATTAGGACTTAACAACCTTTTAAAGTCTGTACTTGACTGATCGATTAAAAGCTGTTGTTGTGATTGGTTATGCTGTTTTGCTTTTGTTTTTTGTTTGGTCGGTTGTGTTTTGTTTTCTATGGCACTCACGGTGCTAATCTCTCTCTATCTGTCTGCCTGCCTGTCTGCCTGCCTGCCTGCCCGCCTGTCAGTCTGTCTCTGTCCGTTTAATTGTCTGACATGATCCAAATTTAGGTTCTGGAATACACTGTTTTCCCCCTTGGGGATGGGGTGGGAGGTGGGGAGGGGGGGGGGGTAGCTGTCAGTATAAATAGCGTCCCCACCTTCTGGAAATTCTGTGCTAAGAATTCCCTCTTTTCTCTCCCTCTCTTTGTTTCTGCGTTTTTCCTTTTTTTTCTTTCTTTCTGTCACCTCCTCCTTGTTTATTTTCTGCCTTCTTGGTCCATTCTCCTGCCCTTTTTTTTTTATATTATTCCCCCAACAAAGACTGAAATTTTTTTTATTTCTCCCACCCCAAAGTGGGATGCGCTGGGTCTGACTTGCCAGGCGCTTAGCGGCAGCCGCAACACATGTTTGCTCATAGGACAGACAATAGTTTTGCTGTCTGAGCGTTAGACGAAGAAGAAGAAAAAAAAAATAGACTTGATTTTTTTTGTTTTTTTGTTTGTTGTTTTTGATGCTGCTGCCTCAACTTCTGCTGCCTCAACTTCTGCACGTTCTTGCTCTGACAGACAGAGGGAGAGAGAGGGAGAGAGAGAGACAGGGGAGGGGGAGAGTGGGAGGGAGGGGGAGAGAGAGGGGGGAGGGGAGAGACAGAGAGAGAGAGAGAGAGAGAGAGAGAGAGAGAGAGAGAGAGAGAGAGTCAGAGAGACAAAGGGAGAGAGAGAGAGAGAGGGGGAGGGTGAGAGTGGGAGGGAGGGGGAGAGAGAGGAAGGGAGGGGGAGAGAGAGAGAGGGGGAGAGAGAACAGAGGGAGAGATAGATATATAGATAGATAGATAGAGAGAGAGAGAGAGAGAGAGAGAGAGAGAGAGAGAGAGAGAGAGAGAAGAGAGATAGAGACAGACAGAGAGAGAGAGGAGAGAGAGAGAGAGAGAGAGAGAGAGAGAGAGAGAGAGAGAGAGAGAGAATCTTCTAGGTGACCATCGATTTCTAATTAGCGGCTGCCACCAATAACAGTTTGTTTACCCACACTGGTCCTTCCTGACTGACCTCTCTGTGTACCCCTGTCTGTCCCTCAGTCTGTCTGTCCCTCAGTCTGTCTGTCCATCTTTCTGTCTGTCCCTCAGTCTGTCTGTCCATCTGTCTGTCTGTCCCTCAGTCTGTCTTTCCATCTGTTTGTCTGTCCATCTGTCTGTCCATCTTTCTGTCTGTCTGTCCATCTTTCTGTCTGTCCCTCAGTCTGTCCCTCAGTCTGTATGTCCATCTGTCTGTCTGTCCATCTTTCTGTCTGTCCCTCAGTCTGTATGTCCATCTGTCTGTCTGTCCATCTTTCTGTCTGTCCCTCAGTCTGTCCGTCCATCTTTCTGCCTGTCCCTCAGTCTGTCTGTCCATCTGTCTGTCCATCTGTCTGTCTGTCCCTCAGTCTGTCTGTCCATCTTTCTGTCTGTCCCTCTGTCTGTCTGTCCCTCAGTCTGTCTGTCCATCTGTTTGTCTGTCCCTCAGTCTGTCCCTCAGTCTGTCTGTCCTTCAATCTGTCTGTCTGTCTGTCTGTCCCTCAGTCTGTCTGTCCTTCTGTCTGTCCATCTGTTTGTCTGTCCATCTGTCCATCTTTATGTCTGTCCTTCAGTCTGTCTGTCCATCTTTCTGTCTGTCCATCTGTCTGTCTGTCCCTCAGTCTGTCTGTCCTTCTGTCTGTCCATCTGTCTGTCTGTCCATCTTTCTGTCTGTCCTTCAGTCTGTCTGTCCATCTGTCTGTCTGTCCCTCTGTCTGTCCATCTTTCTGTCTGTCCCTCAGTCTGTCCGTCCATCTTTTTGTATGTCTGTCCATCTTTCTGTCTGTCCTTCTGTCTGTCTGTCCATCTGTCTGTCTGCCTGTCCATCTTTCTGTCTGTCTGTCCATCTTTCTGTCTGTCCATCAGTCTGTCGTCCTTCAGTCTGTCTGTCCATCTTTCTTTCTGTCCCTCAGTCTGTCTGTCCATCTTTCTGTCTGTCCATCTGTCTGTCCGTCCCTCAGTCTGTCTGTCCCTCAGTCTGTCTGTCTGTCCATCTGTCTGTCCTTCTGTCTGTCCATCTGTCTGTCCATCTGTTTGTCTGTCCCTCAGTCTGTCTGTCCATCTTTCTGTCTGTCCATCCCTCAGTCTGTCTGTCCATCTGTCTGTCCGTCCATCTTTCTGTCTGTCCCTCAGTCTGTCTGTCCTTCTGTCTGTCTGTCCCTCAGTCTGTCTGTCCATCTGTCTGTCTGTCCATCTTTCTGTCTGTCCCTCAGTCTGTCTGTCCTTCTGTCTGTCTGTCCATCTTTCTGTCTGTCCCTCAGTCTGTCTGTCCTTCTGTCTGTCTGTCCTTTCTGTCTGTCCATCTTTCTGTCTGTCCCTCAGTCTGTCTGTCCCTTAGTCTGTCTGTCCATCTTTCTGTCTGTCCATCTGTCTGTCCATCTGTCTGTCTGTCCCTCAGTCTGTCTGTCCTTCAGTCTGTCTGTCCATCTTTCTGTCTGTCCATCTGTCTGTCTGTCTGTCTGTAATGATAGAAGGCAAGGGGGAGGCAATCACATTGCTCGTTAGCCTCGATGTAGGAGAGGCAACATCATTTCTTTTTTCTTTTTTCCTTTTTTTTTCCAGGGCGATAATTTGAGTGATTGGCCGTAGGTAGGTAGGTAAGGTAAGGTAAGGTAGGTAAGCTGTGTTTGCGTTTGTTGATCACATGTTTTCGGTCAGAGTTTTGTTGTTGTTGTTGTTGTTGTTGTGTGTATGTGTGTTATTCTTTATATCGAGGATAATGGAATAAGCACTTATGTGCTTTTTTACATCCAGTCCCTTTGTGTATGCGGTTTTGTAAATTGTCATCTGTTCCCACCGGCACACAATGGCCTACTCTTACGAAAAGCAGAACAGGATTTTAACTTGTGCGCAAGATGTTCTGCGTGCGTTCGCACACGGGACCTCGGTTTATAGTCTCATCCGAAGGACTTTTGGGGAGAGTGGAGTCTGCACTGATGTTAACTCCAGGGGAAAATATCCCCTTGAACGGGAATCGAACCCGGGGTTGTCAGATTGCGAGCAAAAGTGTTGTGTGTGTGTGTGTGTGTGTGTGTGTGTGTGTATGTGTGTGTGCGTGTATGTATGTGTGTATGTATGTGTGTGCGTTCGCGTGTGTGTATGTGTTGTGTGTGTGTGTGTGTGTGTGTGTGCGTGCGTGCGTGTGTGTGTATGTGCGTGTGAATGTGTGTATGTGTGTGTGTGTGTTGTTGTTTTCGTTCCTGAGCTAGAGTTCCAAGGTTTACCAATGGTGAGATTTTGAGTATGTGACCGTTTTTTTCCCGTTTGTTTAAAAAATATTTTTTTTAATTCCTCAACTAGAGCTCGGAGGTTCACAAATTAATGGTGAGATTTTTGCATGAACATGCGACCGTTTCTTCCCCTCCCCTCCCCCCTCCCCCTTCCTTCCCCTGCTCACCATGAAGGTAGCCGTATTCCGATTTCGGGGGGGGTGTGTGTGTATGCTGGTGTATGTTCGTGTTTCTGTAACCCACCGAACGCTGACGTGAGTTACGGGATCTTTGAACACGCGTATTTTGATCTTCTGTGTGTGTGTATATCTTTATCTATCTTTCTTCTTCTTCGTCCATCGGGATCGATGATGACCATCTATTCATCCTGGGATTGGGAGGGTCCATTTCTGTGGGTGCGAAGATGACTTATTTGGCCAATCCACGCTTGAAAAGTTCTTGAGCAGTATGGACAGGGTATAGTGGCTGCTTTAGGAGGCTCTATCTTTCCTGTCTTGCCTGCGTGCGTTGCTTAGCTGTCGCAATTCTGTTGGCTTCGTGGGCCTTGGCGCCACTGCACTGCGTACAGCTGCTCGCCACTGTGGCCTCTCCATTGCTGCCTGCTCCCATGAGTTTATCTCAATGTTGAAGGCTTTCTACGTCTTTTGATCTTCTGTATGTGTGTGTAAAATATAATGATACACGAAGGGAATGAAGGCACTGGCAGGTCTGCACTTTTGAAGTTGACCTGGGAGATTGTAAAAAAAAAAAGTAAGAAAAAAAATCCCCCCCATCCCATACACACACACACACACACACACACACACACACACACACACACACACACACACACACACACACACACACACACACACACACACACACACACACATCATTCATCATTCATCAGATGCTGCTGGGATTCGAACCCTGCAGTCTTCATGGACCCATGGGGTTGATGGATGGAAGTCGAACCGGTTTTTAAACCACTGGGCTATATAACGTCGGTTACTCTCTACATTGTAGATAATAATTGTTTGTGATAAGGTACAGTAGAAAAATGGGTAACTATAATAATTATGTTCGTCTACCACGTCTGTTTGTTTGTCTGTTGTTTTTCTTTCTGTCACGTCTTTTTGCTTAGGATTGATTAGGTTGCTCAGTTTTGCTGTATTTTTTTCTCTTTATTTATCGGCCCATTTACTGTCTTGTCTGATTGTCTGTCTGTCTGCCTGTCTGTCTGTCTGTCTGTCTTTTTTGTTTGTCATAATCCAAAACAATGTTTTCGAGTGCATAGTTGGGTGGGGGTGGGGGTGGGTGGGAGGTGGATTTGTAACTGGGTCACAGAGAGAGAGAGAGTGGAGAGAGAGAGGGGGAGAGAGAGAGGGGGGAGAGAGAGAGAGGGGGGGAGAGAGAGAGAGAGAGGGGGAGAGAGAGAGAGAGGGGGGGAGGGAGGAGAGAGAAAGAGAGAGAGAGAGGGGAGAGAGAAGAGACGGGAGAGAGAGAGGGGGGAGAGAGAGAAGGGGGGAGAGAGAGAGAGAGAGAGAGAGGGGGAGGAGAGAGAAAGAGAGAGAGAGAGGGGGAGGAGAGAGAGGGGGGAGGAGAGAGAAAGAGAGAGAGAGAGGGGAGAGAGAGAGAGAGAGAAGGGGGGTGAGGAGAGAGAAAGAGAGAGAGAGGGGAGAGAGAGAGGAGAGGAGGAGAGAAAAGAGAGAGAGAGGGAGAGAGAGAGGGAGGGAGAGGGAGAGAGAGAGAGAGAGAGAGAGAAGAGAGAGAGAGAGAGAGAGAGAGAGAGAGAGAGAGAGAGATCGAACTGGGTCAAACACTTATACACACACACGTGGGACGGGAAGGCCTAGAGGTTAGAACATTGCGCTCGCAATCTTGACGACCCGGGTTCGATTCCCGTTCAAGGGGATATTTTCCCCTGGAGTTAACATCAGTGCAGACTCCACTCTCCCCAAAAGTCCTTGGGATGAGACTATAAACCGAAGTTCCGTGTACGAACGTACGCAGAACATCTTGTGCACATGCTAAATCCTGTTCCGCTTTTCGTGAAGATTAGGCCATTGTGTGCCGGTGGGAATGGGTGACAGAATTTACAAAACCACGGGGACTGGATGTAAAAGAAAAGCACTTAAGTGCTTATTTCATTATCCTCGATGTAAAAGAATACATAAAAAGCCACACACAACCACAACCACAGAGAGAGAGAGAGAGAGAGAGAGAGAGAGAGAGAGAGAGAGAGAGAGAGAGAGGAGAGAGAGAAAGGGGGGGGGGGCAGACAGACAGACAGATGGAGAGATCTAGCTGAGAAACATCAAACACAACAACAACAAAACTTTTGAAGAAAACAACAAACCCACGTGAAAATGTGATTACAAAGGGAAAAAAAGAAAGAAAAAAGGAAG
>CM054165.1:21575654-21578154 GCA_028751875.1 Rapana venosa | reverse complement strand
TCTCTGGTGTGGGCCTTGTATATCGCGTCCTTCCTCTCTTCCGTGGTCATGTTAATAATAATAATAATAATAATAATGATAATAATGGAACTTATATAGCGCTATATCTTGTAAAGACAAATCAAAGCGCAGGCATTCAACCTAATCTTACACAGTCATGCAACCAATGACAAATAAGCAATAGTTTAAATAGACAGATATTTACAAACATGGTACGCTGCAGACCAAATCTATGAAATAAAATTGCAATAGTCAAATGTTTTTCAAAAGCACACACACATACACAGAGATCATATACTTTAGCAGGGTGATAGGACATGGGTTAGTGAAGGTGGGATAGTTCTGATATGAAACAGGAGGGGGGAAATCTTAGGTTTGAAATAATATGTCTTGAGGCTGGATTTAAAAGTGTCATAATTAGGCTTCTGGCGAAGAGAGAGGGGGAGCTCATTCCAGGTCGATGGACCCGAAATAGAGAAAGAGCGGCGGCCAATGGTGGATTGGTTGAATCTAGGTATTCGTAGGCACAAGGTATCTGCAGCAGAGCGGAGGGAACGTGAAGGAGTGACCAGGTTAAAACATTCACAGAGGTAGGAGGATGCAGTTTTGTGGAGACATTTGTAACAGAGGGTACTGGTCTTATAATCTACTCTCTGTGGCACAGGCAACCAGTGGAGAGATCGCAAGAGAGGGGTAATGTGCTCCGATTTTTTCTTTCTGAGAACTAGTCGAGCTGCGGAGTTTTGTATACGTTGAAGGGAGTTGATATATGATGCCGGCAGACCAGACAAAAGAGAATTGCAATAGTCCAGAGGTGAGAGAATGAGAGAGGTGGAAAGTTTGGATGTTGCCTGTTTAGACAGGTACTTTCGAATTGCACTAATACACCGTAACTGATGGTAGCTTGACTGGCAGGTCTGGGTGATGAATTTTTGCATAGAGAGTGTGTTATCGATAACGACAGCTAGATACTTCACAGCAGTGGATAGAGGGACTGATGTATTGCCGAGTTCTATTGAAGTTGTAATGGAAGAGAGTTTGTGTGCAGCTACACACCAGCTTTAGTAAGATTTGTGTGGGGGGTGGGGTCTTCTTTCCCTTCTGTTTTCCTGTATCATTCTTACATCCCTGCCACACGTCCTTATGCATTTTCTGCGTGTGGGTTGCCCTGGGGTTTCTTTTTTCAGTGTTATATATCTCCCACCTTCTGGAAACTCTTGTGCTGGGAATTCCCTCTTTTCTATCCCTCTCTTTGTGTCTGCCTTCTTCCTTTTTCTCCTTCTTCATGCTACCACCTCCTTCTTGTCTGATTTTCTGCCTTCTTGGTTCAGTCTCCTGCCTTTTTTGGGGTGTTTTTGTTTTTTGGTCCAGGAAGACTTGAAAGATAACAGTTCTCTCCTACGCCAAAGTTGGGATACGTAGAGTTAACGCATTTTTGCTCAATACGACAGACCGACAATAGTTGATGTGTAAAGCGTTGGTAAAAGAAGAAAGTACTAATGCATGCATAGAAGTGAAAACCAGTTGTTGTTTTTTGGCGAAAGACTATTACATACCCCCATGACGACGTAAAATTTAGGTGAATTTGCTATAACAACAACAAACAAACAAATAGATTGAAACTTATAAAGGTGTTGGGTTTTTTTTTTTTTTGGGGGGGGGAGGGTTTGTTTTTTCCTTTTTTAAAATTTTTTTAGCAAACACAGTGTTAACCTCTCCCCCCCCCCCCCCTCCTCCCAGTGTTTTGTCGTCTGCAAGCTTCCTTACCTCAATGTGCATATGTACACGGGCCATCACTGAAGGAACACAATGTAAATGCTCAGTTTGATGATTATTTCCAACTTTCTCGTGGCTTCCAGTACCTGGTATTGCTCTATGTCCTGAATCCTTCCCCCACCCGTCCCCTCTCCAAAAAAAGAAGAAAAATCCAAAACAAAAACAAAACACTACAAAAAAAAAGCAAAAAAAAAAAAGCAACGAACAAAGAAAAATCCAACCACATAGTGTATTTTTGAATATTTTAATTAATTTATAATTTTTTATTACTATTATTATTTATTTTATTTTTAAAGTTATTTTTTCACATAGCGCATGTTTTCATACTTTTTAATTAGAATTTCATTCTTTTAGAGAGAGAGATAAAAAAAAGTCCGTGAAAATAAGGAAACCAATTTTTTTCCCCTTCTGAATCACACTCTTCTTAGAAGAAGCACTACTACTACTTCAGCTCCTACTTGGAAAGCTAGCTTAAGTCCTGGTGATATCCTTCCTCCCCCCCCCCAACCCCCCCCCCCCCCCAACCCCCCCAGCAAACCTGCCTCCAGCATGGCACTCCAGTCCAATCTCTGTGGGGGGTCAGCCATTTTCCATAGTGTCCTTCCTCACCTTCCGCCCCTGTGTGGTCATTTCCGGGAAGAGAGGCCAGAAAGAAAGGAAGGAAGAAAGGAAGGAGGACGGAAGGAAGGAAGGAAGGAATCAGATCTTGCTCAGTGTGTGTCAG
>CM054165.1:21555654-21573154 GCA_028751875.1 Rapana venosa | reverse complement strand
CCCCCCCCCCCATCCTCCTCCACCCCCCCCCCCCTCCATAAAAAAAAATCAAACCCAAAACAAACAAACACACCGCAAATCAAAACAACACAAACATTCTTAAAGTATCTTAATTTTTTTTTAAATTATAGACGAATCACTCATAACTTATGATGCAAGCAAGCTGTTAACGCAAACACACTTAACAGTATCTTTTTCATCATCATTTTATTATTATTTTTTTAAAATAGATGATGCATTCTTAACTTAAGTTACAAACAAGCTGTTATGAACATACTGCTGTTGCTCATCACTTAACACCATTGGAGTTTGGGGGATGTTTTTGTTTGGTGGTGTTTTTTTGTTTTTTGTCTAACAAGAATGCTCGGAGGTGTTGGCAAAGGGGAGGAGGAAAAAAAAACAACTAAAAAAAACTTATGGCTAGGAAGGAAATGGCGGCAGACAGTCTGGTTATTTTTGGATGAAAGATGACATGTTTGGTTACCGGCTAAAAGAACAAGACCCCCCCCCCCCCCCCCCCCGCCCTTCTAAAAAACAACAACCAAAACAAACCCCCCTCCCCCCAACCAACAAGAAAAAAACCCCCAACAAAACAAAAAAAACACTAATCCCAAAGCAAAGCAAAATAAACAGCAACAACAACACCAAAAAAGACAAAAATAAAACAAAATAACAACAACACACACATACACTACACACACTACAACAACAACCCCTTCCGCAAAAAAAGCCCAAACAAGCAATCCCCCCCCCCCCCTAACCCCCCCAAAAAACCCCACCAAACAACAACAAACCGAAACAACAACCCCAAAACAACAATAACAAAAAACAAACAAAAAACCCAACAACAAAACAAAACATAAACAAAAAACAAACAAAAACCTGAAAACGAAAAAACAACAAAAACCTACAGAAAAAAACAAACAAAACAAACTCCCCTAAATACCCAACAAAATACAAAAACAAAATTACCTAAAAACTACAAAAACATAGCAGCAGCAGCAACAACAGCAGCAGTAACAACAAAGACTTACATCGATAGAAAAATAACAACCCGCTATTTTTTTTTTATAGGTTTTTGTTTTGGGGGTTGTTGTTGTTTTAGATGAAATAATGGTGCTTCATGCTAACAAGCATGCAAGGAGGAAGCAGCCAAAAACAAAAATAAAACAACAACCCAGTCAGGTATTAGTAATAGTACACACATTCATACACACGCACACACACACACACACACACACACACACACACACAACACACACACACACACACACACACACACACACACACACACACACACACACACACACACACACACACACACTGTAGTATTTCAGTATTATCATTAAGAAATCTGTTCTTAGATAGATGGCTTGATTAAAAAAAAAAAAAAAAGCAAATGCATTGCTTATTCAATGTATCATCTGAAAATAAAAATTTGACTTGACTTGACTTGACACACACTTTTGCTATTTCGAAGTCTCTTCTACATAGCCCAGGTTTTTTGTGTTTCTTTAAAGTTCTTTGATATTGTTTTCCCTATTTGCATTACATTGATGTTTGAATACTAATCTGTTACATGACTCTCTTTCCATCCATCTTTTATTGTTTTTACTATGGGTCTTTTTTCCCCCCATCTAATACCACTTATAGTGAACAGTCGTTAAATACAATAAGGAAGGAACAAGAGAGAGAGAGAGAGAGAGAGAGAGAGAGAGAGAGAGAGAGAGAGAGAGAGAGAGAGAGAGAGAGAGAGAGAGAGAGAGAGAATGACAATAGTTTATGGTGGTAAGCTTTCAAGCCCATTCACAAGGGGACAGTGAGGAGAGGACTGGGCACAAACACATATTCAACAAAGACCAGAAAAACAATTCACAATAGCCCAGATAATCATCGTGACATGGATTCTATGTCAGGGTTCAACAGCTGCAACAAAACACAGACATTGTAAACTATGATTGATTACTGTGATTCTTTAGCAGAGCGAGAACAATGATCAAAACTTATTGCTGTTAAAGCTTTACCAGCCATACAGCACTGCGTCTTGTGATTCATTGAGAAAGAAAGACAGAAAGAAAGAAAGAGAGAAATAGGGAGAGAGAGAGAGAGAGAGAGAGAGAGAGAGAGAGAGAGAGAGAGAAGAGAGAACACTGAACACTGAACACTGAAAAGTTTTATTGTACTTTGGCTTTGGGCCACCATAGAAAATATGTTTGGGGCGGGGAGAAGGTAGGCGTCATAGCAGAAAACGGTTTTATCCATTTAGCATTTCCAGTTCTGCACGTATACAGAACCACACTCAAAGTCTTCTAGTTAACATTATTCCCATCATTATTTTCATCAACTACATAATAAATAATAGTAATGATAATGTATGGTATTTGTATAGCGCTGAATCTTGTAAAGCAAACAAATCGAAGTGCTTGCATTCAAATAATTTACACACATGCAGCCTTCCAGAAAATATTAGAATTAACATGTCAAATGTATGCTCACATACACGCACGCACATACTCACAAAAACAAAAGGACATGAGGAGAAGACATCAGATAGGAAATAGGTGCGTTTTGAGGCTAGATTGTGAAAGTGTTAAATGTAGGTTTTTGGCAAAGGGACAGAGGGAGGTCATTCCAGGTGGATGGACCAGAAACAGAACGAGCGTCGGCCAACAGTGGTTTGTTTGAATCTGGGAGTTTGGAAGCGCAGAGTGTCAGCGGCTGAACGAAGAGAACGGGATGGAGTGTACAGGTGAAGACATTTACAGAGATAAGAGGGTGCAGATTTGCGGAGACATTTGAAACAGAGGGTATTGATCTTATACCTCATTCTTTGTGAGACAGGGAGCCAGTGAAGAGATCGCAAAAGAGGAGTGATGTGTTCGGATTTTTTCTTTCTTAGGACTAGTCGAGCTGCAGAGTTTTGAATGCGATGAAGGGAGTGGATGGATGATGCTAGTAGACCAGCAAAAAATAAAATTACAGTAGTCATATGCCATATGATATATCATTTCATATATCATGTCATATAGTAGTAATAATCATCGCCATCAGCATCTTCATTGTGTATAGCAGCAGCTGCAGTCAGTATATCAACTTGACATCACCATCACTTTCATCGTCGACGTCATCATCATCAGTATCATCTTCTTCATCATCTACACTATCATCATTTTCTTTAACCTGTTCAGTTATCATCGTGTGTGTGTGTGTGTGTGTGTGTGTGTGTGTGTGTGTGTGTGTGTGTGTGTGTGTGTGTGTGGTGAGAGAGAGAGAGAGAGAGAGAGAGGAGAGAGAGAAGAGAGAGAGAGAGGAGAGAGAGAGAGAGAGAGAGAGAGATTATTTTATTTCATTTTATTTATTCTTTTATATCGAGGATAATGGAATAAGTTCTCATGTACTTTTTTACGCGCAGTCCCCAAATTTTGTCATCTCTTCTCATCGACCCACAGTGACCTACTCTTTCGAAAAGCAGAACAGGATTTAACGTGTGCGCAAGATGTTTTGCATGCGTTCGCACACACGGGACTTCGGTTTATAGTCTCATCCGAAGGATTTTTTTCGGGAGAATGGAGTCGGCACTGATGTTAACTCCAAAGGAGAAATCCCCTTAAAAAAGGGGAATCGAACCCGGGTCGTCAGATTGCAAGCGCAATGTTCTAACCACTAGGCTATCTCCGTCCTCCCTGAGAGAGAGAGAGAGAGAGAGAGAGAGGGGAGAGAGAGAGAGAGAGAGAGAGAGAGAGAGAGAGACAGAGACAGAGACAGAAACAGAGACACAGAGAGAGAGAGGAGAGAGAGAGAGAGAGAGAGAGGGAGAGAGAGAGAGAGAGGGAGAAGAGGGAGAGAGAGAGGGAGAGAGAGAGAGAGAGAGAAAGAGAGAGAGAGAGAGAGAGTGTGTGTGTGTGTGTGGGGGGGGGGGGGGTGTCCACACTTGAGCAAGCGGCGCCATCTTGTCTGGATGAGACCGGATGCAGTCATAGTGTGACATACCAAGTTAGGGCACTGGTAAAGAGCTGCTCTTATGCGCTGATATGGGTCAGAGAGAGAGAGGGGGGTGGGGGGGTGGGAGAGGTAGAGAGGGAGAGAGAGGGAGGGAGAGAGAGGGGGGGTAGGGAGGGGAGAGGGAGGGGGAGAGGGGAGGGGGAGAGAGAGAGAGAGAGAGAGAGAGAGAGAGAGAGAGATGAGAGAGAGAGAGAGAGAGAGAGAGACTCAAACTCGAATGATTTATTCACAAAAAGGCCATTGGCCCATAATGAAGGGGGTTGCGAATGTTTTGTATTTTTGGGGGGGGGGGGGGGGGGGGGGGGGAAAACAATAAAAACGACAAATGTTATGTATAACAAAAAGTCAATTTCAACGTATGATTGGATAACAACGTCTTCTTTTTGAAAGTTTAAAAATATAAAATTTAGGCTGGCACAAGGGAGGGAGGGGGGGAGGGGGGAGAGAGGGGGGGGGAGGGGGGAGGGGGGAGAGGGAGAGAGAGAAAGAGAGGGGGAGGAGGGGGAAAGGGGGGGGAGTTTGGAGAGAGAGAGAGAGAGAGAGAGGAGGGGGAGAGAGAGAGTGGGGAGAGAGGGGATTGGATTCCCCCAAATCTTTAAAAGGGTTTTGTGATCAGGATTTTGTCTTCAAACCCCTGAGCCCCCCACCCTTTCTCTTTTCCTTAAAAAACCCACCAACAACCCCCAGACGCAGAAGGGAGCCCCCCCAAAGCACGCCCCCCCCCACCACCACCACCCCCAAAAACACACAAAAAACAAAAAACCCCCACCAAAAGCAAACAACACCACAATTTTTTTTCTTTTTCTGTTGTTTTTGCCCCCCCCCTCTCTTCTCTCTCTCTCCCCTCTTTTTTTTTGAGGCAAAGCTGTTTACAGACAGGCCTGTGGAAAAAAAAGGGTTCCGGTTTTTTTCATTGGGCTTTTTTGGTAAATTTTCCCGTGTGGCTTTTTTTTTTATTTTCTTTTTTTTTCTTTTTTTTCTTTTTCTTTTTTTTTTTTTTCTTTCTTTTTTTTCTTTTTTTTTTTTTCATTTTTTTTTTCTTTTTTTTTTTCTTTCTTTCTTTCTTTCTTTTTCCCTTTTTTTCTTTTTTTTTTCCCTTTTTTTTTCTTCTTCCTTTTTTTTTTCTTTTTTTTTTCTTTTTCTTTTTTTTGTCCTTCTTTGGGGTTCCCCCCCTTTTCTTTCCCCTTTTTCCAACTTTAAAAACCTTTTCCCTTTTATCTTTTTTCCTTGGCTTTTTCTTGCAAAACGCTTCCCCTTTAATAACTTTTTTTTCTTTTCTTTTCCCCTTTTTTTTTTCCCCTGGGCGATTGGTTTGGGCGGTAAAACCGAGGCCGGGTTCGGGCCCCGCTGGCCTTTTTTTCCCCTTAAAAAACTTTCCCTTTTTTTTAAAGGGAAAATGGGCCCTTTGTGGGAGGATTGGCGAAAGAATTTCCCCTGTCACAGGGGTGGTGTAAAAAAAGCCTTAAGTGCCCTTAATTTCCTTATCCTTTTCGGAAATAAAGAAAATAAATGGAAAAAATTTTGTTTTGTTTTTTGTTTTTTCTTTTTTTTTTCTTTTTTCTTTTTTCTTCTTTTTTTGTTTTTTCTTTTTAAAAGGGGAAAAAATTTTTTTCCCTTTGTTAAAGGACAAAAACTTCCCTTTGGGAAAAATGAAAATTACTTAGTGATTATAATAGGTTTAGGGTTTTTTTTTAAAAAAAAAAATTTTTTTTATTTTTTTTCGATTTTTTTTTTTTGGGGGTTTTTTTTTGGTTTTGTTTTTTTTTAATTTTTAAATTTTTTTTTAAAAATTTTTTCCTTCTCCCCTTTGTTTTTTTTTTTATTTTTAAAAAAAATTTTTTTCTTTTTTTTTTTTTTTTTTTTAAAAAAATAAAAATTTAAAAAAAACCATTTAAATACTTTCCCCTTTTTATATATGCCAAAATTTAAAATCATTTAACCTTTTCTTTTTTCTTCCTTTTTCCCTTCCCCCCCCCCCCCCCAACCCCCCCTTTCTTTTTCTTTCTCCCCCTTTTTCCCTTTTCCATTCCTCTCTCTCTTCTCCTTTTCTCCCCCCTCCTCCACTTTTTCCTTTCCCCTTTTCCCCCCCTTCCCCCCTCCCTCCTTTTTCCCCCCTTTTTTTTTCCCTTCTTTCCCCTCCCTCCCCCCCGCCCCCCCCCCCCCCCCTCACTCCCCCAAAACCTTTCCCCCCCTCCTTTCCCCCAACCCCCCCTTCTCCCCTTTCCATCCCCCTTTTTTTCCCCCCCTCCCCTTTTCCCTCCCCCCCCTCCTCTCTCCCCCTACCTCCCCCCCCCTTTCCCCCCCTCTCCTCCCCCTTCTTCCCCCCCCTTCTCCTCTCCCCCCCCTCCCCCCCTTCCCCCCCTCCTTCCCCCTCCTCCTCCCCCCCCCCCCTCTTTAAAAGTTTAAAATTCTTTTTGGGTTTTTTTAATTTTTATTAAAAAAAAACCCAACGCAGCGATTGATTTAGGTAAGGGGGCTGTATAAAATAATTAAAAATAAAATATTATTTAATAATTATTTAAAAATTAAATTTTTTATTTATGGGAAATTTTTATAGCAATGAATTTGTAAAACAAAAAAATCAAGGCGGGATATACTTTAAAACCAGTAATAAAATTTAAAATAACGCTTAAAATTGTTTGGCCTCATTAAATAGTTTGGTTTTCTTTTCAAAGTTGGGGACGGGGCCAAACATAGGGGACTTGAGGAACAAGCCCGAAAAACCCCTTATTTTTTTAAAAAATTTTAACATTTTTTTTTTAATTTGAGGATAATGGTAAGCACTTTTAAATTTTTTTTTTAACATTTTCCGTCCCCCTTTTGTTATGCGGGTTTTTTAAAATTTTGTCATCCGCTTCCCCCGGCACAAATGGCGCCTTCTTTAGGAAAAAAGGGGAAAAGGATTTTAATGGGCGCAAAAAACTTTTTGTTTTAAACGGCGGTTGTGTTTTGTCATTGTCTTTCTTCCCGGGGAAATTCCCCGACTGGTGTTTAGTTAAAAAAAAAAATTTTTTTTTTCGTTTTTTTTGTTTTTTTGGTTTTTTCTTTTTTTTGTTTTGTTTTTTTGTTTGTTTTTTTTCTTTCTTTTTTTTTCTTTTTTTTTTATTATTTTTTCATCTTTCTTTTTTTTTTGGCGTCAGTCTTTGTTTGTTTGTTTTTTTCTTTCCCTTTTTTCTGTCTTATTAATTTTTATTAATTTTTTTTCTTTTTTTTTTTTTCTTTCTTTTTTCTTTTTTTTTTTTTCTTTCTGTTTTTTTTCTGTCTGTCTGCGTGGTTATCCTGTCCCTTTTTTTTTTTCTTTCCTTCTGTTTTTTTTTTTGTCTTTTTTTTGTCTGTTTTTGTTTTCTTTTTCTTTTTGTTTGTGTTTTTTGTTGTGTGTCTGTTGTCTTTGTGTTGTCTGCTTTTTTCTTTAGGGGGAAAACCCCTTCCCCTTTGATCGACCCCAACCCTCTCTGATTAAAATCGGGTTTCTTTTATTTTTTTCTTTTTATTTATTTTATTGATTAAATTGGGTTGATTGTGTTGTGTGTGTTGTGTGTTTTGTGTTTTATGTGTGTTTGTTGGGGGGGGGGGGGGGGGGGGGGGAGGGTTTTGTGTGTTGGGTTTTTTGTGTGTGTGGGTAGGTTTTGTGTTTGGGGTAGTGGGTTTTTTGTGTGTGTGTTTTGTGGTTTGTTTTGTGTTTAAATGGTGTTGTTGTTTTGATGTTGGTAGTATGTTTGTGTTGTTGGGGGTGTGTGTTGTGTTTGTGTGGTTGTTTTTGTTTGTGTGGGGGTGTCTGTGTGTGTTTGTGTGTTTTGTGTTTTGTGTGTTTTGGGGGTGTGTGTGTGTGTGTGTGTAATTTTTGAGTTTTTTTTTTCCCTTTTTTAAACTCACTTTTTTTTTAAATTTTGTGGGTTTGTTTTTTTTCCCTTGTTCTTTTCTCCTTTTTTGTTTTTTTTTTTGCTTGTTTTTTTTTGTGAAATTTTTTTTGGGTTTTTTTAATTGCCCCGGGCAAAATTCCGTTGTTAGATGTCAGAAAAAATGTGGTGAGGGAGGGTGAAATTTTTGACTGTTAAAATTTGGAAAGCATGGTGAAAATTTTTCTGTTTCTTTTCCCCCCTCCCCCCCCCTCTCTATCTGTTCCCCTTTCTTGTGTCTCTGGGTTTTTCTCTCTAGATGTTAAAATTAAAAAAAGCATGGTGCAATTTTTTTCCCTTTCTCTTCCCCCCCCCCCCCCCCCCCCCCCCCCCCCCTTCTTTTCCTCTTCTCTCTCTCTCTCTCTCTTTCTCCCTCTTCTTTCTTTTCTCTGTTGTCTGTTGGCTGTCTGTTCTCTCTTCTTCTCTTTTCTCTCTCTCTTTTCCTTTTTTTTCTCTCTCTTTTTCTCTCTTCCTCTCTCTCTCCCCCAGTGTTAAAAAATTTTGAAATGCTTTGGGGAAATTTTGATTCCTTTTTCCTCCATCCCCATCCCCCCTTCCTCCCTCCCCCCCCCTTTCTCTTTCCCCCCCCCTCCTCTCTCATGTTCAAAATTAGAAATGCATGGTGCAATTTCTTATTCCTCTTCCCCCCTTCCCCCCCCTCCCTCCTCTCCCCCCCCTCTATTCCCCTCTTTGTTGTTTTGTTTTTGTGTGTGCCCGTGTGTGTTTTTTTCTGTGTGTGGGGGGTGTGGGGTGTGCCCGTGCCTTGTAGGGGTGTGTGTTTTGTGTGCCGGGGCCTCTGTAGGTTTTTTGTGTGTGTGTGCCTGTTTCCCCTTTTGGGTGTTTTGTGGTGTGTAATGGGGGGGTTTTTTTTGTGTTTTTGTGTGTGTTGTGTGTGGTGTGTGTGTGTGTGTGTGGGGTGGTTTTTGTGTGTGTGAAAAAGCAAAGTTGGGAAAAAAGGAAATTTTTCCCAAAATAAAGTGGAAACTGTGATGGAATTCCCCCCGTTTTTGTTAAGGGTTTTTCGTGGGCTTGACCGCGTTCAATTTTTTTCCCCTTTTTTGTTAAATTTGGGTTCTTTGGTTTGTGTGTGTGTGAAAGTTTTGTGTGTGTGTGTGTTTTGTGTGTTGTGTTTTGTTTTTGTTTTGTTTTTTTTGTGTGTTTGATTTTGATTTATTAATATTGATTTTCGGTTTCCTTAAATTTTTGTGTTTAGTGAAAGAGGGGGGTGTGGTTTTTGGTGATATGGGGAGGGAGAGTGTGGTTTTTATGTGGTGTGGTGGGTTTTGGGGGGGGGGGGGGGGGGGGGGGTGGAAGGTGGGGGCGCGGTGTGTTCGTGCGTGGTGTGTATGTTTATATTCTTTTTATTCTTTTTTTCCCAAAAATAATGGAATAAGGAACGTGTGCTTTTTTTCATTTTAGTCCCCCTGTGTATGCAGTTTTTTTTTAAAAATTTTTATCCGTTCCCACCGGGGGGCACCCAAAGGCCTACCCTTTAGAAAAGGGGGATCGGGGCGTTTTGAACGGGACTCGGGGTTTTTGTTCACCGAAGGATTTTGGGGGGGTTTTGTGGGGTGTGTGTGGTTTTGTGTGTGTGTGTTTTGTGGTTTTTTTTGGGGTGTTTGTTTTGTTTGTGGTGTGTGTTTTGAGGGAGAGAGGATTGAGATTTTGGTTTTATAATTATTGATTGTCCGGTTATGTTCTCTCTCTCTCTCTTTTTCTCTCTCTTCTTTTTCTTCTCTCTCTCTTCTCTCTCTCTCTCTCTCTTTTTTCTCTTCTCTTTCTTTCGGTATCAATGTGCCCGTCAGTATTGTAATTGCCCTTCGGGGTGATTTTTAAATGTTTTTGACTTGACTTACTTTTTACTTTGACTTATCTCTCTCTCTCTCTCTCTCTCTTTTTCTCTCTCTCTCTCTCTCTCTCTCTCTCTCTTTTCTTCCCCTCCCCAAAGTGTTTTTTGTTGCTTGTGGGTTGGCTTGTTTTTGTGTTGTATGTGTGTGTTTTTTGGTGTGTGTGTGTGTGTGGGTTTGATTGGGTTTTGGTTCTTTTAAAAATTGATTTTTGGTTATTTTTCTTGGTTTGTGGGGTGTGTGTGATTTTGGTTTAAAAATTATTTTTTTTCTGTTAAATTTTTTTTTGTTTTTGTTTTGTGGCGTTTCGCAGTTTGTGCGTTTTTGCGCGTTGGGGGAAAGTTTTTGTTTTGTGCGTACGTGCGTTTAAATTTGTCTTTTAGGTGTACTAATTTCTTTCTGTCACAGGCTTTGTCTGTCGCAGTTTAAACTACTGACTGAACTGCCATTTAAAGCTGCCACCCCCCACTCCCGGCCCCCCTAAACGGGAAAAGGGGTTGGTTGGGCCTTTTCCCCTTGTGGTTTTTTTCCCTTAGGGGCCTGGGCCCATATAGTATAGGCCCCTTCCCTTTTTCCGGGCCCGCCTGCCTGCCCGGGATCACCTCTTTATAAGGTAAACCCCCGGGAATTTAAGTGGGGGGTTGTAGTATTTTCTATTGTGGGGAAATGGGGAAAAAAAAAAAATGTTGGTGATTTTTAAAAATTTTTTTGCATTGAAAAAATGGACTGTGCATTTTTTTTTTTTTTTTTGGGGGGGGAATTTTAAAAAATAGAAAATTAATATTTTTTAAAAAAAATTTTATTTAATTGTAATTGAAAAATTGGGAAATTTTTTAAAGGGAAAATTTAATAAAAATTTGGGAAAAAATTTTTTAAAAAAATTTAAAAAACTAAAATTTTTTTAAAAAAAATTGGGGGTTTTTTATTTTAAGAATTTTGTTTTAAAAAAAAAATTTTTTTTTTTTTTTTTTTAAATTTAAAAAATAGATTAATAAAAAAAAAGGGGAAAAATATTTTTTAAATTAAAGGGGTTGGGGGATATTTTAAATTTTCGATAAATTTAAATTTTAAAAATTTTTTTTTTATTAATTTTTTTTTTGTTTTTTCTTTTTTTTTGTTTTTTTAAATTTTTAAAAAAACTAAAAAATTTTTTAAAAAAAAAATTAAAATAAAAATTTTTTCTTTGGGAAAATATTGGGTTTATAGGGTTGGAGGGAAAAAAAATTTTTTAATTTTAAAGAAAAATAAAAAAAATTTTTAAAAAAAAATTTAGAGAAAAAAAAAATATTGATAAGAATTTTTGGGGAAATTTTTAAAAAAAATTAAAAATTTAAAATTTTTAAAAAATAGTTTTTGATTAAAAAAAAAATAAAATTGTGGAAAAATTTTTAATTAAAATTAAAAATTTTTAAAAAAATAAATTTTTTGCTTTAAAAATTGGGTAAAAAAATTTATTAAATTAAAATATTAAAAGTTTTTTCTTTTAATTTTAAAAAATTAAATTTTAAAAAAAGAAATTGTTTTTATTGAGGACATGGGAGCAATACCAGGTAGTCACGAAAAAGTTGTATTCCTACATCGCTGACCCCGCGCATGCATATTGCCGTAAGGAAGCTTAGCAGAGGACTGAGGGGGTACAATGTTTGCTGGAAAATTAAAAAAAATTTTAAACCTACCCAATTTGTTCAAAATCACATGAGTTTTGATTCAGAGGCTAGTCTTTCACAAAAAGTTTTTTTCTTTTTCTGTGTTTGCCTTAGTACGTGCGGTATGAATATGAGTCACATAGAAAAACAGAAGGAAAAGAGTGATTTTTTAATAGGGTCTCCCCCGAGGGGATGCCGGGGGCCTATCAGTATAAATAGCATCCCCACATTCTGGAAATTCTGTGCTAGAAATTTCCTCTTTTCTGTCACTCTCTTTGTTTCTGCCTTGTTCCTTTTCTTCCTGTCACCTCCTTCTTGTCTATTTTCGACCTTCTTGGTCCATTCTACTGCCTTTTTACCAGAAAGAACTTAAAAGGTAACTATTCTCTCTTATGCCGAAGTCGGATGCGCTGGGCCTGACTAGTCAGGCGCTTAACGGCAGCGCGACGCATTTTCGCTCATATAACAGACAACAATAGTTGCTGTCTGAGCTTTCGACGAAGAAGAAAAGAAAATACGGGTGTGCAGCCAAAGCCACTCAGGGAGAGCTTGTTCTCAAATGTCTGATGTAAAATGGTGTTCGGAAAACACTACCTTCATGCTACGTTGATTTATAACTAATACTCATTAGCTGCCGAATTCAATGAGTAAAATAGAATGTTTCGAGCATGCCATAAGCTATTTGCTTGTTATTGCTATCAATTTATGTATGTATAATATTCATGTTTTTTCTGAATAAAAAATCTATTTAAACCAAAAGCCATTCGTCTACTATAGCCTATGGGAAGCGTTAGGTTCGGCTGCTGGGAGGCCACTGACGTAAGGAGACCTTTGTTCATTTTGTAGATTGCGGTGATGATGATTATGATGAGGGTGGTGATGATGATGATGATGAGGGTGGTGATGATGATGATGATCGTAACAAAGTTGGTGTTAATGATTGTGATAATGATGATGATGCTAATGATGATGACGATGACGATGGAAAAAACCCAATATAATAGTTAATAATAGCAACAACAACAGCAACAACAACAACAATGACAACGACGACGATAACAATCATCATCATCATCATCATCATCATCATCATCATGACGATGATGAATATGATGATAATATGGCGAGGTATTTAAAATCAGTCATACACGCAAGCCTCCCATTCAGTGTGCAATTTCAATCTCAACAGTGATTCCCAGGTGGGATGAGCGAGTCAGAGTGCACATTCTGGGTGACCCCCCAGAGTGTTAAGCTAGGGAACGCACGACAACAACGTAATATAAATAACATAATAATAATAATAATAATAATGGTAATAGAAATAAAAATAAAAATAATAGCAATAATATTAAGACGACGATGTCAGTGATCTAATGAATAATAAAAAAATAAAAAAGCATGTTACTACCCCCAATCGACTATAATGACAAACCAAGCCCAAAAGTGCTGGTGTGTGTGTGTGTGTGTGTGTGTGTGTGTGTGTGTGTTCTTTAATTCAATGTCTGTTCACACAAGTTGATATTAGACCAATGTGTGTGTGTTTGTTGTGTGCGCGCGCGCGCGTGCCCCTTTCTTCCTTCTTCTTCTCTCTACTCTCTCTCTCCTCTCTCTCTCTCTCTCTCTCTCTCTCTCTCTCTTCTCTTCTCTCTCTGTGGGCGTGTGATTACATGCGCGCTCGCATGCATGCATGCTTGCTTCATTCTTATGTATATTCATTTGTGTGCAACCCACTTTGCCTTCGCGAGTGTGTGTGGTGGTGTGTGTGTGGGCGAGCGTGCGCGCGCGCGCGTGTGCGTGTGTGTACGCGCGTGCGCGTGTGTGCATAAGGTAGCATTAATTGGACACCGTTTGACCTTTACAGCTACAAGAAAAGGTTTGCTTGCCTATGGCCATGGACTGGGCAAATTATCAGCGCATTGATTTTTTTTGGGAAAGGGGGGTGGGGTGGGGGTGGGGTGGTGGCTGGGGGGTGGGGTGGGGTGGCATGGGGGGGGTGGGGGGTTGGGGTGGGGGAGGTGGGAGTTCTGGTTTTTCTTTTTTGTTTGCCATCGTCACCTGAAATCTCTGTTCTCCATTTTCTCTTTTTTGTCCGATTTCTCCTCTGTCTCTGTCCCCTGTATCTCTTCCTCTTTCCTCGCTTTCTGTCTTCCCGTCTCTGTCCTCTCTGTATCTCTCTTCTCTATGTATCTTTCTCTCTTTCTGTCTCTCTGTCTCTTCCTCTGTGTCTCTGTCTCTCTCTATCTCTCTCTCTATGTATCTTTCTCCTCTCTGTAGTCTCTCTCTCTCTCCTCTCATCTCTCTCTTTTCCTCTTCTCTTTTCTCTTTTTTTTCTTCCCTTAATTTTCCCTCTATTCTCGTGGCCTTAGGCCATGTACATTAAACCGTCCAGAGTTCTCTGCTCTCTCTCTCTCATCTTTCTCTCTCCCTTTCCGTGGCTAAGGCCATGTACATATTTAAAAACTTCAGAGTTTCTCTGTTTCCCTCTCTTCTCTCTCTTCTCTCCCCTCTAAACTCTCTTTTCAACTTCTCCCCTCTAAATCTCTTATTTTCTCTCTCTCTCTCCTTTCTCTCTTCTCGTACCTCCCCCTTTTCTTTTTCCTTCAATTCTCTGTATCTTTCTCTCTCTCTCTTCTCCTTTTCTTCTATCTTCCTCATCTTCTTCTTCCTCTTTCCTTCCTCATTTTTCCTCACTTTCCTCCCTCTTGTCATCTTCTCTCTCCCTCTCATTCTCTTTCTATCAGCTCCCTTTCTCTTCTTTTTGCTAAAGCTGTACTTCCTTTCATCCTTTCTCTCTCATCTTCTCCTCGTCTTTTCTTTCTTTCTTCTTTCTTTCCTCTCTTCTTTTTGTATCTCTTTTGCTCGTATCCTCTCTATCCCTGTTTGTTCTTTTTTTCTCTTTTTTCTCATCTTGTATTTTTCTCTGTCTGTTGTCTCTCCACATCCCCTCTTTTCCATCACCCTTCTTCCCCTCTCATGTAGAGAGTGAGCAGAGGAGAGAGGAGAGAGAGAGAGAGAGGGGAGGAGAGAGGAGCGAGAGAGAGAGAGGGAAAAGATGGAGGAGAGGGTTGGGAGGAGGGGGGGGTGGTGTCAGATGGAGAGGAGAATTAAATTAAAACAAACAAAACAAACGGACAAACAACCGCGAAAAAAAATAGATTTCTAGCTTGTGAATAAATTTTGAAAAAAAAGATAAACTGGGTTATTTTAAATGTGGTCTTTTCTTCCCTTTTTCTTCTTGTTTTGTTCTTGTTGTTGTGTTGTTGTTTTTTTCTTCTTGCATCTTTTCTTCTCTTCTTCTTCTCTTCTTCTTCTTTTCTTTCCTTTTTTCTTCTTCTTTGCATTTTTCTTTTTCTTCTCTTTTTCTTTTTTTTCTTTTTCTTCTTTTTCTGATGTTTTTTTTGGGGTGTTATTTATTTTTGTCCGGCGTATCATTTTTTCAAGGGGTAGGGTGTGTGTGGGTGGGGGGGGGGGGGTGGCGCTGTGATTGCTATCTGATGGTTTGAGTTCAAACCCCACCGAGAAGCGCGCGTTCGAAGGGATATTCTGCCCTGGCGACACCACTCCCCCGAAAAGTCCTTAGGATGGGACTAATCACAATAAAGCCAGGTCCCGAGTATATATATATATATGTAAGAATGCACGCGGAACTAACTTGCAACCACGTTAAAACCTGCTCTGCATGCCTTTTGGAAGAGCATCCATGCATGTCGTTAGGTGTCAGTAGGAAGGGTTGACCCCCCCAACACCCAACACCCCCCCCCCCCCCAAAAAAAAACCCAACAACACACCCAAAAAACCACCCAACAAACCCCAACAAACAACCCCCCACAAGAAACAAAAACAAAACAAACACAAAGCAAAGAGAGAAAAAAACCCAAAAAACCAACAACAAAAACCGAAAGAAAACACACAAAAAGATCCCCCCCCCCCCAAAAAAACAAACAACAACACACCAAACAAACCAACAACAAAAAAACCGAACACAAAATCTCTAACAACATAATAAAAGAACAACACCAAAAAAAGAAACAAAAACACAAAGACACCCCCCTCCTCCCCCCCCCCCCCCCCCAACACACACACAAATCCTTAAAGGAAAACAAAAACTATTTCCCCCCCCCTCCCCCCCCCTCGCCCCCCGCCCCAAGAAGCAAAGAACTGTGGGCTCACTGGTGTCGGTTGAGACATCATCTCCCGAAATCGGAATGCGGTACCTTCGTACATTCGCAAACTCCCCCCCCCCCCCCCCCCCCCCCACCCCCCCCCCCCCCCCTTCCCAAACTCCCAAGAAATGAGAAACAACAACAAAACCCCCCACCACACCCCCAACCAACAAAAGAACCTGTTAAGAAAGGAAACATCTCTCCTAATCTGTCCCTACTCCCCCCCCCCCCCCCCCCCCCCACCCCCCCTCTGCTCTCTCTCCAACACCCACACCCAAAACAAGTCTTCTTCACTGTTCTTGCTTTCCTTCTACCTTCCCACCCCAACCCCCCCCTCCCCCTCTCTCTTCCATCCTGTCCTCCTCTTTATAAAAACGTTAAAAAACACTCATTTTCCTCTCTCCCCCTCCCCCTCCTCTCATCCTCTCATCTCTCTCTCTTTCTCTTTCATCTCTCCAACCCCCCCTCTTCTATCTCTCTCTCTCTCTCTCTCTCTCTCTCCTCTTCTGTCTACCTGCCTCTGCCCCTCTGTCTCTGCCCTCACTTTTCTTCTTTAGCTCCCCCCTTCTCCCCCCCCCCCCCCCCCCGCCCCCCCTTTCCCCCCCCCACCCCATAAGGCTTCTGCTAAACATCCTGCTAATACATCGTCTATCCCCTCTTCCCACGTCCATAGTTAAATGACGTCAGCACAGTCCTGTTGCATCAAGCTGTTTCAGTCAGTATGGACGGAACAGTTTTTTTTGTGGGTTTTTTTTTTTGGAGGGGGGGGGGGGTTATATTGTTTTTTGTTGTAATGGTTTTTTTTTTTTTTTTTTTTTTATACAGGGCGGGTGTTTTGTGTCGTTAAATAGATCGTTTGTCGCTAACTGGGTGGAGAAAATGGTCAAAATTAATTTTACCAAAAATTTACAAAACTGCATACACGCGGGGACTGGATGTAAAAAAAGCACACGAGTGCTTATTCCATTATTCTCGAAATTAAAAGGAATTAAATTAAAAAAAAAAAGTTAATCGGCGCTCGGACACAAGCACCCCCCCCCCCCCCCCCCCACACACACACACACACACACACGCGCGTGAACTAAAGCTATGATTGAGATTTTTTAACATTCCAAATACTTAAAATCAACACCCACACCCAACTAAAGCTATGATTGAGATTTTTTAACATTCCAAAATACTTAAAATCAACACCCACACCCACACCCAACTAAAGCTATGATTGAGATTTTTTTAACATTCCAAAATACTTAAAATCAACACACACTCACACACACACCAACTAAAGCTGTGATTGAGATTTAAAAAAAAAAATCCAAAATATTTAAAAATCGAAGTTGTCACACACACACACACACACACACACACACACACACACACACACACACAACACTCACTCACTCACTCTCTTTCTCTCTCTCTCTCTCTCACACACACACACACACACACACACACACACACACACACACACACACACACACACACACACACTCACTCTCTCTCTTTTTCAGAGGGCTGGATGTAAAAAAGCTATTGTTATGCTTATTCTATAACCCTCTATAAATAAAATTTGTTCATTGTTCATTGTTCATTGTTCTCTCTCTCTCTCTCTCCTCTCTCCTCTCTCTCTCTCTCTCACACACACACACACACCACACACACACACACACACACACACACACACACACCACACACAGGCGAACATTCTAATATTCAACTGGGATTCACTCAAAACAACAGACACCTATTGTAACAAAGACAGTAAGTATGCAGCAGTCCACAAACAGACTACACACCTTCTTTAGAAATTCGCACTTTTCCTTCTGTGTTTTTTCTTCCCCTTCTCCCGATATAACTCTTATATTATTCATACCGCACGTACGTACTAAGTGCATCCACAGATTACCCCCCCCCCCCCCTCCCCTCCCCTCCACACACACACCACT
>CM054165.1:21530654-21533154 GCA_028751875.1 Rapana venosa | reverse complement strand
TCTGTCAGTTCTGATAATTTAGACACTACAGTGTTTTTGTCCTAGTCTGTGAGCTCTAATGGGTCAGATGCTTAAGTCTTTTGTGCCTCATGCCTGCCAGCTCAAGTAAGGCAGATACTGAAGTCTTCTCTTCAGTCTGTTTCAGCTGTAGTAAGGCAGATACTAAAGTCTTCTTGTTTCAGCTGTGGTAAGGCAGATACTGAAGTCTTCTTTTTCAGTCTGTTTCAGCTGTAGTCAGGCAGATACTGAAGTCTTCTTTTTCAGTCTGTTTCATCTGTAGTAAGGCAGATACTGAAGTCCAGTCTGTTTCAGCTGTAGTAAGGCAGATACTAAAGTCTTATTTTCAGTCTGTTTCAGCTGTAGTAAGGCGGGTACTGAAGTCTTCTTTTCAGTCTGTTTCAGCTGCAGTAATGCAGATACTGAAGCCTTCTTTTCAGTCTGTTTCAGCTGTAGTAATGCAGATACTGAAGCCTTCTTTTCAGTCTGTTTCAGCTGCAGTAATGCAGATACTGAAGCCTTCTTTTCAGTCTATTTCAGCTGTAGTAATGCAGATACTGGAGTCTTCTTGTTTCAGCTCTAGTAAGGCAGATACTAAAGTCTTCTTGTTTCAGCTGTGGTAAGGCAGATACTGAAGTCTTCTTTTTCAGTCTGCTTCAGCTGTAGTAAGGCAGGTACTGAAGTATTCTTTTCAGTCTGTTTCAGCTGTAGTGAGGCAGATACTGAAGTCTGTTTCAGCTGCTGCAAGGCAGATACTGAAGTCTTCTTTTCCAGTCTGTTTCAGCTGTAGTAATGCAAAGTCTTCTTCTCAGTCTGTTTCAGCTGTAGTAAGGCAGATACTGAAGTCTTCTTTTCCAGTCTGTTTCAGCTGTAGTAAGGGATATACTGAAGTCTTCTTTTCAGTCTGTTTCAGCTGTAGTCAGGCAGATACTGAAGTCTTTCTTTTCAGTCTGTTTCAGCTGTAGTCAGGCAGATACTGAAGTCTGTTTCAGCTGTAGTAAGGCAGATACTGAAGTCTTATTTTCAGTCTGTTTCAGCTGTAGTCAGGCAGATACTAAAGTCTTCTTGTTTCAGCTGTGGTAAGGCAGATACTGAAGTCTTCTTTTTCAGTCTGTTTCAGCTGTAGTAAGGCAGGTACTGAAGTCTTCTTTTCAGTCTGTTTCAGCTGTAGTGAGGCAGATACTGAAGTCTGTTTCAGCTGTTGCAAGGCAGATACTGAAGTCTTCTTTTCAGTCTGTTTCAGCTGTAGTAATGCAAAGTCTTCTTCTCAGTCTGTTTCAGCTGTAGTAAGGCAGATACTGAAGTCTTCTTTTCCAGTCTGTTTCAGCTGTAGTAAGGCAGATACTAAAGTCTTCTTTTCAGTCTGTTTCAGCTGTAGCCAGGAAGATACTTTTCAGTCTGTTTCAGCTGTAGTAAGGCAGATACTGAAGTCTTCTCTTCAGTCTGTTTCAGGTGTAGTAAGGCAGATACTGAAGTCTTCTTTTCAGTCTGTTTCAGCTCTAGTAAGGCAGCTACTGAAGTCTTCTTTTTCAGTCTGTTTCAGCTGTAGTCAGGCAGATACCGAAGTCTTTTTCTTTTCAGTCTGTTTCAGCTCCAATAAGGCAGAAAACGCAAGTCTTTGCGTCATTTTTTATGTCAGCTCTAACAAAACAGATGCCAAAAAGTCTTTGGGTCGTTAGTCTGTCAGTTCCAATCAGACAGGCACCAACGTCTTTTATAACTGTCACTGTCTCTTAACTCTGACAAGGCACACTGAAACCTCTGAAGTAAGAATACGGCTACCTAAAAGGTGGGGAAGGGAGAAGAGGAGGGAGGGGGGAGGGGGGGGGGGGGGGGGGAGAAAGAACGGTCGCATACGGTAAAAAAATCCTCACCATTGGTCGAACCTAGGAGATGTAAACGAACAAAACAAAACAAAACCCAACAAAATAAAATAACAAGGCATACACTAAAACCCTTGCGTCAGTGTCAACTTCAGTCAGTCAGCAAACTTAAAGCTTAATTAAACCACGAGGTAAACCAGCCCTGATAATTATGGCCTCTGTGGTCGGCGGGGCTATAAACAACAGGATTGGAGTTGGAGTGGATTGGATCGGCTTGGATCGGATTGGAACGAAAGCTTGAATGTGAAGAGCGCTGACACACGAGCCTCCCCAAACGCCCGGCTCGGGTGATCCGAGTCGAATCAGGGGTCCCAGCGGATCGTTTGTCACTGTTAAAGTACGTGTGTTGCTCGGCGCGAAGGATTGGACTCATTAAGTACAGGGCGGACGGAGAGAGAGACATCTGGATCTTTCTTTCTGGTCCGTAGGAGTGAAAATGAGGATGTGTGGGTGTGTGGGTGGGGGGTGGGGATGGGGGCTGGGGGGGGATGGTTGGTGGGTGGGTGTTGGTGGTGGTGTGTGTGGTGTGTGTTATTGTGTGGGTGGGTGGGTGGTTGGGGGATGGGTGGGTGTTTAGTGTGAGTGTGTAGTGGTGGTGTGTGTGTGTGTAGTGTGTGTGT
>CM054165.1:21489486-21504486 GCA_028751875.1 Rapana venosa | reverse complement strand
CTGTGCGCACACACACGCACACTCTCTCTCTCTCTCACACACACACACCACCACATGCACACACACAAGCGCACACTCACTCACGCACGGACGCACATGCACGCGCGCGCGCACACATCCACAGATCTGTCTATCTGCCTGCCTACCTGTAGGTCTGTCTGTCTGTCTACGTCTCTCGCATATATAAAATGTTCAAACACACATACATATATATCTCTATCTCTATCTATCTATCTATCTATCTATCTGTCTGTCTGTCTGTCTGTCTGTCTGTCTGTCTGTCTGTCTGTCTGTCTGTCTGTCTGTCTGTCTGTCCGTGCGTCCGTCCGTCCGTCCGTCCGTCCGTCCATCCATCCATCCATCCATCTATTCATCTATCCATCTATCTATCTATCCATCCATCTATCCATCCATCTTCTCTCCGATCCACTATCCAACTATCCATCCATCCCATCTATCCTCCATTCATCCATCCATCCATCCATCCGTCCATCCATCCATCCATCCAATCTCATCCTATCTCATCCATCCATCCATCCATCCATCTATCGATCGATCGATCGATCCGATCGATCGATCGATCGATCGATCGATCCATCTATCTCATCTTCATCTATCTATCACCCTATCTATCCTATCATCTATCATCTATCTCATCTATCTATCTATGTGTAATCTAAATCTATATACACTTCTGAAAATAAAATTGTTAAAAAAACCATTTTTCTATCTATCTATTTTATCTATCATCAAATCTGTCTATCTGTCTGTCTTCTCTTCTTTATCTAATCTATCTTCTAATCATTGTCTCTCTCTATCTATCTATCTATCTATCTATCTATCTATCTATCTCTCTCTATCATCTATTCTATCCATCCATCCATCTATCTCATCTATCCATCCATCCTATCCATCATCATCCATCCATCACTATCTATCTATCATTATCTATCTATCATCCATATCCATCCATCCATCCATCCATCCATCCATCTCATCCAATCCATCTATCCATCCATCCATCATCATCCATCTATCATCTATCTATCTATCTATCTATCTATCTATCTATCTATCTATCTATCTATCTATCTATCTATCTATCTATCTATCCGTCTACCTATCTATCCATCTATCTATCTATCTATCTACCTACCTACCTACCTACCTATCTATCTATCTATCTATCTATCTATCTATCTATCTATCTATCTATCTATCTATCTATCCATCTATCTATCTATCTACACATATTGCTAGGCCCCAAAGTATAATTATTAGCAAGGTGAAAAGCAGGATGTCGGTGTGACTGGCTGTTTATCTCACGTGCTAGACTTGTGCTGGCTTCCCTCCCTCACAGGGCTAGCTCACACTGTGTCCAGAAAGTGCACAACAAAAACACAACACACACAACCCCCCCCCCCCCCCCCCCCCCCAAATAAAAAACAACAACAACCGGGGGGGGGGGGAGGGGGGGGGGGAAGAAAACTTCAGCGCACACAATCATGTTATAACTTGTATGCTCATTTTGAAGACTGGATCCTATTTAGTTGTGAAAGCTGAGAAACAAACACCAACAAACTAACAAAAATTAGCGGTTTTATAATTATTATCAGCTACAGCTGTCAATGTGGGATGGGGGTAGCCTAGTGGTTAGAACATTGCGCTGGCAATCTGACGACCCGGGTTCGATTCCCGTTTCAAGGGGGATATTTTTCCCTTGGAGTTAACATCAGTGCAGACTCCTCCACTCTCCCCCAAAAGTCCTTCGGATGAGACTATAAACCGAGGCCCCGTGTGCGAACGCATACACGCACGCAGAACATCTTGCGCTCACGTTAAATCCTGTTCCGCTTTTCGTAAGAGTAGTCCAATTTTGTGTGCCGGTGGGAAGAGATGACAGAATTTAAAAAAAACAACACACATACACATTGGGGACTGGATGTAAAAAAAAAAAAAAAAGCACATAAGTGCTTATTCCATTATCCTCGATATAAAAGAATAAAATAAATAAAGATGAATAAATAAATTTTAAAAATGTTGCTTCCACGTTACAGTGCCAACCACCGGCTGGTTTTCCTCACTGTAACTGCTTCATGTGTTGCTGTAACCACCATCGACCATGAGAAACATTCCAATCTGTGTGTGTGTGTGTGTGTGTGGAGAGAGAGAGAGTGAGAGATAGAGAGAGAGAGAGAGAGAGGAGAGAGAGAGAGAGAGAGAGAGAGAGAGGAGAGAGAGAGAGAGAGAAGCGAGCGAGCTGACTAACAGAGTGATTCTGGATGGGGAATTTCCCAGAATATTTGGGGTGTGTGGGTGTGAAGGTGGGGGGGGGGGGGGGGGGGGGGGGGGGTAACCACCATCGACCATGAGAAACATTTCAGTGTGTGTGTGTGTGTGAGATAGCTGACTAATAGAGTGATTCTGGATGGGGAATTTTCCCGAATATTGGGGGGGTGGGGGTGGGGGGGGGGGGGAAGGAGGAGAATAGGTTAGTGGGTTAGACTTTGGGTGGTGGTGGTGTGTGTGTGTGTGAGAGAGATTTTTATTTGAAGACATCTTGGAATGTTTAAACCAGTATAAAATGTAGCGTGTGTATGTATGTATGTGTGTGTGTATGTATGTATGTATGTGCGTGCGTGTGTGCGTACAATATTTTTTTTAAATTTGAAGATATCTTGGAATGTATAAACCAATATGACACGCGTCTTTTTTTGTGTTGAGATCTTGATTCGTATCAATATGCCTTGTGTCAGTACTGAATTTGCCCAGCATGGGATGATTAACGCGTTTTTGACTTGACTTGACTTGACTTATGATTCAGAACTAACCAAGGGCACACAGGTTTCAAGTCTCCCAGAGCTGTCTGTATGATTTAAAGCGCTTCAGGGGGGGGGGGGGGGGGGGGGTGAGGTAGCCTAGTGGTTAGACGCTAGCAATCTGACAGTGAGCACGGGTTCCAGTCTCCGCTCAGGCGCCCGTTCAAGGCTATTTTTTAAATTTCTTTTCTGCAGTTGAACATCAGTGCTGGCTCCGCTCCTTCGAAAAAAATCCTTTAGATGATACTGTAAACCAAGATCCCATATGCGAACGGACGCAGAACGTTCATCTTGCGTGAAAACTGTTAAATCCTGTTTTGCCATAAGGGCGAATAGGCCATTGCGTGCGGGTTAGAGTGGATGACAATTTAAAAAAACAAACAACCAAACAAACCAACTTATGCACAAGTATCGTATTTAGACATCATTCCCGAAGTCGGAATGGGGCTACCTTTATGGTGACCGGCAAAAACGACCGCCGAAAAAATCTCACGGTTGGTGAACCTCGGAACTCTAGCTTGAGGGAATCCCCCCCCCCCCTCCCACACACACACACACACACACAAATAAATGTAGACAAAAATGTCTGCATGCAAGAGGTTCAAGTAATTCATATTTTTAGTGAGGTGTAAAAACATCAGAAACCACCACCTCTTCTTGTTCTTGTTCTTGTTCTCTTTCTTGTTCTTGTTCTTCTTCTTCTTCTTCTTCTTCTTCTTCGTCTTCGTCTTCGTCTTCTTCATTTTCGCAATTCTTCTTCTTCTTCTTCTCTTCTTCTTCTTCTTCTTCTTCTTCTTCTTCTTCTTCTTCTTCTTCTTCTTCTTCTTCTTCTCTTCCTCCTCTTCTCCTCCTCCTCCTCTTCCTCCTCCTCCTCTCCCTCCTCCTTTTCCTCCTCCTCCTCCTCCTTCTCCTCCTCCTCCTCTTCCTCTCCCTCCTCCTCCTTTTCCTCCTCCTCCTCCTCCTCCTTCTCCCCCTCCTCCTCCTCCTTCTCCTCCTCCTCCTCCTCTCTCCTCCTCCTCCTCCTCTCCTCCTCCTCCTCCTCCTCCTTCTTTTCCTCCTACTCCTCTCTTTCGCTTTTTACACCGTCAGATGTGTCTGGAGGAAAAAATAATGGCATACAAGTCCTTTCCAGCTGCTCTCGTGGGCCGTACGTACAGCTTGGTTTTGCAGGGTTATGTTATCTCCGTCATCCACACACAATCTTCTATGTTATCTCCGTCAGTCACACACCATCTTCTATGTTATCTCCGTCAGCTACACACCATCTTCCTCCTCCTCCATAGGTCGCTGTATAAGCGTGCACCTTTGAAGGATGTGCTCGATCGCCAGTCTGGTTTTCTGGACCACCCCTGACTGAACAATAACTGTATGCCTTAGAGGAAGCAGCTGCAGGGAATCTGTCTGATAGTTGTAGCGTGGCAGCAGTAGAGACTACCCTGCAGGCAGTGAAAGCTGTTCCCATAAGCTATGCAGTTATTGGGGTGCGAGATGTCAGAGACCTCGGCTTCTCCAGGGGCCAGCATATTTAAAAGCCAGCGCCTATTTTCCTCTCCCTCGCTGCTTTACCAAATTCCCTGACCCCAAAGAGGGCAGGTACCCATTTTTTACAGCTGGGTGAAACTGTACTGAAACCAAAGCGTAGAAACGGTCATCCATCCACTTAGTAACCACGCTCGATGCTGCTTAACCTTAGCTTGGGGAAAGCGAGTGAGTGTTCTGACCTACAGAGCTTTCCCGTCCCCTAACTTACCTTTCCTGTCCCTTTAAAGAGGGCGGGTACCCATTTAGGGGACCGGGATAGCTCAGTGGTCAGAGCACTCGCTTTCCCCAAAGCCAATGTTAAGCGGCGTTAAACGTGATTACCAAGTGGATGGGTGACCGTTTGCACACCTTTATTTCAATACAGTTCACCTAGCTGTAAAATTAATGGGTACCTGCCCTCTTTAGGGTCAGGGAAGGTAAAGCAGCGAGGGAGAGGAGATGGGCGCCGCCCTCAATATGCTGGCCCTAGAGAAGTGAGGTTTCTGACGTCTCAGTCCCCTACGACCACATAGGTTATGGGACGCCTTTACCGTTACCTTTTACCCATTTAGAGCTGGGTGAACTGGGTAAACTGGGTGGGGGAGGGACTGTACTGAAGGCAAGGCACACAACGAAACGGTCGCACTCCCCCATCCACAAAGGCAACCACCAGACTCAAACCTTAGCTTGTGTCGGGAGTGAGAGCGAGTGCTGCTCTGACCGCCGAGTTACCTACCCTGCTCCCTTGCACGCAGTAGCACCAACCAACCAGTAAAAGGTAAAGGTGTCCCATAACCTATGTGGTCGTAGGGGAGTGAAGCATCAGAGACCTCAACTTCTTAAGGGGCCAGCATATTGAGGGCAGCGGCGCCCATCTCCTCTCCCTCGTTGCTTTACCTTCCCTGACCCTAAAAGAGGGCAAGTACCCCATTGACAGCTGGGTGAACTGGGGGGCAACTGTACTGAAGCCAAGGCGCGCAAACGGTCACCCTTCCAAAGTGGTAACCACGCTCGACGCTGATGAACCTTAGCATGGGGAAAGCTGAGTGCTCTGACCACTGAGCTAAGCTATCCCCGACCCCACCTGGTTAACCAGTAGGGACACAGAGAGGGGGGAAAACCAGGCAGAATGGAATCTATCCCTGTTCTCAATATAGCACGCACAAACGGCTGTGAAGAAGGAGAACGAGCAAGCAAGCCACAAAGAGAAAGAGAGAGAGAGAGAGAGGGAGAGGGAGGGGGGGGGGGGGGGGGAGGGAGAGAGAGAGGGGGGGGGGGGGGGGGGTGGGGGGGGTAGGGGTGATCGTGGCTAGGGGTGTTGAGGGTGCGATAGGAGAAGGGTGGAGGAGTGAGGAGGAGGAGAGAAGGAAGGGGGAGGGTAGGGGGGGAGGAGGGTAGGGGGTGCAAAAGGTGGGGGTGGGTGGGGGATTGAGGTTGTACGGGTACTACTTAAATCGGTACTTAAGTAACCAGCAACGAGGTAAAAGCACAACCAAACGTAACAAACTCTAAAATCGTAGGATGGATGGGTGTCACACATTCCCCAGATTCAATGATGAAAGTAAGTCACCGATGTAAGAGATGAGTTTTTTGGTGTTAAACCACAACCCCCACTCCACCTCACCCTCCCCGTTCCCCAGCACCACCCTACCTTTTCCCCCACCCCCCCCCCCCCCCCCCCCCCCCCCCCCCCTCCCCCCCCCCCCCCCTGATCTGCCTGATAGTTGTTTTTTTCCCCAAGAAAATACTGATACCCTCTGATAGTTGTTGGTTTTTTTTTTTTTCAAAGAAATTACTGATACCCTCTGATAGTTGTTGGGGTTTTTCCCCAAGAAAATACTGATACCCTCTGATAGTTGTTAGGGTTTTTCCCCAAGAAAATACTGATACCCTCTGATAGTTGTTGGGGTTTTTTTCTCAAAGAAAATACTGATACCCTCTTATAGTTGTTGGGGTTTTTTTTCCAAAGAAAATACTGATACCCTCTGATAGTTGTTGGGTTGTTTTTTTCCAAGAAAATACTGATACCCTCTGATAGTTGTTGGGGTTTTTCCCCAAGAAAATACTGATACCCTCTGATAGTTGTTGGTTTTTTTTTCCAAGAAAATACTGATACCCTCTGATAGTTGTTGGGTTTTTATTTCCCAAGAAAATACTGATACCCTCTGATAGTTGTTGGGTTTTTTTTCCAAAGAAAATACTGATACCCTCACACAAGAAAAAACAATCCACACACACCACAATGTGCATAATATGAAAGCATACGAATTTTTTTTTTTTTTTTTACACACTGACAGATTTTCTTCTTCTCATTGACGTTTACAATCTACGAACCCTTCACTCTCTCCTGCCTAGTTTCTGGCTCCAACCCCCCCCCCCCCCCCCCCCCACCCCCCCAAAAAAAACCCCGTACAAATCTTAAAAAGCCCTAAAAGGCCCTGATTTTTGAAGATCCAAAATAAGGCCCCTAAAAAGCCCTAAGAATGAGATCTATGGCCCTGGAGGCCCTAAAAAGCCCTAAAAATGTGAATCATGAGTGAGAGTTTCTGTTGAAATGTAAATTAAAATACACAAAATAAAACTTATGAGAAATGAAAGGTGTCCAAAGATAGTATTATTGACGATAGAGCCTGTCGTCTGCTATTCATGTCGCGCCACCTATTTTGCCAAGGGAGGTAATTTGCCTCCATTGGAAGTGCATATTTGCTTTGCTTTCACCAGTTATTTTTTACATGCCGAAAACTACCTACCCCTATGATATGTCCGTAATTTGTTTGGAAAATGATGTTTAACTATGAAACTGCAATCATGAGTCAAAAAAATACCAGTTTTCTGTTTACTGCACTACAGTCCTTCTCTATGAGATTTTTCAATTTTTAGCACAGCTGCGCTGTGAATAGCAAGGCCTATTGTTTCTCCTGTGGGCAGTTTACAAAATGGCAGTCAGTGATACAGTTGTGTGTCAGAATGGGAATACAATAAAACCTGTAGCCAAATCTATTTATTTGAGGAGATTATCCCACAGATTTCCTGCAGAATGCATACAGAAACAAATCCAATTCATAAGGCAAGTCACAAATGCCTGAATATTTACAAATGTACAGGAAAAATGCAAATATTTGAATATTTTCCACCGCTCAATGTGGTTGATTCAGTTGACTTTACTTAAAAATTCGCAGCTTATTCAGTTATTGGCTGACTTGATCTGAAGATTCTTGCTTTAAAAAAAAAACTATGGGGAGAGGGTGTTGGCATCCTTTTCAAGCCAGTGTTAGGCCCACCTCTTTGTCTGCATTGACGATACGGGACTTGTACATGTATTCATAGTGAAGAGAACTTGTGTCCAGCAGCCTCTCTCTCTGTCTTTCTGTCTCTGTCTCTCTCTTTTGTGCATGCATGTGTGTGCATGCACGCACGTGCGTGTGTGTGTGTGAATGCCTGCATGTACGCATGTGTGAGATTGAAATCAAGGAGCAGAATTTGGAAGAGGCACTGTGATTGTGTGAGGGTATTGTTATTACCAGTTCTAGTAACGGGCAACCATCTGCATCTTTGGTAAGGCAAGGAGACTAGTTCACATCAGATGAAGTTTGAGGGATAGTGTCTTTTAAGTTTACTTTGCTAGCTGTTTGTGAAAAACATCTTAGAATCAGAGACACTTATTTCAGTTTTCACTTTACTTCGTATTTCAAGACATGGACACTTCCATCACACCATGGATGTTTTACTGTGTGAGGATTTTCAATCATTGTAGTATCTATGAGTGAAAGACATTTTATTCTAGAACTTCACTTGAATTTGTGTCAATAATCAATATCCAACATGTAGTTGTAGACAAGAAGACTTTGCTTACATGAGTTTGAGATTAGTTTATCAGTGTAAACGTGTACACAGGTTGATAAAATGTACTTTGATACCCTGTGGCTAGGCCCTAAATTTGGAAATAATGGCCCCTAAAAAGCCCTAAAAAGGCCCCAAATTTTTTCCAACCAAGTCTGTATGAACCCTGAACCACCAAAAAATCAACTGCCCCAGAGCATACGCGAAATTTTTAATTTTTTTTTACCTTTCCTCGGCTAGAGCTCTTGAGGTTCACCGATGCTCAGAATTTTTTGTTGTTGTTGCATGTGCGACCGTTTCTGACCCACCACGAAGGTAGCCGCATTCCGACTTCGGGGATGTAAGCTGGGTATGTTCGCGTTTCCGTGACCCGGCCCTAACGCTGACGTGATAATTATGAATGGATTCCGGGGAATCTTTAACTGCACGTGTATGTTTGATCTTCTGCCTGTAAGCGCTTTGATTTGTTCCTTTACAAGATTCAGCGCTTGTATAAATTCCATATATCATTAATATTATTATTATTATTATTGTTATTATTATTATTATTATTATTATTATTATTGTTGTTGTTGTTGTTGTTATTATTATTATTATTATTATGATTATCATCATCATCGTCGTCGTCGTCGTCGGTGGTGGTGGTGTTGTTGTTGTTGTTGTTGTTGTTATTATTATTATGTCTACACGAAGGGAATTAATCAAGGCACTGGCAGGTCTGCACTTGAAAGTTGACGTGGGAGATGGTAAACAAAAAACAAAAAAATCCCCCCTCACCCTTAATTCACAAGCGCTGCCGCTGAGATTCAAACCCTCGACTTCCTTCCTGAACCCATGGGATTGAAGTGGAAGGGTCTTAACCACTAGGCTGTAGCGTTTGTCAGATACGAACACATCAGATTAGATTTGTTCCAATCACTTTAAAATATATGCAACTATGGGTGAAATTTTATGTCATAGATTTTGTCTGCAGCGCAACATGTTTGTAAATATCTGTTTGTTTTTAAACTATTGATTATTTTATCATTGATTGCAGGACTGTGTAAGATTAGGTTGAATGCACGCGCTTTGATTTGTCTTTGCAAGATATAGCGCTATATAAGTTCCATTTCTTCTTCTTCTTGTTCTTCTTCTTGTTCTTGTTCTTCTTCTTCTTGTTCTTCTTGTTCTTGTTCTTCTTCTTCTTCTTCTTCTTCTTCTTCTTCTTCTTCTTCTTCTTCTTCTTCTTTCTTCTTCTTCTTCTTCTATTGTAACATGTATCAGTCATCTGTTGCAATGTGAAGTCATCCGTCACAACGTGTGTATGTGAATATGGCAGGACTATCATAAGTTGGCTTTTTGTCCTGTCAAGGTATGCGCCTATTTTTGTGACACTTTTCACGAATAAATTCTGTTTAAACCAACCAAGTAGAAGCTGCAGATTCCATGTGCTACAATTGTTGTGTAATGTCATTTTTCTTTACTTATTCAACACTGCCCACAGCTTCATCTGTACCAATAATACCTTATAATAATAATAATGATTATACATCTTCTGTATATAAATGTAATAAAACAACGCCATAGCATAGCATAGCATAGCATGCCACACCCTATCATTCCCTACTCTACCCTACCCTACCCTACCATACCATACCAAACCACACCCACACCATACCATACCACACCAATTTATACCATACTATACCAAACCACACCACACCACATCATACCCTACCCTACCCTACCACACCGTACCACACCCTACCCTACACCACACCACACCACACCCTACTCTACCCTACACCACACCACACCACACCACAGCACACCCTACTCTACCCTACCATACACCACACCACACCACACCACTCTCTACCACACCCTACCCTACCACACCACACCCTACCCTACACACACCCTACCCTACTCTACCCTACCCTACCCTACCACACCACACCACACCACACCACACCCTACCACACCCTACCACACCCTACACCACACCATACCACTCCACACCACACCACACCACACCCTACCCTACCACACCACACCACACCACACCCTACCCTACACAACACACCACACACACCACACCACACCACACCACACCACACCCTACCACACCCTACCCTACCCTACACCACACCATACCACTCCACACCACACCACACCACACCCTACCCTACCCTACCACACCACACCACACCACACCCTCTACACACCACACCACACCACACCACACCCTACCCCACCCTACCCTACCCTACCCTACCCTACCCTACTAAAAAAACAACAAATCAATATTCCTGACCACAAGTGACGACGGCATGGACAAAACTACAAAACCAAAACAACAACAACAAACAAAATTCCATCTCTTGGGGTAGGGAGGAAAAAGAAAAGAAAAAAACCACAAAAAAAGTTGAACGGAGAAGAACGTTCAAACAACTGTCATGGACACACCGTGCCACGAAACCCCCCCAAGATTGTGAGGAGAGGAGAGGAGAGGAGAGTGGTAGGCTAGAGGATGAATTCAGCCACAGATAAAGAGAAGGACGATCGATACTTAAGTCTTTGATGACCTGCATTTGAAGAGGAGGTAGAGGAGAGAGAAGTAGGGTGGGGGTGGGAGGCTGGAAGAGAAGCGAGAGAGAGAGAGAGAGAGAGAGAGAGAGAGAGAGAGAGAGAGGAGAGAGAGAGAGGAGAGAGAGAGGAGGGTGGGGGGGGGGGGGGGGGGGGGGGGGGGGGGAGGAGGAGGGGACGAATTGAAAGGTAAAAAGGAAGGTAAAAAGAAATTTCAGCCGTACTGTGTGTGTGTGTCCGTCAGTGCTAGTCAGTCCCCCTCGCTGCCACCAACGTGACCACGCAGTAGGTAGGCTACATACAGGCTTGGTGGCGCTCTCTCCTCACGTGTGTGTCTGTCTGTCTTCCAGTCTCTGCTGTTACTTATCGACCGCTAAGATGCCTCCTCGCTCGGGGAGTCTTTCTGCGTGGCAACGAACAGATTGAAAGGATTGGGGGGGGGGGGGGGGGGGGGGGGGGGGGTGGAGGGTGGGGGAGGGGGGAGGGTGGGGTTGGGGGGGGGGGATGGGATGGTAGGGGTGTGAGTCGTGGGGTAGGTGTGGGGAAAGCCTTAGTGGTTTAGATGGTTTTTTACTAGTTCACAAATCTTGATAGTTCGATGCTACTACCACCGAGAGACTACCTACTCATTCGTGGAGCCAAGAGGGTAAGATGGTTTAAGCTCATAATGTGAGGGAGGGGTTACGGGTTCGAGCCACCACCATCGCGACTGCTAACATCAATGCCTACTCCATCCCCCCCTCCCCTCCCTACCCACCCCACAAAAAAAAATTCTTCAGGTGAGACTATATAAACTACAGTAAGAATGAACTACTACCTCCTCCCCAGAGAAGACCAAGTAACAATTTGTGAGGCTGAGGACTGGACACTGCAGACTCGGACATCATAGTCATGTTGACCAAGTTCCACACTGTCAGTGATTCTGAGGCGGTCATCATCATCATCATCATCAATGCCTTTGTGCCTTATTGGTACGTAGGGCACAACAAATGTCTCTCCACTCCTGTCTGTCCTGGGCCAGCTTCCGAATGGTTCCCCAGGTATCACTGTCAGTGTCAGTGTCAGTGATTCTGAGGCGGTGCCCCTGTGTTAGCACTTCTTCCCATGACAGTGGAGGAACACTTCCTCCAGACCTGTCTATCCAACACACCCAAAACCTGAGGGCCAATATCTGGCCTATTGACTGACCTGCCGTTGAGGGACAAACTCTTCGGACCCCTGGAGGGAGGGCCTTCAGCGTATCACGGCAGCATTTGTCAGAGCCTCAGGAGTTGCTGTCTGAGCGTTCGACGAAGAAGACGACGACGAAGAAGAAGAAGAAGAAGAAGAAGAAGAAGAAGAAGATGGAGAAGAAGAAGAGAAGAAGGAGGAGGAGGAGGGAGAGGAGGAGGAGAAGAAGAAGAAGATGGAGAAGAAGAAGATGGAGAAGATGAAGAGAAAAGAAGAAGAAGAAGAAGAAGAAGAAGAAGAAGACAAAAAGAAAAGAAGAAACAAGAACTATATAAAAGTGAGGTACCCTCGCACGAATTCACGCAAAGCATCTTGCCTGTATGTTCAAAACCCGTTCTGTCTTTGAGAAGAGTAGGCCACTTGCATGCGTGCTTGGTAGGTGGGCACAGACGACAGAATTTTTAACCAACGGACGTTGCGTGCACGCTGGTGTGAGGTCACTGGTGACGGTACGTCGGACGGAGTGCCGCTGCCTCAATACAATGGCGGGCAAACGGGTGTGGCATGAATGAAATAGGCAACATTTCATCAGTGGTGAACCTGGGAGCTCTAGGCGAGCAACTAAGAGAGAGAGAGGGAGAGGGGAGAGAGATAGAGAGGGAGGGAGGGAGAGAGGGAGGGAGAGAGAGGGAGAGAGAGAGGGAGGGAGGGAGAGAGGGGAGGGAGGGAGAGAGAGGGAGGGAGGGATGGGGAGAGAGAGGGAGGGAGGGAGAGAGAGAGGGAAAGAGAGGGGGAGGGAGAGAGAGAGAGGGAGAGAGAGAGGGAGAGAGAGGGAGGGAGAGAGAGGGGGGAGAGTGAGGAGAGAGAGGGAGGGGGAGAGAGAGGAGAGAGAGAAGGAGGGAGAGAGAGAGAGAGAGGGAGGGAAGAAGAGAGAGGGAGGGAGAGAGAGAGGGAGGGAGAGAGAGAGAAGGAGAGAGAGAGGGAGGGAGAGAGAGAGGGAGGAGGGTGGTGGTGGTGAGCGGAGATTTGATCTGTGTGTGTGGTGTTTTTTTTCCTCCTTTTATTATAATAAGGGGAAGGAAGGGAGAGGCAGAGACAGAGAGACAGACACACCAAACACACACACACATTTTCAGATCACTTCCCTCCCCCCCCCCCCCCCCCCCCCCCGCCCACACACACACACACCACCACCACCAAAACCACCACCATCAATAACAACATCAACAACTACCACACACGAACACAAAAGTCGCTCCTAGCGTTAGAATGATTGCTAAGAGAAAAGGGTGTGGGGGGGGGGGGGGGGGGGGGGGGGAGAGAGAAAGACAGAGACAAAGAGAGAAAGACAGAGACAAAGAGAGAGAGACACACACAAAGAGAGAGAGGCAGAGAGAGAGAGAGGGACAGACAAAGAGAGAGAGAGAGGCAGAGACAGAGACAAAGAGAGAGAGAGAGAGACAGAGACAAAGAGAGACACTGAGAGAAAAAAGTGTCAAGTCATTACAGGAGGTTTGTGTTGCGGTTATGCCCCCCTCGCTCTCCTCTCCTCTTCTCTTCTCTTCTCTCTCCTCTCCTCTCTCCTCTTCTCTCTCCTCTCTCCTCTCCTCTCCTCTCCTCTTCTCTCTCCTCTAGCTTTTGCTGTGCTGTGCTGTGCTTTGCCGTGCCGTGTCGTGCCGTGCCGTGCTGTGCCGTGCCGTGTCGTGCTGCAACCCTTGCTTGCTTGCACAGTTCTGGAGAGAGAGAGAGAGAGAGAGGGGGAGAGTGGAGAGTGAGTGTTGTGGTCGTCAGGGCGTGTCCCCTCAAGGGACAATAGGCTAGTTGAAGCTGTCTAGTCCGTCAGTCAGTCCGTCCCTGGTCTGTCTATTTATCTGTCTGTCTGTCTATTTGTCTGTCTGTTTGTCTGTCTGTCTATCTGTCTGTGTCTATTTATCTATCTATCTGTCTATCTATCTATCTATCTATCTATCTATCTATCTATCTATCTATCTGTCTGTCTGTCTATCTATCTATCTATCTATCTATCTATCTATCTATCTATCTATCTATCTATCTGTCTGTCTGTCTGTCTGTCTGTCTATTTGTCTGTCTATTTGTCTATCTATCTGTCTGTCTGTCGGTCTGTCTGTCTGTCTGTCTGTCTGTCTATCAATCAATCAATCAATCAATCAGTCAATCTATCTATCTATCTATCTATCTATCTATCTGTCTGTCTGTCTGTCTATCTCTCTGTCTCCCTCTCTGTCTGTCTGTCTGTATATCTGTCTGTCTGTCTATCTATCTATCTATCTATCTATCTATCTATCTATCTATCTATCTATCTATCTGTCTGTCTGTCTGTCTGTCTGTCTATTTGTCTATCTATCTATCTATCTGTCGGTCGGTCTGTCTGTCTATCGATCAATCAATCAATCAATCAATCGATTTTTCTATCAATCTATCTATCTATCAATCAATCAATCTATCTATCTATCTATCTTTCTATCTATCTATCTATCTATCTATCTATCTATCTGTCTGTCTGTCTGTCTGTCTGTCTGTCTCTCTGTCTCTCTGTCTGTCTGTATATCTGTCTGTCTGTCTATCTACCTATCTCCATCTATCTATCTATCTGTCTGTCTGTCTGTCTGTCAGTCTACCTATTTGTCTGTCTGTTTACCTGTCTATTTATCTGTCTGCCTGTCTATCTATCTATCTAATCTACATACCTACCTATCTACCGACTTACCTATCTATCTATCTATCTATCTATCTATCTATCTATCTATCTATCTATCTATCTATCTATCTATCTATCTATCTATCTGTCTATCTCTCTCTCTCTCTATCTATCTATCTATTATCTATCTATCTATCTATTATCTATCTATCTACCTTTCTATCTACCTATCTATCTCTCTATCTATCTATCTATCTATCTATCTATCTATCTATCTATCTATCTATCTATCTATCTATCTAGCTTGCCCACTCTTTACTGCCCCTTTGCTCTGTGTGTGTGTGTGTGTGGAACACAAGCACAAGCAGCAGTAGCAGCAGTTACAAATAGCACGGGCGACACGGGTCTGGCACAGCCACAGCA
>CM054165.1:21474486-21484486 GCA_028751875.1 Rapana venosa | reverse complement strand
CAGGACAGGAAGAGGGCGCAGGACAGGAAGGAGAGGACAGGAGAGGGCAGGACAGGGACAGGAGAGGACAGAATAGGACAGGAACAGGACAGGAGAGGACAGGACAGGAGAGGACAGGCAGGAGGAGGACGGAGAGGACAGGAGAGGACAGGAGAGGACAGCAGGACAGGAGAGGCAGGACAGGAGAGGACAGGGACAGGAGAGGAGGAGGACAGGACAGGAGAGGCAGGACAGGATGGCAGGACAGACAGGGACAGGAGACAGGACAGGAGAGGGCAGGACAGGAGAGGACAGGCAGAGGACAGGACAGGAGAGGACAGGACAGGAGAGGGACAGGACAGGAGAGGACAGGACAGGAAGGACAGGAAGGACAGGAGAGGCAGGAGCAGGACAGGGCAGGACAGGACAGGACAGGAAGGACAGGGCAGAGAGACAGGAGAGGACAGGACAAGACAGGACAGGAGAGGAAGGACAAGACAGGAGAGGACGGACAGGAGAGGACAGGACAGGAGAGGACAGGACAGGACGAGGACAGGACAGGAGCAGGACAGGAAGGACAGGAGAGAGGAACAGGACAGGAGAAGGACAGAAGACAGGAGAGGAGGACAGGAGAGGAAGGACAGGAGGGCAGGACAGGAGAGGACAGGACAGGAGAGGCGAGGACAGGAGAGGACGCGAGAGGGCAGGAAGGACAGGACAGGACAGGAGAGGCAGGACAGGAGAGACAGGAGAGGACAGGACAGGAGAGGGCAGGACAGGAGAGGACAGGACAGAGAGAGGAGAGGGCAGGACAGGACAGGAGAGGACAGGAGAGGAGAGGACAGGATAGGACAGGACAGGAGTGGGCAGGACAAGAGAGGACAGGACAGGAGAGGACAGGACAGGAGAGGGACAGGAGAGGACAGGACAGGAGAGGGCAGGAGAGGGCAGGACAGGAGAGGGAGCAGGACAGGAGAGGACAGGAGAGGACAGGACAGGAGAGGACAGGAGAGGAGAGGACAGGACAGGAGATGAGAGGGCAGGACAGGAGAGGACAGGACAGGAAAGGGCAGGACAGGACAGGACAGGACAGGACAGGACAGGACAGGACAGGACAGGACAGTACAGGACAGACTAGGCCAGCATCAGCATTGATCGTTGTTGTCGCAATGGCTTGACTCGATAACGTCTGGTGCCGATTATTGTTATAGTGATAATAATAATAATAGTAGTAGTCGTAGTAGTCACTGATGACGTTTGGTGTTTTTAGAACATAACGACGGTGACGTTGGTGATGAGATGCATGATGATGATGTGGAGGAGGAGGATAAAGAGGAGGAGGAGGATGATGGCGAGGAGGAGAAGGATAATGATGAAGAAGAGGAGGAAGATGATGAAGAGGAGAAGGAGGAGGTCGATGATGATGAAGAGGATGACGACGACGACGACGATGATGAGTAGGAGGAGGAGGATGAAGAGGAGGAGAACGATGACGAAGATGACGATGATGATGTTGAGGAGGAGGAGGATGGTAGTCCTAATAATGGAGATGGTGGTAGTAGTTGTTGGTAATGAGGATAAGGATCGGCGGTAGTCTAGAGGTAAAACATCTGCTTAAGAAAGTGAGAAGCGCGCCGGGTTCGATTCCCGTTTGCGAGCCTGAACTTTTTCTTCCGTCCACAAAGATCTTGCGCCACATGCATTCAGCACACGTAAAAGAACTCACGGCAACAATAGCGTTGACCTGGCAAAATTATGTTGGGGGGTGGGGTGGGTGGGTGGCACAAAGCTGAATTCTCTTGTGCTCAGGAACACACAGGAACTGTGTTAAAACGACATCCTGCTGAATTCTTCTCTCGTTTAAATGAAGAAGAAGAAGAAAAAAGACAAACAATAACACTTTTCAAAGTGGACCCCAATTTTTGTCACTCAGTTTTCGAAGGGGGGGTTGTACGTGTATTTTACACGAAGAGAATTAGAGGCACAGTATGTACTTATTCTAAAGAAAAACGGTAACACTTTGAAGTTTTTGAAACAGAAACCCATTTTTGTCATTCAGATTTTTTGACCAGAGCAGAAACGCAATTGTACGTGCATTGCACACGAAGATAATTAAAGGCATAGTCATGTAATATTCTTAAGAAACAGAGCAACGCTTGAAACTTTTTTTAATGGACACCCATTTTTGTCATTCAGTTGTTTCGTTGTAATCTTCCACAAAGGCAGAAATGCGGTTGTACGTGCGTTTTACATGAAGATACTTAAAGGCACAGTATGTACTTACTCTAAAAGAAGAAACACCACCACTTTGAAGTTCTTTAATTGGACACCCATTTTGGTCATCCAGTTTTCAAGGCAGAAACAGGGCTGTACGTGCATTTTACACAAAGAAAACTAAACGCTCAGTATGTACTTATTCTAAAGAAAAAATAATGCTATGAAGTTTTTGAAATGGACACCCATTTTTGTCATTCATATTTTTTTTATGTCGAACATGAAGGCAGAAACCCAGTTGTAGTGCAATTTTACACGAAGAAAACTAAACGCTCAGTGTGTACTTATTCTAAAGAAAAAATAACAACGCTATGAAGTTTTTGAAATGGACACCCATTTTCGTCATTCAGTTTTCAAGGCAGAAACGGGACTGTACGTGCATTTTACACAAAGAAAACTAAAGGCCCAGCATGTACTATTCTTAAGAAAAAAATAACAATGCTATGAAGTTTTTGAAATGGACACCCATTTTCGTCATTCATATATTTTTTTATGTTGAACATGAAGGCAGAAACGCAGTTGTAGTGCAATTTTTTCCACGAAGAAAACTAAACGCACAGTATGTACTTATTCTAAAGAAAAAACAACAATATTTGGAAGTCTTTTAAATGGACACCCATTTTGGTCATTCAGTTTTCAAGGCAGAAACGCCTTTGCACGTGCATTTTACACAAAGAAAAGTATACGTTCAGTATGTACTTATTCTAAAGAAAAAATAATAATGCTTTGAAGTTTTTGAAATGGACACCCATTTTCGTCATTCATATTTTTTTATGTTGAACATGAAGGCAGAAACCCAGTTGTAGTGCAATTTTTACACGAAGAAAACTAAAAGCACAGTAAGTACTTATTCTAAAGAAAAAACAACAACATTTGGAAGTCTTTTAAATGGACACCCATTTTCGTCATTCAGTTTTCAAGGCAGAAACGGTTTGTACGTACATTGTACACAAAGAAAACTAAAGGCCCAGCATGTATTATTCTTAAGAAAAAAATAAGAACGCTTTGAAATTTTTGAAATGGACACCCATTTTCGTCATTCATATTTTTTTTAATGTCGAACATGAAGGCAGAAACGCAGTTGTAGTGCAATTTTACACGAAGAAAACTAAACGCTCAGTATGTACTTATTCTTAAGAAAAAATAACAACGCTTTGAAGTTTTTGAAATGGACACCCATTTTCGTCATTCAGTTTTCAAAGAAGAAACACCTTTGCACGTGCATCTTACACAAAGAAAACTGAACGCTCAGTGTGTACTTATTCTAAAGAGAAAACAAGAACGTTTTGAAGTGGACACCTATTTTTGTCACTAAGTTTTTTCGTTGTTGATTGACCACGAAGACAAAAAGGCAGTTGTACGTGCAATTTTACACAAAGGAAAGTAAAGGCACAGTAATATGTACTATTCTAAAGGAAAACGAGAAACACTTTGAATTTTCGAATTGGACACCCATTGTTGTCATTTTGCATTTTTAAACGAAGAGAATGAAAGGCAACAGTATGTAAGAAACAACAATCTGTGAACTTTTTGAAGTAGACACCCCATTTTTGTCATTCAGTTTTTGTTGTTGTTGATTGATCAGGAAGGAAGAAACGCAGTAGTACGTGCAAGTTTTACACGAAGAAAACTAAAAGCACAGTAAGTACTTCTTCCAAAGAAAAAAAACAAACCAAGAACACTTTGAAGATTTGAAGTGGACGCCCATTTTGTCATTCATTTTTCAAGGCAGAAAAACAGCTGTAGGTGCATTTTACACGCAGAAAAAACTAAAGGCACACTTATTATTCTAAAGGTGCGTAGACCCCAGACAAATCGCTTTGGGGGAACATGTCCTAACTACGCTTGCATGCAGGTTCTGTCTAATTATAAGAACTTGAGCCACTGAATGTGGGGGACTGACCTTGTTACGCTTGAGATTCTCTGTTGTTGAGGCTTTTTGGCGTGTTAGCTGTAAGCTAGGGCTGTCAGCATCGCTTGGTACCAGTGTTTTATTTTTTGTACTACTACTACTACAGGGTGAGAAGTGGGGAGTCCGAGTGGGGTTGCTGTGAGCAGTATCCTCACCGGATAACCTCCACAAGAACTGAGTGATGTGAGCATTATCCTCAAATTATCCTCACCAGGTAACCTTCACGAGAACTGAGTGATGCGAGCATTATCCTCACATACATTATCCTCACCAGATAATTTCCATGAGAACTGAGTGATGCGAGCATTATCCTCACCAGATAACCTCCATAAGAACTGAGTGATGCGAGCATTATCCTCACATTATATCCTCACCAGATAACCTTCACGAGAACTGAGTGATGCGAGCATTATCCTCAAATTATCCTCACCAGGTAGCCTCCATGAGAACTGAGTGATGCGAGCATTATCCTCAAATTGTATCCTCACCAGATAACCTCCACGAGAACTGAGTGATGCGTGCATTATCCTCACATTATATCCTCATCAGTTGATGCATGTGTCCAAACATGTTGATTTTTCATGCCTTTCCTGTGTTGTAAATGCTCTTTCACTTTTCAGGTCCATAGTTTGTGCTCTTCATTTTAGAGCGAATTTGAGTTGTGAGTATTTTTCACACGCCCACATCCTCAAGTTGTGGTTTTGTTAAATTTCATGTACCCCTTGGGGGGGGGGGTTCTTGAAATAAAATCTTGAATCTTGAATCTCGAATCTCACCAGGTAACCTCCACGAGAACTGAGTGATGATAGCATGATCCTCACCCCCCAAGAAAAAACCCAACGATGTGCAAGGAGTTAGTTAATGGTGGGAGCATTGTCCTCACCAAACAAGGGGAAAAGCCGCAAAGGGGATCAGTAGTGTGTTCTTTACCCTCATCAAACACACCTTTCATTCAATGAGGACTGGAGTGATATTCATGAGCATGATCCTCACCAAAACAACGGGGCGCCAGAGCTGAGTGCTGTGGGCATTATCCTCACCCAGCCGCAACTCAGTGGACTCGGTAGTGCGAGCATTATCCTGACCAGGGACCGAGCATTATCTTTATCGGACACTGTGTGCGGTGAGCGTTATTCTAACCATGCACCGTGCGGGCATAATCTTCTCCGGGAACAGATCGCGTTCAGCATGATCCTCACCTAGGACTGAGTGCTGCGAGCATTATCCTCACCGCGGACAAGGGTAGCGTGAACATGATCCTCACTAGGGGGGTGGATGCTGCGAACATTATCCTGAGGACAGGGCGCGGTGAGCATTTATCCTCAACAATGGACAGAGTAGGTGAGCATTATCCTCACCAGAGACATGAGTGATGCGAACATTATCCTCACTATGGGAAGAGTTTCTGTGGGCAATTATCCTCATGAGGGGATGAATTCTGTGATAACAATCCTCACCATGGACCGAATGCTGAGAGCGTTATCCTCACGAGGGACTGAGCACTGCGAGAATTATCCCCACTATGGACAGAGTGCTGTGTAGAATTATTATCCTCACTAAAGGGCATCGTGCTGTGAGCATTATCCTCTCGAGGGGCTGAGTACTAAAGATATATCCTCACTGGGCCTGAGTGCTGTATACATTATCCCGTGGACAGAGAACTGTGAACGTTATCCTCACCAGGAGACTTGAGTGCTGAGAGCATTATCCTCACCGGAGAGCATTATCCTCACCACGCCGAAAGCGAGATACAGGGATATAGCACATGCTGTGAGCATTGTCCTCACAACACTAAATGTATATATAGCAAGGGATGTAGAGCGCGCGTGTGTGTGTGTGCACTGAGCATTGTCCTCACTCTCTAGTCTACGATCTTTTAGTAAGAGAGACAGGGCGTGCGTGATAATGAGTGCTCTCCGGGCATTATCCTCATCGCTTTTACAGTCGGAGAAGAGAGAGCTTGGAGTGTTGAGAGCATAATCCTCAACGGAAACTTACTAGCGGAACTGAAAACGCGCGAATGCGCACACAGATCATGAAGTTACCGGTAAGCAAACTATATATATATAATTCGTGACATTAACCTCGAAATAAAAGAATAAAATTCATTTTTTTAAAAAGAAAAGAATAAAACACTGGAAGAATGTAATTCTAAAACAAAAGCGAAACAAACCAACAACAGCAGACAAAACAAAACCAAGAAAAAACCAAGAAAGAAAAAAAATGAGAATTTCGAATCCCTACACTTTGTTTGGACAGTGACATCAGCGTGGACGAAATTTGTCGTGACGTGTACGTGTGGGAAATTACGTGACGGTGGAAGAGTGACGTCATTCTAAGCTCATGGTGGAAACTTTGCTGTGACGTTTTCCTGGCCTCAAAGGATAAAGAGAAGTCAAAGTCAAGTCAAGTCACGTCAAGTCCAAAACCACTTTAATCATCCCATGAAGGGCAATTACAATACTGACAGGCCAGAGTGATACGCATCAAAAATCTCAAAGAGAGGGAGAAAAAGAGAGAGAACTCGAACTCGAAAGATTTATTCACAAAAAGGCCATTGGCCCATACATGAAAAACGAGAGAGAGAGAGGGAACGGGGGATCGAGAGAGAGAAGTGACTGAGGAGGGTGGATTTTGACTTTGTGGCGACGTCTTCAGCGTGAAAGTGAAAGGGTGGGAGGAACAGGAGGAGGAGAAACAGCACCATGTCCAGCAGTTCTTTGGATACTGATGGCGTGAGTATGGTAGTCATCTAGAGTGTTGCTTTGGTTGTTTTTGTTTTGTTTTTGTTTTGTTGGGGGGGGGGGGGGGTTGTTTGTTGTTGTTGTTGTTTTGTTTTTGGGGTTGGTTGGTTGGTGTTTTTGTTTGTTGTTTTTGTTTTTGGGGTTGGTTGGTTGGTTTTTTGTTGTTTTGGGGGGTTGGTTGGTTGGTTGTTGTTTGTTTTGGGGGTTGTTTGTTTGTTTGTTTGTTGTTTTGTTTTTGGAGGTTGGTTGTTTGTTGTTTTGGGGTTGTTAGGTTTTTTGGTTTTGTTGTTGTTGTTTTAAACCTCTCTTCTCTTTCTCTGTATGGTGTGCAGCAAGCTTGTGATAACCATTAATGTATGAGAACAATGAATTGCATTCGGTGTTGAATGGAGTTTCCTTTTTTTCTCTTTCGTTTTTTTTTCCCCATTTTTTATTTGTTGCAAAAAAAGGATATTAAGTTGTGTTTGTACTGTACTCCTTGCCCCAAAGACTGTATTGTTAATTAATGGCAATAAATTGCTTTCAGTGTTTAGTGTTCTCTGTGTGTGTGTGTGCGTGTGTGTTTTACGTGCGTGCGTGCGTGTGTATGTGTGTGTGTGTGTATGTGTGTGTGGCGTGAGTATGGTAGTCATCTAGAGTGTTGTTTTTGTTGTTTTGGTGGGTTTTTTTTTAAACCCTCTTCTCTTTCTCTGTATGTGTGCAAAAAGCTTGTGATAACCATTAATGTATGATAACAATGAATTGCATACGGTGTTGAATGGAGTTATTGGAGATTCATTTTTTCCTCTTTCGTTTTTTTTCATTATTTCTTTGTTGCCAAATAAAAAAAGGATATTATTGTTGTTTAAATTGTATTCGTACTGTGCTCCTTGCCAAAAAGACTGTATTGTTAATTAATGGCAATGAATTGCTTTCAGTGTTCTCTGTTGTCTGTCTGTCTGTCTGTCTGTCTGTCTGTCTGTCTGTCTCTCTCTCTCTCTCTCTCTCTCTCTCTCTCTCTCTCTCTCTCTCTCTCTCTCGTTGTGTGTGTGTTAGTCACCTAGGTTGGTTTGTTTTTGTTGTTGTTGCTTTTTCGCTCTGTGTGTGTGTGTGTGTGTGGGGGGGGGGGGGGGGTTGTGTGTGATTTTTTTTAGGGGGGGGGGGGAGGGGGGGGGGGTCCCACTGTACTTTGGTGGTCGAACACAAAGACTTTTTGTGGTCTTCTGTTTGGTATAGACTTGGTATATTTTGGTATGGTTCTCTGTCGTGTAATATACTTGGTATGGCCCTCTATGGTGTATATAAAAATTTATTATGGTCCTCTGTATTATATATCTGATGTGGTCCTCTATGTTTATATTTGCATCTCTCTCTGTTATATATCTGATATGGTCCTCTATATGTCAATATCTGCATCTCTCTCTCTGTATTATATATCTGATATGGTCCTCTATATGTCTATATTTGCATCTCTCTCTGTATTATATATCTGATATGGTCCTCTATATGTCTATATTTGCATCTCTCTCTTATATATCTGATATGGTCCTCTATATGTCTATGTTTGCATCTCTCTCTCTGTATTATGTATCTGATATGGTCCTCTATATGTCTATATTTGCATCTCTCTCTATTATATATCTGATGTGGTCCTCTATTTGTCTATATTTGCATCTCTATTATATATCTGTAATGGTCCTCTATATGTCTATGTTTGCATCTCTCTGTATTATATATCTGATATGGTCCTCTATATGTCTACATTAGCATCTCTCTCTATTATATATCTATTTATGGTCCTCTATATGTCCACATTTGCATCTCTCTCTATTATATATCTGATATGGTCCAGTATATGTCTATATTTGCATCTCTGTCTATTATGTATCTGATATGGTCCTCTATATGTCTATATTTGCATCTCTATTATATATCTGATATGGTCCTCTATATGTCAATATCTGCATCTCTCTCTGTATTATATATCTGATATGGTCCTCTATATGTCTATATTTGCATCTCTCTCTGTATTATATATCTGATATGGTCCTCTATATGTCTATATTTGCATCTCTCTCTCTTATATATCTGATATGGTCCTCTATATGTCTATATTTGCATCTCTCTCTGTATTATGTATCTGATATGGTCCTCTATATGTCTATATTTGCATTTCTCTCTATTATATATCTGATGTGGTCCTCTATTTGTCTATATTTGCATCTCTATTATATATCTGATATGGTCCTCTATATGTCTATATTTGCATCTCTGTCTATTATGTATCTGATATGGTCCTCTATATGTCTATATTTGCATCTCTATTATATATCTGATATGGTCCTCTATATGTCAATATCTGCATCTCTCTCTGTATTATGTATCTGATATGATCCTCTATATGTCTATGTTTGCATCTCTCTCTGTATTATATATCTGATATGGTCCTCTATAGGAGGCACCGTGGTCGAGTGGTTTAGGCGGTCAACTCGTGATCCAGAGGTCGCGGGTTCGATCCCCGCTCGGCTGGGTGTTGTGTCCTTGGGAAAGACACTTTACTCCTATTTTCCTCACTCCACCCAGGTGTACAAGTGGGTACCAGCTCTGCTGGGGAAGTATCTGGCGACAGACTAGCGTCCTGTCACAGGGGTGGTGAAAAACCATCAGTTCGCTTAACGCTACAGAAACCGGGATAAGCTCCGGCTCTATGGGCCTTCTGGCTCGAAAGAACATACTTTATGGTCCTCTATATGTCTACATTTGCATCTCTCTCTATTATATATCTGATATGGTCCTCTATATGTCTATATTTGCATCTCTCTCTATTATATATCTGATATGGTCCTCTGTATGTCTATATTTGCATCTCTCTCTATTATATATCTGATATGGTCCTCTGTATGTCTATATTTGCATCTCTCTCTCTCTCTCTCTCTCTCTCTCTCTCTCTCTCCTCGCTCTCTCCTCTCTCTCTCTCTCTCTCTCTCTCTCTCTCTCTCTCTATATATATATATATATATATATATATATATGTGTGTGTGTGTGTGTGTGTGTGTGAGTGTGTGATGGTTCTCTATGGTTTTGAGTTACTATGGTCCTTTATGGTATATAT
>CM054165.1:21459486-21464486 GCA_028751875.1 Rapana venosa | reverse complement strand
GCACCCACACTCACGCGTTCACACAAACTCACACGTTCACACACACACAGACACAGACACACACACACACCACACACACACACACACACACACACACACACACACACACACACACACACACTCAGAGAGGGAGAAGAGAGAGAGAGAGAGAGGGAGAGAGAGAGAGAGAGAGAGAGAGAGAGAGAGAGAGAGAGAGAGAGAGAGAGATATTGAATGGAATTGAATTGAATTGAATGAGTTTTATTTAAAGAGGGTCATGGAATAAGCAAACATATTCTTTTATGTTCCTTTTTTTATTTTTTATTAATTATAACAGCCAGCCCTCTGAGAAGAGATTTTATCTCTAAAATCATACATTGGCGTGCGCGCTCGCTCATTTGCACGTACGCACGCACCACACGCGCACACACTTACAACCACGCATCATTTATTTTCAATCAATCGTAAGTTGTAGTCACACACACATTGCACTACGCACACAGCACACACACGCACACCACACGCAACGCACGCGCGCGCGCGCGACAGCACACACACTCACACCCCACACACACCACCACCACACATCAATTATTTCAGATTAACGTAAAGTTGTATTCACACACACATGCACACGCGCGCGCGCGCGCACACACACACACACACACACACACAAGCCACCACACACACACACACCGCGCGCGCGCACACACACACACACACACACACACACACACACACTCACACACACACAACCCACCACCACCTTCAATTTATTTTCAGATTAACGTAAAGTTGTATTCACACACACATGCACACCGCGTGCACACACACACACACAAACTACCCCCTCCAAACACACAACACACACACACACACACACTACACACACTATCCCCCCCCCCCCCCCCCCCCCCACACACACACACACACACACACGTGTACACACACACATCGACGAAAGGCAGCCCAAACACCGATCAAGCACTGGGTCAGGTTGTCTTACTTAGAAGCCAGTAGGCCTAGCTGTCGATAGCCTAGTTTGTAGCCTAGGTACTAGGCAGGCACACCAACCCACAGCCGATCTGCCGCCCACACACACACAGGCACACGCAAACTATGGCCTTTTTTATGGTTTGATCGTTGGTCTTCAATTTATTTATTTATTCATTCATTCATTCATTCATTCCTTTATTTATTTATTTATTTATTTGTTTATTTGTACCACTTTAGGGGACGGGATAGCTCAGTGGTTGGAACACTCGCTTCCCCTCTACTCCCCTCCAGCCAAGGTTAAGCAGCATCGAGCGTGGTTACCACTTGGATAGGTGACCCTTTGCACGAATTGGCTAAAATGCCATTGTATCATATATTGTATTGTGGTACAGTTCCCCGGTTCACCCAGCTGTAAATGGGTACCTGTCTGCCTCTTTTAGGGTCAGGGAAAGGTAAAAGCAGCGAGGGAGAGGAGATGGGCGCCGCTGCCTTCAATATGCTGGCCCCTGGAGAAGTTGAGGTCTCTGACGCCTCGCTTCCCCTATGACCACATAGGTTATGGGACTCCTTTACCTTGTTATTTATTTATTTAAAAAAATATTTTATACCACTTTTAAGTCATGGAAAATTTCTCTGCGTGAAATTCGGGCTGCTCTCCCCGGGGAGAGCGCGTCGCCACTAGAGCAGCGCCACCCATTTTTTCCCCTTCTTTTTCTGTCTGCAACTGTATTCCCTATCAGAGTGGCTTTTTTTTCCTACCAATTTTGCCAGGGACAACTGTGATGTTGCTGTGGGTTCTTTTACGTGCGCTACACAAATGTGTGTGTGTGTGTGTGTGTGTGTGTGTGTGTGTGTGTGTGTGTGGGGTGTGTTCAGTGGTGTAAAGCATAGAGAAAGGCAGGTGAGAGGGCGGAGGAAAAGATACCAAGGGGTTTTGTCAAGAGAGAGAGAGAGAGAGAGAGAGAGAGAGAGAGGGGGGGGGGGGGGGGGCGGGGATCTGTTGCATTGTATCATTTGTATTGCATAGTCATGCAATTATATTGTCTTTGTCTTGTATTGCCTTGTAGTGTATGGTATAGCGTTGTCTTGTATACTGTATTGTAGTGCATTGGATTGTATTGTATTGTCTTGTAGTGTATGGTATAGCGTTGTCTTGTATATTGTATTGTAGTGCATTGCATTGTATTGTATTGTCTTGTAGTGTATGGTATAGCGTTGTCTTGTATACTGTATTGTAGTGCATTGCATTGTATTGTATTGTCTTGTAGTGTATGGTATAGCGTTGTCTTGTATACTGTATTGTAGTGCATTGCATTGTATTGTATTGTCTTGTAGTGTATGGTATAGCGTTGTCTTGTATACTGTATTGTAGTGCATTGCATTGTATTGTATTGTCTTGTAGTGTATGGTATAGCGTTGTCTTGTATACTGTATTGTAGTGCATTGCATTGTATTGTATTGTCTTGTAGTGTATGGTATAGCGTTGTCTTGTATACTGTATTGTAGTGCATTGCATTGTATTGTATTGTCTTGTAGTGTATGGTATAGCGTTGTCTTGTATACTGTATTGTAGTGCATTGCATTGTATTGTATTGTCTTGTAGTGTATGGTATAGCGTTGTCTTGTATACTGTATTGTAGTGCATTGCATTGTATTGTATTGTCTTGTAGTGTATGGTATAGCGTTGTCTTGTATATTGTATTGTAGTGCATTACTTAGTCTTTAGTGATCGACTATGACTCTCTGACTAGGAGGCTTGACTCGCACAGTCCTTATGTGCTGCAGCCCTGGGGGCTGGTTGGCCTTTGGAGAACATCTCCAACGCTGACTGTCCTTATGCCCACTTGGCCGAGAGAGTGGGGATGTACTGTGGGCAAGGCATCTCCACTATAATCAAATTTCTGCCCAGTTTCCAAAACAGCAGCTGCCTCCTCTGCTGTTTTGGAGGTCATCGTTGGAAACGACGGACAAACATACATTCATACATAGTATTGTATTGTATTGTGTTGTATTGTAGTGTATGGAGTAGCGTTGTCTTGTATATTGTATGGTAGTGCATTTCATTTCCTTTGCTCTGCTGCAGACACCTTGTGCTTAAGAATACCTAGATTCAACCAGCCCACCGTTGGCCGTCGCTCTGTCTCTGTTTCTGGTCCATCGATCTGGAATGACCTTCCTCTCTCCCTTCGCCAAAAGCCTTCTTATGACGCTTTTAAATCCGGCCTCAAGACACATTTATTTCAAAGCTAAGATTCTCCCCTCTTGTTTCATTTCATTTTTGTCCCTGCCCTCAACAACCAAAACCCCATCACCCTGCCGGAGTGTACAAGCTTTATGGGTGTGCGTGCGTGCATGTGAGCGTGTGTCTATACATTTGAACTTGTAAAATAAGACCCTATTAATTGTAACTGGCTGCATGTGAATGAGTAGGATGAATGAAAGCACTTTGATTTGTCTTCTGCAAGATATAGCGCTATATATAAATTCCATTTTTTATTATTATTATTATTATTATTATTATATTATTATTATTGTGTTTGGCTTGTATTGGCTTGTATTGGCTTGTAGTGTATGGTATAGCGTTGTCTTGTATACTGTATTGTAGTGCATTGCACAGTATTGTAGTGCATTGCATAGTATTGTAGTGCATTGTATTGTCTTGTAGTGTATAGTGTAGCATTGCCTTGTATATTGTATGGCAGTGCATTTCATTGTGTTATATTTTTCTTGTATTGCCTTGTATACTGTATTGTATAGCATTGTCTTGTATACTGTATTGTAGTGCATTGCATAGTATTGTATTGTAGTGTAGTGTAGTGTATAGCATAGTATTGTAGTGTAGTGTATAGCAGTGTCCTGTAAATTGCATGGCAGTGCATTTCATCGTGTAGTGTTTGTCTTGTATTGTCTTGTATACTGTATTGTATAGCATTGTCTTGTATACTGTATTGTAGTGCATTGCAAAGTATTGTATTGTCTTGTAGTGTAGTGTATGGTGTAGCATTGCCTTGTATATGTATGGCATGCATTTCATTGTGTTGTGTTTGTCATGTATTGCCTTGTAGTGTATTGTATAGCACTGCATTGTATATTGTATTGTAGTGCATTGCATAGTATTGTATTGTCTTGTAGTGTCTTGTAGTGTATGGTGTAGCATTGCCTTGTATATTGTATGGCAGTGCATTTCATTGTGTTGTGTTTGTCTTGTATTGCCTTGTAAAGTATTGTATAGCAATGCATTGTAGTTCTTTGTATAGTATTTGTATTGTCTTGTGTATTGTATATCATTGTATTGTATCGTGTACTGTATTGCAGTGCATTACATAGTATTGCATTGCATTACATTGCACCGTATTGTATCATATCTCACTACATCTTTCCATGCGTGAAATTCAGACCATTCTCCTCCTCTAGAGAGAGAGAGAGAGCACGTCGCCACAAGACCAGCGCCACTCATCAGTTTCTGTGACTTTCCTGTCTGTATTCGTTTCCTTAATATCCAAGTACCCCTCTCTCTTCTCCCCCCCCCCCCCCCTCCTCCCCTCCCCGCCCCCAACAACAACGCAATTTCAATCAACCCAGAGAACAACTAAGTCCTTTCCTTTTTCTTTCTTCTTTCTTTCTTTTTTTTTTTTTTTTTTTTTTTTTACTGTGGGTTCTTTAACGTGCGCAGAATTTGTGTTGCTCACGCGCGCGGGACTGTCAGTTTATTGTCCCGTCCAAAAATACGAGTGAATGATGATGATGATGATGATGATGATGGTGATGAGTGATTTGGGGAGGGGGCGTTGGGAGCGGGAGTGGGGGGCGGGGGTGGGGGCAAAGGGGGGGGGGGGGGAGAGAGAGAGCTAGAGATGTGCTAGATTGGGAAATCCAACACAGTCCTTATTAAGGATCTATGACGCGCGAAGGACAACTGAAGAGAGAGAAGAGAGAGAGAGAGAGAGAGAGAGAGAGAGGAGAGAGAGAGAGAGAGAGAGAGAGGATAGGGGGTGGGATGGGGGGGATGGAGAGTACTCGTTAAC
>CM054165.1:21449486-21454486 GCA_028751875.1 Rapana venosa | reverse complement strand
CATCCCCCGCCACAGCTTCTCTCTCATCTCTCCTTTTCTCTCTCTCTCTCTCTCTCTCTCTCTCTCTCTCTCCTCCCCTCCCCCCAAACTTTGTTTTGTTTATCCCCGTTGTGTGTGTGTGGGTATGCGCAACGGGGGGGGGGGGGGGGGGGGGGGGGGGGGGGGGGGAGATGGAGGTGCAAAATCTTACGAGCTCGGGGGAAAACATCCAGGTAGCCCGGGAATAGCTTAATCTTTTTTCTCCTCAGCTTTGATCTCTCACTCTAAGCTGTGTGTGTGTGTGTGTGGCACGCGCTCGCGTGCGTGTGTGTGTGTTTGGGGCGTGCGCGTTCGTCTCTCTCTCTTCTCTCTTCTCTCTCTCTCTCTCTCTCTCTCTCTCTCTCTCTTTTTTTTTCTCTTACCCTGTAGTGCGTTTTGGCTTGGGGGGCTTTGTTGAGAATGCCTTACCCTGTCCCCCCCCCCTTTACCCCCTTGAGGCGAGAAATGGGATGTCCATTTGCGCTGCAGGTGCGAGGAAAGTGCGTACAGAATAGGGGCAGCAGGTTAGAGGTGTGTGTGTGTGGTGTGTGTGTGTTGCTGTAGGTTAAAATAATTTGTGTGTGTGTGTGTGAAGGCTAGTCCTCACACAGCCTACTACAGTTTCTAAAGAGCGCGCAGAAGAAGAACTCAGTGAGCGAGAAAGCGAACACAGAGAGATAGAGAGAGAGAGCGAGGATATTCAGGAGAGAGAGAAAGTGTGTGTGTGTGTGTGTTGCCGGTGCCCGCGCGCGTGTGCGCGTGTATGCGTGTGTGAGCGCGCGATATTTTTAATCATAATTATTCCAGCGTTGGCGATCGTCATCGTCTTGTTGTTGTGCCCAGCCAGTGCTTGTGCTTGTTGTGCTAGCTCTGTGCTTGAGTTGATTACATCTGTGTCGGCGAGTAGTTGTCTTTTTTGGGAATCTCGCGCGCGCGCGCTGTGTGTGTGTGTGTGTTGTGTGTGTGTTGTGTGTGTATGTCTGTTGTGTGTCTGTCAGTGTGTGTGTGTGTGTTCGCTGAAAGCTCAGTGCCTTCAAGGATATTGGGTGTTTGAAGACAACACGTGAGTTGTGTGGTGGTGATGGTGGTGTTGTGTTTTTTAAATATTTTAAAAAATTTAGTTATTATACTGGTGAAGCAATTTTTGTTGTGGTTTTCTTTCATGATGTGATGAAGACTTAACTGTGGCCGCAACAAAGTGATTTTTCGAGGATGTGTTTGTGTGTGTTATATAAATTATTGGGTTAGTTTGGATATTTTTCGGTTGTGGATTTTGAATTGTGACGGATTTATGGTGCTTTTATTTATGTATATATTTTTTTTTTATTTATTTATTTATTTATCTATTTATTTTTGGTGGGCAGAAGTTTGGTTGGTTGTGGTTAGGGGTGGAATGTTTTTAGTAGTGATGATAGTGGTGGGGGGGGCTAAGTTGTGAGGAGAGAATATTTGTCTTAGAAAAGTTTTGATTTGGAGTTGTAAAGAGAAAAGGCGGCCACGTGTGTGTGTGTTTGTGTGTGTGTGTGTGTTGTTCGTTTTACTCTGAAAAGAGAGGAGAGAGACGAGAGATGAGGAGAGAGAGGGAGAGAGGGAGGGAGAGGAGAGAGAGAGAGGTTGTGTGTGTGTCTTCGTTTTAACGTCGTCCATAAACAAGTGATATTAGAGGTTTGTGTGTGTGCGCGCGCGCGTGTGTTGTGTTATGTGTTTCTTTTAATGTCTTTCCACAAAAAGTGACATCAGACAGGTGGGTATGTTGGGGGCGGGGGGGGGGGGTCAGAGAGAGAGAGAGCGAGCGAGAGAGAGAGAGAGAGAGAGAGAGAGAGAGAGAGAGAGAGAGAGAGAGAGAGAGAGGGAGAGAGATATGCCTTCGAGAGCAGCTGAAAATTGCCGACACCTGTATAGAGGAGGAAAGACGCGTGCGTTGTGTGTGTGTGTGCGCAGTAATTGTGTGATATAATACAAACATGGCCGGTGAGTGTGTGTGTGTGTGTCTCCGGTGTGTGTGTGTCTCCGGTGTGTGTGTGTGTGTGTTGTGTCCGGTGTGTGTGTGTGTGTGTGTCTCCGGTGTTGTGTCGGTGTGTGTGTGTGTGTGTGTGTCCGTGAGTGTGTGTGTTGTGTGTCTCCGGTGTGTTGTGTGTGTGTGTGTGTCTGGTGTGTGTGTGTGTGTGTGTCTCCGGTGTGTGTCCGGTGTGTGTGTGTGTTGTGTGTCCGGTGAGTGTGTGTGTGTGTGTGTCTCCGGTGTGTGTGTGTGTGTGTCTCCGGTGTGTGTGTGTTGTGTGTGTGTCTAAGGTGTGTGTGTTCTAAGGTGTGTGGTGTGTCTCCGGGTGTGTGTGAGTGTGTGTGTGTGGTCTCCGGTGTGTGTGTGTGTGGTGTCTCCGGTGTGTGTGTGTGTGTGTGTCTCCGGTGTGTGTGTGTTGTGTGTTCCCGGTGTGTGTGTGTCCTTGTGTGTGTGTGTTGGTGTGTTGTGTGTGTGTCTCCGGTGTGAGTGGTGTGTGTGTCCGGTGAGTGTGTGTGTGTGTGTGTGTCTCCCGTGTGTGTGTGTGTGGTGTGTGTGTGTGTGTGTCTCCCGTGTGTGTGTTGTGTGAGTGTGTGTGTGTGTCCGGTGAGTGTGTGTGTGTGTGTGTGTCTCCGGATGTGTGTGTCCGGTGAGTGTGTGTGTGTCTCCGGGTGTATGTTCCCGGTGTGTGTGTGTGTGTGTGTGTGTGTGTGTGTGTGTGTGTGTGTGTGTGTGTGTGTGTGTGTGTAAATCAATGGTTGTGCTATCAAGATAGAAGTAAGAAGAAGTCGAGATGTCATCTTTTATATGTTGTTGTTGTTGTTGTTTTTCCTACGGTGATGGTTATTATGATATCATGAACACAGACACATAACACCTGTTTCTACTCTCATTGTCTGTCTGTCTGTCTGTCTGTCTGTATTTCTCTCTCTCTCTCTCTCTCTCTCTCTCTCTCTCTCTCTCTCTCTCTCTCTCTCTCTCTCTTTTCTCTCTCTCTCACACACACACACACACACACACCACACACACACACAACACACACACACACACCGCGCGCGCGGCGCGCGCGTGACAAGGATAAATACCAATAAAGAAGTCCCCCCCCCCCCCCTCCTCTCTCTCTTCTCTCTCTCTCTCTCTCTCTTCTCCTCTCTGTCTCTCTCTCTCTCTCTCTCTACTCTTTCTGTCTGTCTGTTCATGTCTGTCTGTTCTTCCTATTTACTAGTCGTGACAAGGAAGAGTATGTCGATAGAGAAGTCTCTCTCCCTCTTTCTCTGTCTGTCTGTCTGTCTGTCTGTTTGTCTCTGTCTGTCTGTCTGTCTGTCTGTGTGTGTGTGTCTCTCTCTCTCTCTCTCTCTCTCTCTCTCCTCTCTCTCTCTCTCTCTCTCTCTTTATCTCTCTTTATCTCTCTCTCTTTTCACACGTGTGCGTATACATGCATGCTCCCACACGCGCGGGGCGCACACTTACACACACATCATACACACACACATCACACACGTACATGAACACACACACAGACCCTCAGTGACTGAGACAGACTCGCACGCTAATACACAAACATACGCGCTCGCATGCACACACGTACGCGTGCGCACACGCACGCACACTTATACACGCATGCACGCACGCATACACACATAGTGACATACACGCGTGGGCGCACGCACGCACGAACACACAAACACACACACACACACTCAGCACACAGACAGACACACACACATACACACACATTCTCTCTCTCTCACCCCACCCCCCACCTCCCACACAAACTTAAACACCCTACAACACACACTCTCCCCCCCCCCCCCCCCCCCCCCCCCCCCCCACACACACACACACACACCTCTCTCTCTCCCATACACACACTCACACACACACTCACTACACCCTCACACATACACCACACACCACACACTCACTCACTCACACTCACTCACTCCTCCCTCCCTCCCTCCTCCCTCCCTCCCTCACACTCACTCACTCCTCCCTCTCTCCCTCACACACACACACACACACACACACACACACACACACACACACACACACACACACACAGATAGAGAAACCAAGAAAGCAGCGAACAAAAGATACGGGGTTTGCGTTCAAAAAACTGATAACAAAGCGCTATGACAGACACGATACACACGTGTGTATACACGTGTCCGTCCGTCCGTCCCTCAGTCCCTCTGTCCGTCCGTCCCTCTGTCTGTCAGTGACGTGCGTGAAACGTTCGGCACACAGCGATAATGATAATAAGGATAATAATAATAATAATGATAATGATTATCAAACTACCAGTTGCTGCGTCGTATGTAGCCGAGTGGGGTGGGAAAAAACCTAAGTTTCACTGTCAGTCAGTTTCGTGTTCAAACCGGTGTGTGTGTATGGGAGAGAGAGAGAGAGAGAGATGGAGAGAGAGAGAGAGAGGAGAGAGAGAGAGAGAGAGAGAGAGGAGAGTGAGTGAGAGAGAGAGAGAGAGAGATGAGAGAGAGAGAGAGGAGAGAGAGAGAGAGATGTGTGTTGTGTGTGTGTGTGTTGTGCGTGCGTGCGATTGTTGTTGCTGCTGTGCTTCGTTGTTGCTTCAAGTTTACCTCTGTTCACTCAAAGTGCTATTAGACGATGGGAAGTGGTGGGGGTGTTGGGGGGGGGGGGGGGGTTGTTGAGGACTTAATTTGATGGATCTATCTGTCTATCTATCTGTCTGTCTATCTATCTATCTATCTATCTATCTATCTATCTATCTATCTATCTATCTATCTATCTATCTATTCCTGACTAACTTTTGGCACAGAAAAGGCTAAACAATGATAACAAAAAATGAATTACATGAGAAATGCTGGTATAGCTTATGATATGATATATCTATTACATCATATCTGATATGTCCCCTGAGAGAGAGAGAGAGAGAGAGAGAGAGAGAGAGAGAGAGAGAGATGTGTGTGTGTGTTGTTTGTGTGTGTGTGTGTGTGTGTGTGTGTGT
>CM054165.1:21439486-21444486 GCA_028751875.1 Rapana venosa | reverse complement strand
TATGTGTGTGTGTGTGTGAGACGCACCCCGCGCGCGCGCGCGCGTGCATACACAACACACACACACATACACTCACTCACTCACTCACTCACTCAAGACAAGACAGAAAGTAAGAGACAGTACTATAGAGGGCAAACGAAGAGAGAGAGAGAGAGACTGATGATGAGATAGGAGAGAGGTAAGAAGAAGATGATAGAGATAGAAGGTAGAAGACAATAGAGTAGATAGATAGGTAGTAGATATAAGTAGGTCATAGTAGAAGTAGATGATAGACTAGTAGATAGAGATGATCTAGATAGATAGTAGATAATGGACTATATAGACAGAGTGGTAGATAGATGATTAGGATATATAGAAGATGTACATAGATAGATATAGATAGATTAGATGTATCTATAGATAGTATATTGATAGATAGATTTAGATGTATCTATAGATCAGATGTATCTATTGATAATGATAGATAGATGTATCTATAGATTATGTAAAGATAGATAGTGTATCTATAGATAGATGTATCTTGTAGATTATCTATTGAAGATAGATAGATGTTATCTATAGACAGACAGAAGCGTTGTGGATAAGTAGCGTAAGGCATGTGTTGTCCTGTCACTTACTGTATCAGAATATCATTCTTTTGTTGGCCGCCTGTCGGTTTTGTTGTTGTGTGTTTGTCCTTTGTGTTTCTCTCTAGTTCTTCTGTCTCTCTATGTCTATCTCGCTGATCTCTGTCTTGTCTTTCTTTCTAGTCTGCTCTCTCATTCTGTCTCTCTGTCTTCTCTCTGTCTTCTTCTGTCTCTCTCTTCTCTCTCGTCGTCTTGTCTCTCGATGTCTCTGTCTCTCTCTGTCTCGTCTCTCTCTCTCTGTCTCTCTGTCTCTCTGTCTGTCTCTCTTGTCTCTCTGTCTCGCTCTCTCTCCTCTCCTCTGTCTCTCTCTGTCCTCTTCTATCTCTCCTCTCCTCTCTCTTCTCTCCTCTCTCTCCTGTCCCCCTCCCCCTTCCTTCCTCTCGTCTCTCTCTGTCTCTGCTCCTGCTCTCTCTCTCTCTCTCTCTCTCTCTTCTCTCTTCTCTTCGCTTCTCTCTCTTGTCTTCCTCTCTCTCTCTGCCTGTCTCTCTGTCTCTGTCTCTGTCTTCTCTCTATGTGTCTCTGCCTGTCTGTCTCCTCTGTTCTCTGTCTCTCTTCTCTCTGTTCTCTCTCTTTCTCTCTCGTCTCTCTCTTTGTTTTCTCTCTCTGTGTGCTCCTGTCTGTCTGTGTCTCTGTCTGTCTGTCTCTCTGTCTTGTTGTTTCTCTCTGTCTCATTCTCCTCTTTCTCTCTCCTCTCTCTACTCTTCTCTCCCCCCTCGCTGCCTCTCCTCTCTCTCTCCTTGTCCCTCTCTCTCTTTGTTTTGCTTTGTGTTTTATTTTACGCTGTGTCGGATACACACCTCTGCGTGTGTAAGGGCGTGGGTGTCTTTGTCTTTTTGGTTCCAAAGATAGTCGTGGCAGGTCTGCAGTGAAAGGGTAGTGTACACACTGTCTGCTGGTACAGGCTGTTGTACATTGTTGTATTGTATTGTATTGTATTGTGGTGATGTATTGTAGTGTAGTGTATTGATGTGGTGTATTGATGTGGTTTATTGTACCGTACCGTACTGTACTGTACAGCATTGATTTACAAAGTTTCCATCATCGTGGGACGCGATAGCTCAGTGGTCGGAGCACTCGCTTTCCCCCAGCCAAGTTAAGCAGCGTCGAGCGTGGTTACCAGTTGGATGGGTGACCGTTTGCGCCACGCCTTGGCTTCAGTACAGTTCCCCCAGTTCACCCAGCTGTAAATGGGTACCTGCCCTCTTTTAGGGTCAGGGAAGGTAAAGCAGCGAGGGAGAGGAGATGGGCGCCACCCTCAATATGCTGGCCCTAGAGAAGTGAGATCTCTGACGCCTCGCTCCCCTACGACCTTATAGGTTATGGGACTCCTTTACCTTTTTACCATCATCGTGCTTTGATTTTTTTCTCTTCAGATTCCTACTGTCAAATTAGTTGGGGTTTTTTTAAAATTTTATTTATGCCATGTGTTTTGTATTTATAATCATGTTGTATTTCTTTATTTTATTTATCTATTTATTCTTTTATATCGAGGATAATGGAATAAGAACTTATGCGCTTTTTTTACACCCAGTCCCCGTGTGTATGCGGTTTTTGTAAAGTTTGTCATCTGTTGCCACCGGCACACAATGGCCTGCTCTTCCGAAAAGCGGAACAGGATTTAACGTGTGCGCAAGATGTTCTGCGTGCGTTCGCACACGGGGCCTCGGTTTATAGTCTCATTGATGTGTTGTATTGTATTTGGGGGGATGCCCCCCTCCGGGAGGGGAGGGGGGGAGGGGGTGCTTCAGTAGAAATTATAGGTATCCCAACCTTCTGGAAATTCTGTGCTAGAATCCCCTTTTCTATTACGATCCCGCTCGTTTTATTTCCGCCTTGTCCTGTTCGTCCTGTCACCTCCTCCTTTTTGGCGATGTTCTGCCTACTGGCCATTCTCCTGCCATCCACCCGACCCCCAACACCCCTCCCACCCTCCCCCCTCCCCTCTCTCACCCCACATAGGGAGTATTCAGGTGAGTTACCCCGTAAGATTTTTAAACAAAAAAAGATGCACAATTGGGGTGGTCTCAATTTTAACAGGCACACAAAACACACAAAAGTGATATTAAGCACTGTCACTGCAAGTTCTGGGATGGTGTATGTAATGCTTGTGTTGTGTGTGTGTGGTTGTGGTGTGGTGTGTGTGTGTGGTGAGTGTGTGTGTGTGTGTGAGAGAGAGAGGAGAGAAGAGAGAGAGAGAGAGAGAGAGAGAGGAGAGAGAGAAGAGAAGAGAAACACGGACTTTTGGTGGCATGTTCTCACACTCTGACCCTATCAAACCTCTTTGTGCACCCGTTAAAATCCTGTTCCGCGTTTCGTAAGAGTGAGGCCATAGGTGTGCCCGGATGGGAAACTGATGACAATTTACAAAAGCGCATACACACGGGGACTGGGATGTGAAAAAAAGCAACATAAGTGCTTTTACCATTACCACGATAAAAATATAATTTTAAAAATTAGAAAAAATAAAATAAATAATATATTCGTGCTGAGCGATGGTGTTCGTCTTTAATACTGGTGTGTGTGTGTGGTCGGCGTGCGGGCGCGCGCGCGCGCGTTATATGTGTGGTGTGAGAGAGAAAGAACTTTTTTGGGGTGCGTTCACGCCTCACATGACCAATCAAATATGAACGAGATTGTTAGGTTTTTAATACTGTGTGTATGTGTGTGGTGAGATAGAGAGAGAGAGAGAATAAGAAGAGAGAGAGAGGAGAGAGAGAAGAGAGACGAAAGAGATAGAGCAGAAAACCAGACTTTTTGGGTGATAGTTCAACGTGCACCCCTTCCTGACCAGATCATATGGACGAGATGGTGTTAGTTTTTAATACCTGTGTAGTGTGCGTGTGCGTGCGCGTGGCGCGTGCGTGCGCGTGTGTATCATAATATCGTATGTCAAGATAGTGTTAGCCTTGATACGGTGTATCCTAATATCAAATATCGAAGAATAGTGTTTAGACTATGATACTGGATAATTGTACTGATAATCGTATGTTAAAACGATAGTGAACCCATTGCTTTTTGATACTAGTCTATATATTGTTATGATAAATGTATGTCAACGATAGTGTTAGAGATTCTGAATGCTGAGTGTGAGTGTGTGAGTCCCATCATGATAAGACCCGTGGATTGTAAAAGCTAGACCCTCGTCCTTGATGACAAAGAATCCTGTTCTCTGTACCTATGTCCCCGTACACGTATCCCACAGACACACTCCCAAAATGTATTGCGCCGACAGGCACACATAACAGACAGACTGAATGACAGACAGATAGAGATACACTGCATCCACCACTCCACACCACACACACACACACACACACACACACACACACACACACACACACACAGACAACACACACACACACAGATGCACGGACGCATACTCGCAAACTTATGCATGCATGCACATTGCAGACAGGCAGGCAGACACACACACACACACCACACACACACACACACACACACACACACACACACACAACACACACACACGCACACACACACACAAACAGCGCGCGCACAAAGTACCAGGCGCACGAGGAATGTACATTTTCACCATTTGTGGCAAAAAAGTCGCATGTAAGTACCATTCCTGTCTCTGACTAGTCTGTCTTCTGCACCTGTCTGTCTCTCTCTCTCTTCCTCAGTCTACTGTACCCCCTGCTCTCATCTGTTTCCTGTGTGTCTTCCGACTCTGTCTCTCTCCGTGCCTTCACCGCTCTCCTCTCGCACTCCTCTCTCGCTCGTCTCTCCATCTCATCTCTCTCTCGTCACTTCTTCTCAATCTCTCTAGTCCTTCCTTTTCCTCCTCTCTCTCATCTCTCACCTCGCTTTCTCTCTCTCTTTCTCAAAGTCATCTCTCTCTCTCGCTTCCTCTCCCCCTCCCAGTCCCCTCGTCTCTCTCTTCTCTCTCTTCAGGGTGTGTGAGTGGCGGTGCTTTGCGCGCGACGTACGTAGTGTGTGTAATGCATACATACATACATACACGAGTACATGCGTACGCGCCTGTGTGTGGTGGTAGTATGTGTAGTTGTGGGGTGTGTGGTGTGTGGTGTGTGAGTGTGTGTGGACAATCCCTGGTCTCTCGCTAAACAGTCGGAATCACATTCATTAATCCCCAGAAGGTTAAAGAAAAAGAAAAAAAAGACAAAAACTAAAAAAAGGGACAGGATATACCGGAACAACGTTGATCTGAGCGGATTGTAACAAGAAGAAATAATAATAAAAAAGCCAACCAAAAATAAAAGGATAGGTAACATACTAACAAAAAAAATCCAACAGAACGAAATTATCGGAACACCACACACACACACAACAACAACACACACACAGGAGAAAAAAAAGAAAAAAAAAAAGAAAAGATTGGGCGGAATCGTC
>CM054165.1:21429486-21434486 GCA_028751875.1 Rapana venosa | reverse complement strand
GACGTGAGTGAGAGAGCGCGCAGTGCTGAAGGGGGTGGAGGGAGGGGGGGGCGGGGGAGCGGGCGCCCGCGTGCAGGTCGCCCACGCTGGGGGAACTGGGGGAGCAGCGCGCGCGCGTATGTGCTCGCTCTGGCGGTCGGATAGAGCGCCGCGCGCGACGAGCTACGCTGCCTCGCGCGCTCGCGTCAGCGCGTCGCGCGTACGAGGCGCGCGCCCCCACGGCACTACGCCTTGAAAATAGCCCCCCCTCCCACCCGCCTCACGTCGCAGCTGCACGCTAAGGTGTGCAGACTCCCTGGTCAACGTAATCCCCCGGAACACCCCCCCCCCCGCCCCCCCCCCCCCCCCCACCCCCCCCCGCCCCCCCCCCGCCAGCGGCCCCCCACCAAGGCCGCACAGCCAACGCCAACCCCCCACACTGCAAGCTGACCACCACCCTCCTACACATATATCGGTACTCCGTGCCATCCCCTCAATCGCATATCACATCCAATTCTATCCACAACCGAAATCCAGCCCAATCACAACCCATTGACCTACATTCATGTTCTACAAGCACGATCAAACTTCCCAGAGCAGAGAGAGGGGGGGGGGGATTTGGGGATGAGGGGGGCGGACCGGGGCGCGCGCGGGGGCGCGAGAGGGGAGGGAGAGCGCGCAGCGAGAGGGAGAGAGCAGCGCGAGAGAGAGCGAGAGAGAGCGAGGGGGGGAGACAAGTAAGAAGAAGCGAATTGCCATTGAAGACATGTCCCCCCTACCGCTCACTGGGGCGCCGGGTCAGCGCGAGACTAGCCATCACCGGAATCGCTACGCACTCAGTATGACAATCAGTCTCCCAATAATAACTCACTGCCGCTAGAGCAAGAGAGCGGTGTGGGGGGAGGGCTGACGTGCAGCCGCGCGCGAGCTCTAGCCCGACCACCGTCAGCGCCGGAGGGCCGGTGCTGGCCGGGAGCAGCGCCGAGAGGACGGGTCGAGACACGCGGGGGGTGGGCGGGGACGCCGACCGCACGCAGCGCGCCAGGGCGGGCGGGGGGCGGCGCAGCGGTGGTCGGGATCTCGCAGACGCTAACGAATCACTAAATTGTATTTATGCGAGGACCTCAGAACCGCAACATATGCCATGTATCTCATTAATTGATATGGAGAGTTAATTTATTCTTTTATATCGAGATAATGGCATAACCCTGATGGTGGCTTTTTTTTATATTTTTTTTATTTACATCCCGTCCCCTGTGTGATCCGTTTTGCCTATGTTGATCATCCGTTCCGCCCGGCCCACCCTGGCCGTCCTACATTACCAAATCGCGGACCGGGTTTTATAACACGATGGCGCAAATGTGACTGCGTGCGTTTCGCAACACACGAGACGGGGCCTCGGTGTTCATCGATCCTTATCCCGAAGGCCATATGCGGGAGAGTGAGACCTGCACTAGATGTTACACCTGCCAGTAAGAACATCCTCCCCATGGAAACAAGGGACTCGAGACCTGGTTTCAGATTGCGAGCCGCAATGTACTGACCACTCGCGGCCAATCCCGTCCGACCATACGGTACCTACCTATACATTATTATGAGTGAAATAGAATAAGCTTGAGCAGAGAGAGAGAGAGAGAGACGCGCAGAGCGAGCGGAGCGGCTCGACGAGAGCGAAGCGAGAGAGACGCAGGCGATTGACCGCCAACAGACCGACCGAGAGGGACAGGACGCGCGACGAAGAGCTGAGCCACGACCCGCGCGCTGAAGAGAAGAAGACAGAGAGAGAGAGACTCAGACACGCGAGAGAGTGCGAGAGCGCGCCTCAGCCAGCACAGACCAGACCGACAGAGAGAGAGAGAAGACAGAGAGGAGAGCGCGCGAGAGAGAAGCACGACTCCGCCGACAGCCGCGCGCGAAGGAGAGCGCGCGCACGCGCGAGCGCGAGCGAGCGCGACGAGCCTACCCGCCCGACACACAGCGCGCCGCGACGCGAGGGCCACGGATCGGGGGGACCACAGCAAGCACACCAGAACGAGACGACCGAGACAGCGCGACGACAGAGACTCGGCCAAGAGAGCAGGCACACACAAGCGCCAGCGCAATGGACGACACGCCTGGACGAAGCGAGCTGTTACAAATGTTCCAATCGGGGGCTGTAGGTAGGTAGGTAGGTAGTAGCTAGTAGCTAGTTCGTTTCTTCTGGCCTTTGCTTGGCCGGACGTTCGTTTTGCCTGAATGCACTACTGCTTGGTTTCACTCTTTTTCCTTTCTTTCGTTCTTTCTTTTGGTGTGTGTGTGTTTTTTTTTTTTGTTGGTTTCTTTTTTGGCTGGTTTCTGTCTCCAGAGAGAACCTCGACACCTTATAACTAAGCCACTTGTGGATTTGTGTCTGGCTGGTTGGCTGGTTGGTGGATGGGCTGGTTGGGTGGGTGGGTGGTTGATTGGTTGGGAATGGGTTGGCTGGATTGGGTAGGTGGGTGATTTGTTGGTCATTTCGCTTCTTGGTTGGTCAGTTGGTTGTTGGTTGGTGGTAGGCTGGATGGGTTGGGTGGGTGGGTGATTTGTTGGTCATTTCGCTTCTTGGTTGGTCAGTTGGATGGTTGGTTGGCTGGCTGGTTAGTAGGCTGGATGATGGCTGATTTGTTGATTGGTTGACTGGCTGGCTGACTGGATGGTTGGTTGGCTGGTTGACTGGTTGGTAGGCTGGATGGATTGGTAATTTGTTGGTCGTTTCACTTCTTGGTTGGTCAGTTGGATGGTTGGTTGGCTGGCTAGTTGTTGGCCGGCTAGTTGTTGGCTAGCTAGTTAGTAGGCTGGATGATGGCTGATTTGTTGGTTTGGTTGACAGGCTGACTGGCTGGTTGGTTGGTTGGTTGGTTGGTGAGTTGGTTACGACAGTGTATGCGACTCAATGATTGACACTTACAGTTTTTTTTTGTTTTTTTTAAAGGCGCGATTTGAATTGGTAGATAGCTGTAACGGTGGTCTACATGAAATAACTCAGCTGCCTAGAAAATAATAATAATAATAATAATAATAATAAATGGAATTTATATAGCGCTATATCTTGCAGAGACAAATCAAAGCGCTTGCTCTCAACTCATTCTTACACAGTCATACAACCAGTGACAAGCAATAGTTCCATCAAGTCCAAATGTGCACACACTGTGAGTTCGATCCATGTATGTGAAAGGCTAGGATGAATGAAAGCGCTTTGATTTGGTGGTGGTTTTTGTTGTTGTTTTTTGGCAAGAAATAGCGCTGTATAAATTCCATGTATTATTATTATTATTATTATTATTATTTATTCCCGATTGAGCCCCCAAACCTTTTCCTTCCTTCTTTCTACTAGACTTTTATTTTGAGTTGTGGTCTGGTCTGGGGCGCTATAACTGAGGTCCCGTGGATTCAGCGCACGGAAAAGAACCCATGGCACACAGAGAGAGAGAGAGAGAGAGAGAGAGAGAGAGAGAGAGAGAGAGGTTCCTAGCAAAATTCTGATGACACGGAGTCAAGTCTCATAGGGACCACAAATAACGCACAGAATATAATACAAACAGCGAAAGAATAATAATAATAATAATGTATGGAATTTATAGCGCTGAATCGTGTAAAGCAACAAATCAAAGCGCTCAGTGTGTATAAAAGAAAGTAAGAAATTGATGGGGTGGCGGCACTGCTATTTTTATTTCTTTATTTTATTTTATTTATTCGTTTTACAATCCAGTCCCCCGTGTGTACGCGGTTTTTGTCAATTTTGTCATCCCTTCCCACCGGCACACAATGGCCTACTCTTACGAAAAGCGGAACAGGATTTAACGTGTGCGCAAGATGTTCTGCGTGCGTTCGCACTTTTTGGCGACGTGCTTTCCTCCATGGGGAAAGCAGCTCCCCCCCCCCCCCCCACCCCCCCCCACCCCCCACCCCAATGTGTCACACCAGAGAAATCTGCTGCTGCCACTGAAAGTAGTATGATTATAATAAATACAAATACATTGCAGTATCATACAATACAACAACAGCACAATACAATACAAAACAGTACAATACAGTACAAGAAATCCTTGTGTGTCTCTTTCTGTACGCTTTTCTCTGTCTGTCTGTCTCTGTCTGTCAGTCTGTCTCTCCCTTTCTGTCTCTCTTTTCTCTCTGCACAATTTTCTCGGTCTGCCTGTCTGTCTCTCCCTCTGTCTATCTGTCTCTCCCTCTCTGTCCTCTCTGTCTCTCAGCTCCCTCTCTGTCTCTCTTTTCTCTCTGCCTGCCCCACCCCCCCTTTTCTTCTCTTCTCTCTCTCCCTCCCTCCCTCCCCCCACCCTCCTCTCTCTCTTTCTCTCTCTCTCTCGCCTTTATACACATTGTATCCTCCATTCACTTTTCCCCCTTCAGCCTCTCCGCCCCCCCCCCCCCCCCCACCACCTCCCACCCCCCTTTCTCTCTCTCTCCTTCTCCCTCCCTCCACCCTCTCTTCTCTCTGTCTGTCTGTCTTGTTCTGTCTGTCTTCTGTTCTCTCTCTCTCCTCTCTCTCTCTCTCTCTCCTCTCCTCCCTCTCACTCTCTCCTCTCCTCCCCCTCCACCCTCCTCCATCCCCTCTCCCTCCCTCTCTCTCCTCTCTCTCTCTCCTCCTCTCTCTCCCCTCTCTCTCACCCTCTCTCTCACCCTCTCTCACCCTCTCTCTTCCCTCTCTCTCTCTCTCTCCTCTCTCTCTCTCTCGCTCTCGCTCTTTCTACACATTATATTCTCCATTCACTTTTTCCCCTTAAGCGTTCAGTAGGATTGGTCGCATTGCATATTACATATCAGTCAAAAACCCATGACAGGAGTGTGCTGCACTCCTTTTCGCGCGAGCGCGCGCGCGCGTGTGTATGTGTTTGTGTGTGTGGCCGGGGGGGGGGGGGGGGTGGTGGAGAGAGACAGACAGACAGACAGAGCGCAGTGAAAGTTGAGAGACAGACATACAGACAGACAGAAAGCACGTGAATGTACATGTGTGTGTGAGGGCAGACTGCGAGAGAGAGAGCAGA
>CM054165.1:21416986-21424486 GCA_028751875.1 Rapana venosa | reverse complement strand
CCCCTCGCGCACACACATCACCCCCTCCCCTCACACACATCACCACACCCTCCTCTCACACACATCACCATCCCCCTCCCCTCACACAACATCCCCCCCTCCCCTCACACACAGTTACACCCCCTCCCTCACACACATCACCCCCCTCCCCCTCACACCAATCCAGTACCACCCCCTCGCCTCCCACCACATCACCCCCCGCTACCCTCAACACATCACCCCCCTCCCCCACACACCCATCACACCCCTCCCTCACAACCATCACCCCCCCTCCCTCACACACATTCACCCCCTCCCCTCACACACAATGTCACCCCCCTCCCCTCACACACATCACCCCCCTCAACCCTCACACACATATCACCCCCTCCCCTCACCACATCACCCCCCCGCACCCTCACATACACACATCACCCCCTCCCCTCCACACACAGCAACTCCCCTCCAGTCCCCCGTCACACACATCACCCCCCTCCCCTCACACAACATCACCCCCCCCCCTCACACACATCACCCCCTCCCCTCACACACAACATCCACCCCCTCACCCCTCTCGAAGGCATCCCTGGACCCCTTCCCTCCCCCCCTCCCCCCCAAACCTCACATCACATGGAAAACACCATCCCCTCAATCAAACACCAACCTCCCCTCTCACTATATATAAAAAGATACCATAATAAAATAAAGGAAAATCACACCCCTACGCCTCACGAAGTCACACATAACCCCCGCCCCTCACACCTCATCACCCCCCCTCCCTCACACACAACAACCCATCCCCTCGACCGAAGCAACATCACCCCCTCCCCCTTCACACACAGTCACCACCCTCCCTCACACACATCACCCTCTCCTCCCTCACACACATCACCCACCTCCCCTTCACACACATCACCCCCTCTCCCTCACCCATTCAACCCCCTCCCCTCACACACATGTCACCCCCCACCCCTCCCCTCACACACATCACCCCCCTCCCTCTCACACACATCACCAACCCCCTCCCCTCAAACAACAACACAACCCTCCCCTCCACTACACATCACCTCCTCCCCTCACACACATCACCCCCCTCCCCTCACACAACAGCACACCCAGCCCCCTCCCCTCACACACATCACCCCCTCCCTCAAACACTTCACCCCCTCCCGAGCAGCGGGAGCGACGGTGAGCGCGGCGGCCCCCTCCCCTCCCACATCCCCCCCTCCCCTCACACACATCACCCCCCTCACCCCTCACACACATCACACCCCCTCCCCTCACACACATCACCCCCTCACCCTCACACACATTCACCCCCCTCCCCTCGACACACATCACACCCCTCACCCCTCACACACATACCTCCCCCTCCACCCCTCACTCACATCACCCCCTCCCCTCACACACATCACCTGCCCCCTCCTCCCCTCACACACATCATCACCCCCTCCCCTCACACACATCACCCCCTCACCCTCACAAACACGATGTCAACCCACCACCCCTCCCCCTCACACACATCACCACCCCCCATCTCTCCCCTCACAATACAACTACACAACACCCCCTCCCCTCACACACATCACCGCACCCCCCACCCCTCACACACATCACCCCCTCGCCCTCCCTCACACAATCACCCCCTCCCCTCCACACACACGATCACCCCCTCAGAACCCCCTCACAAACAGCGTCACCCCCTCCCCTCGCCGCGCCCGCGAGCAACCCCTTCCCCTACACACACATCCCCCATCACCCCCTCCCTCACACACATCACCAACACTCCCCCTCACACACAACACCCACTCCCCTCACACAAAAACAACATCACCTACACTCCCCTCACACACATCAACCCCCTCCCTCACACACGACCCTCCCTCCCTCACACAACAAAAATCACGTCACCAAACCCCCTCCCCTCACACACGTCAACCCCCGTCCCCTCCACACTCACATCACCCCCTCCCCTCACACACATCACCCCCGCCCCTCACACACTCACCTCCCCTCCCCTCACACATACATCACCCCCCCTCCCCTCACACACATCACCCCCCGCGCGCGACCGCGCGAGCGCGCCGCGGAGCGCGTCACCGGCCTCCCCTCACACAAACGTCACCCCTCGCCCTCCCCTCACACACGTCACCCCGCCCTCCCCCACACACAGCACCCCCTCCCCTCACACACATCACCCCCATTCACCCTCACAACACATCAACCCCCTCCCCCCTCACACACATCACACCCATCCCCTCCACACACATGACAGTCAACCCACCTCCCCTCACACACATCAACCCACTCCCCTCACACACATCACCCCGACCTCCCCTCACACACATCACCCCCTCACCCTCACACAACATGTCACCCCCTCCCCCTCACACACATCACCCCCTCCCCCTCACACAACACATCACCCCCTCCCCTCACAAAAAAACAACAAACCAAGTCACCCCCTCCCCTCAAACACACATCAACCCCTCCCTCACACACATCACCCCATCCCCGAGCCGCGCGCGCGCGCGAGCGCGCTCCCCCACCCCTCTCACACATCACCGCCCTCCCCTCACAACACATCCCCCCTCCCACCACACACATCAGTCACCCCCTCCCCTCACACACGTCACCCCCTCCCCTCACACACATCACACACCCTCCCCTCACCCACATCACCCCCTCCCCTCACACACTTCACCCCCTCACCCTCACACAAAACACCCCCTCGGCCCTCACCACATCACCAACACCCCCCTCCCCTCAACATCACCCCCGCGCGAGCGCCCTCACACACATCACCCCTCCCCTCACACACATCACCCCCTCACCCCACAACACCTCACCCCCTCCCCTCACACACATCACCCCCTCCCATCAAACACGAACATCACCCCTCGCCCTCACACACATCACCCCTCCCCACACACACAAACACACTACACATCACCACCCTCCCCTCACACACAATCACTCCCCCGCACCCTCACTACACATCACCCCCTCCCCTCACAACAACACAAACACACCACACATCACCCCCTCCCCTCACACGACAAAGTCACCCCCCCCAATGAGACCGCCAATTGAACCACTCACCCCCGAGGAGCCCTGGTGACTAAACGACACATAAATTGGGACCTAAACAAAGGACAAAAATAACCCGCGTAAGCCCTCCGAATAACACTGAGATTAACCCATAAAATACAAGGAATACCTCTCACTACGCCACACCCCCATTTACACAAGAACTCCAAAAAGAAATAGGACTGGAAAATCCGAAAATCAGTCCCCAACCCAACTACACCCCCCTATCATCATACAAGCGAAGTGGACATAACAACACCAACTATTCAAAATCACCCCCCCAGCGCGGGGATGTTCGATCCCCCCCTCGAATTCATAATTACGTACAAGCACAACAACCCAGTCCAGCAGTACACCCCCCAAATGCAAGCGGTCAGCCCGAGAAGTAAGTCCCCGAGAGTATCCCCAAACACCAGAGTACCCCCTCACACCCCCTCTAGAGAACAAAAGGAGGGGTATCATATAAACCGCGCGCGCCGCAAGTTCCAAGAAAACCAAGCCAACGTAAAGATTATCAACACCCCCAACAAGGATAAGCGCGCAACCCAGCGACCACTGCTTTAAATCCTCTAAGCAAACCCTCCGGCCCCCCCACAAATCAAACGAGGCACAACACTAGCGCGGGTCAATCACATACCCCCAAAACCCAGGCAGGACGCGTGAACCCCCGCGACCAACTATAAAGCCAAACACCATACCCTACCCCCTATCAACAGAAAAAGTCACCCCCGCACTAACAAAGGGGAGAAAAAAAAGTGAACAAAACCCCACAACATGAGAAACAAGTCAAGCCCCCCCCCAACAAAACCACCCTCACACCCTCACCTGCAGACCAGCCCACCAAGGATGCTCGCAACCCCCGAAAATAGGGCCGATGGACAGACCACCCAGTATACAGATAAACCCCGCGCGACGGCGAACAAACAAAGACAACGGTTGAAAAACAACCCCAACCGGCAGCCAGCTCAAAAACCCGAAACCATCAGTATACGACCCGATCGCCCCCCCATACATTAACAGTCGACGAAAACCCAGACACACAATCACTAACCTCCCGCGCCGGCGCGAAACGTAACCCACTCACCCCACCCATGAGCAATTGCTATACAGGACCCCACCGCCCACGGAAGAGGACACAATAACTCCCCGAGGGGGGGGGAATAAAAGAATCAAAAAAAAATCGGAATGGAGGCGCCCCCTCGCGACATTAAAAATTCATCTAAAAATACCGGAAGCGACATATATGGTGGGAGCTTGGTTGGGGTGGAGTTGGGGGGTGGGGTCCGCCCAGAGTGGGAGGGGCGGGGAGGGGGGGGGTGGGGGGAGGGGTGGTGGGGGGGGGGGGGGTTGGGGGAGGGGAAGCTCACCAACCAACATACAACCCCATCGGCAAGCCTACGGCCCTGAAAGCCATTAGTTTCGCGGCCATCTACCCCCCGGCGCAGCCCGCGCCCACAAACAAAGCCCCGAGCTCTAGGCCACCCAAACCACACCCCCATAAAATACCAACCCAACTCCCGCCACCTGGGGGCGCGTGGGGGGGGTGGGGGGTGGGGGGGACGACATGAGATCCAGAACCCCCCTCCCTCACCCCCCCCACCTCAAAGCCCCCCCAAACCACGAAGCCCCTCTCCCCCCCCACAAAACCCCCATACTACTAACCTCACCCCCCGAGGCCCATCAGTTCAAATCGCCCGCAACCCCCCCAGCACCCAACACTGGGCACCTTCCCCCAACCCCCCCCCCCCCCCAGAGCCCCCCCCACGCAATCCCCAAAACTGATATAACCCCCCACAACCACACCCCCCGATCAACAGGTAGAAATTTCACATTCGCACCCCCATCAATACAATGAAAATCCCCAACAAACCCCCAGGACCGCAAGAGATTTACCCCCCCCACTTACCCCCCCCCCTTTAAACCAAAAATTCAACACCCCAAGGGCCCCCTACCACCCCCAAGTAGGAAGGCACCCACCCCTCACCCCCGCATGAATTACAAAAAGTAAGTCCCCAACGAACAGCCCCCACCCCCAAACAAACCCCCCCCCCAAGACCCCTCAACCCCCATGCCTATTACCCCCCACCCCCCCATATCTCCCCACGGTATCACAACACGACCCCCCCCTCACCCCCAGAGTGCATGGATACCCCCAAACCCCTCCTAAACTCCAAGCACCGCCCCAAAGCGAAGACACCCGAATGGATGAACACATTAAGCAATAGAACACAAGAACCCCTCAGACCCCTCAAAATTAAATCACAAAACAACACACACACAATCCCCCCCCCCTACGCGCGCACACAAAAACGTTCATCCCCCCCCCCCCCCCCCTACCCACACTCACACAACAAGAGACACCATCCCCCCCTCCCGCCGCCCTCAGACATCACGCCCCCCGCCCCCCCCCCCCCACAACACACACACACATCACCACCACCCCCCCCCCCCCCCCACACACACATCACCACACGACACACACATCACCACCCCCCCCCCCCCACACACACATCACACACACACTACACCCCCCTCCCCACACAACTACACCCACCTCCACTCCTCCCCACCCTCCCCCACCCTCTACACACACATAAGGGCGGAGACTGAATATAATTATATATAGTAGCAGCAGTCGTCAGTAAGGCTGCTCATTAATTAACAGCTGATGAGGATGAGGTTTTTAATAAAGAGCCCTGGTGCCCTGATGCCCCTTGGAAGCCAGCAGAACTGATGCCCAGTGCCCTTCAGCTCCTGTACTGGTGCCCTCCTCCTGCTATGGGGAAAATCACCTGGGCTTCACAAATAAAAGGTCATGGTAAAGGAGTCCCCTAACCTATAGGTCGTAGGGGAGCGAGGCGTCAGAGAACTCACTTCTCTAGGGCCAGCATATTGAGGGCGGCGCCCATCCCCTATCCCTCGCTGCTTTACCTTCCCTGACCCTAAAGAGGGCAGGTACCCATTTACAGCTGGGTGAACTGGGGGAACTGTACTGAAGCCAAGGCAGCGCAAAACGGTCACCCATCCAAGTGGTAACCACGCTCGACGCTGCTTAACTTGGCTGGGAGAAAGCGAGTGCTCCGACCACTGAGCTATCCCGTTCCCAAATACGTACCTGTTTATGTGAACTTGGCTTTGGGTTTGTTTGGCTCAATCAAGGTGTCGGAAATCGTAGAGAGTTTATCAAGGTTTTCAGGCAAAGACTGATTGACTGCCATTGGCAGAAGTAGAGTGGTCATATACAAAGCAGTGAAAGATTTCGAATGTATAGACAATTTATAGGTTCACACGATGTCAAGCTTTATCTAAAGCTTGATATGGACATACATTTGAAAAGAATTGTGTCTGAGTTTAGACTTAGTGTATCAGACATAAATGTTCATAAATTTAGATATATAGAACCTGATGATGATGACCTCAGGTTGCTATGCCCATTATGGAAGCAAACAGTGGAAGATGTTCATTTTGTGTTGTGCTGTCCAGTATTAGAAGATGTAAGACAGAATTACATTCCGGTAAAGTATAGTAGACAGCCTAATTTATTTAGATTCTGTCTACTCATGGCATCTAGTCACCCTGAGATTGTGCGCAGCCTTGCTTTATATGTGTGTAAAGCCTTTAGAATAAGAGATATCTTGGTTTCTTAAGTAATATTTTTTTTGTAACTGATTTTTATTGCGGTGGTTGTGGTTATACAATAACATTTTGGGTTTTTTGTGCTTCCTTATTTCTCACTAAAATACTAAGCAGCTCGGCAACCCCCTTTCAACCTCTCCCACCCACACCCACCCCCACCACACACACACACGCACGCACTCGTTTCTATACATAACTTAAGTACATCGACACTAGACACAATGTCTCCACCCAATTGTACCATTTTCACCCCCCCCTGTCCCCCCCCCCCCCCCCCCCCCCCCCCCCCCCCCAATTTTTCTTAATATCCCCTTGTCTGCAGCTGTTTAACCCCTTTTGGGTGCTGACCTAGAGGTAAGAAATTACCCCCGGACTTCCATCACGCCGAAAAGATTTTTGCACTGCCTGTTAGGGGAAAAAAATGATACTAGATTGCATTTCTAAACTATGTGCTACAAAATCGGGACGAGATAGCTCATGGGCGGCATTCAGCTTTTCCCCCCCCAAACTAAAGGGTTAAGCGCATCGAGCGTGGGTTGCCAAATGGGATGGGGGACCGTTTGTAGGGCCCGGGGTTTAGTACAGTTCCCTCCCCAGTTCACCCAGCTGTAAATGGGTACCTTGCCCTCTTTTAGGGTCAGGGAAGGTAAAGCAGCGAGGGAGAGGAGATGGGCGCCGCCCTCAATATGCTGGCCCTAGAGAAGTGAGGTCTCTGACGCCTCGCTCCCCTACGACTACATAGGTTATGGGGACACCTTTACCTTTTACCACAAAATGGTAACAAAAAAACCCGCA
>CM054165.1:21406986-21409486 GCA_028751875.1 Rapana venosa | reverse complement strand
CTTTTGCCCCCTTTTTTTTTTTCTTTTTTTCTCTTTTTTTCCCCCTCCCCCCCCCCCCCTTTTTTTTTTTTTTTCCCCCCCCCCCCCTTTTTTTCCTGCCCCTTTTTTTTTTTCCCCCTTTCTTTTTTTTTTTTTCCCCTTTTTTTTTCCCCTTTTTTTTGGGTTTTTTTTTCCCCCCCTTTTTCCCCCTTTTTAAAAAAATTTTTTTTAATTTTTTTTTTTTTCCCCTTTTTTTTTTTTTTTTTTTTTCCCCCCCTTTTTTCCCCCCCCCCTTTTTTTTTTTTTTTTTTTTTTCCCCTTTTTCTTTTTTTTCCCCCCTCCCCCCTTTTTTTTTTTCCCCCCCCTCCTTTTTTCCCCCCTTTTTCCCCTTCCTCTCTTCCTTTTTTTTCTCTCTCTCTCTTTTTTTTCCCCCCTCTCCCCCCTCGCCCCGGGGGCCCCCCCCCCCTTTTTTTCTCTCCCCCCTTCCTTTTTTAAAAACCTCTTCTTCTCTTTTTTTCCCCCCCCCCCCCCCCCCCCCCCCCCCCTTTTTTTTTTTTTTTCTCTCTTTTTTTCCCTCTCTCTTTTTCCCTCCCCTTCTCTCTCTCCCCCCCTTTTTTTTTTCCCCCCCTTTTTCCCCCTCCCTCTCCCCCCCCCACTTTTTTTTTTTTTTTTCTCCCCCCCCCTCTCTCCCCCCCCCCCCCCCCCCTCTTTTCCTCTCTTTTTTTTTCCCCCCCCCCCCCCCCTTTTTTTTTTTTTATTTCTCCCCCCCTCCCTCCCCCCTCCCCCCCCCCCCCCCCCCTTTTTTTTTTCCCTCCTCCCCCCCCCCCCCCTTTTCTGTTTTTGGGTTTTTCTTTTTTTTTCCTTCTTTTTTTTTTTTTTCCCCCCCCCCCTTTTTCCCCCTTCCCCCCCCCCCCCCCCTTCCCCCCCCCCCCCCCCCCAAATTTTTAATTTTTTAATTTTTTTTTTCCTATTATTTTTTTTTTTTTTTTACCATCTATCAAACCCCTTTTTAATTTTTTTTTTTTTTCCCCCCCCTTTATTTTCTATCTATTTTTTTTCTATTTTTTTTTTTTTTTTTTCCCCCCAAATTTTTTTTTTTTCCCTTTTTTTTGGGGGGGGTTTTTCCCCAAAAATTTAAAAAAAAAAAAAAAAAAAAAAAAAACCCCAAAAAATTTTTTTTTTTTTTTTTAATTTTGGGGGCGGGGGGGGGGGGTTTGGGGGGGGGGGCCCCCCCTTTTTTTGGGGGGGGGGGCCCCTTCCAAGAGATTTTTTGTTGTTTACCCTTTAAAATGTTAACAAAACCCCCCCTTTTTTTTTTTTTTTAAATCAGTCAAGTTACTTTTTTTCCCAAGGGAATTAAAATTTTTTTTTTTTTGTTTTTTCTTTTTTTTTTTTTTTTTTTTTTTTTTTTTTTTTTTTTTTTTTTCTTTTCTTTTCTTTTTTTTTTTCCCCTCTCTTTTTTTTTTTTTTTCTTTCCTTTTTTTTTCCTTTTTTTTTTTTTTTTTTTTCCTTTTTTTTTTTTTTTTTTTTTTTTTTTTTTTTTTTTTCTTTTTTTTTTTTTTTTTTTTTCCTTTTTTTTTTTTTTTTTTTTTCCTTTTTTTTCCTTTTCTTTTTTTTTTTCCCCTTTTTTTTTCCTTTTTTTTTTTTTTCCTTTTTTCCTTTTTTTCCTTTCCCCCTTTTTTTTTTTTTTTTTTTTTTTTTTTTTTTTTTTTAAAAGAAAAGGGGGGGGGGAAAGGGGGGGGTTTTTGGGGGGGGGGGGTGGATGGGGGGGGGTTTGGGGTGGGGGGAAAAAAACCCCCCCCCCCAAAAGGGGGAAAAAAAACCCCCTTTTTCCCCCCCCCCCCCCAAAAAAAAATTTTTTGGGGGGGGGGGGGGGTTTAAGGAAAAAAAATTTCCCCCCAAAAAAAGGGGGGGGGGGTTTTAAAAAATTTTTAAAAAAAAAATTTTTTTTTCCCCCCCCCCCCCAAAACCAAACAACCCCCCACCCCTTTTTTTTTCCCCCCCCCCCCCCCCCCCCCCCCAAAAAAAAAATTTTTTTTTGGGGGGGGGGGGCCCTTTTTTAAATTTTTTTGTTTGGGGTTTTTTGGGGTTTTTTGGGGTTTTTTGGGGGGGGGTCCGGGGGGTTTTTTTTTTTTTTTTTTTTTTTTTTTTTTTTTTTTTCCCCCCCCCCCCCCTTTTTTGGAATTTTTTTTGGTTTTTTTTTTTTTTGGGGGGGGTTTTTTTTTGGTTTGTGGTGTGTTGTGGTTTTTTTTTTGTTTAATGTGTGGGAAATGTGTGTGGGTGTTTTAATTGTGTGTGGGGGGAAAAAAATTTTTTGGGGGTTTTTTTTAAAAAATTTTTTTTTGGGTTAAAATTTTTTCCCTTTTTTTTTTTTTGTGCCGGGGGGGTTGTTGTGGTGTGTGGGTGGTGGGGTGTGTGGGGTGGGTGGGTGGGGGGTGGGGTGGGGGGGGGGGTGAAGTTCAGTTAGTTTTCGAAATTTTATTGCCGTTTAAGTAAAGTAGACTTTTTTGACAAAAAAAAC
>CM054165.1:21386986-21401986 GCA_028751875.1 Rapana venosa | reverse complement strand
GTGTGCTTTATATTTTATTTTTTTTTTTTACATCCAGTCCTCGTGTGTGTGGCTGCAGTTTTGTCAATTTTGTCATCTGTCCCTACCGGCACACAATGGCCTATACTCTTAACGAAAAGCGGAACAGGATTTTAACGTGTGCGCAAGATGTTCCGCGTGCGTTCGCACACGGGGCCTCGGTTTAGAGTCTCATCATCGTATATACGCTGTAACGTAACGTTATGAGAGAGATTTTTTTTGCACGTAGTACGGTTCGGAGCGGGGGGTTTGGGGAGGGGTGGGGGTGGCGACGCAAGAACCTAGCTAGTGGTTTAAAGTGTTGTTGTTTGTTGTGCTTGGGGGATCTTAGGCGGATAGCCTAGTGGTTAGAACATTTCGCTGGCAATCTGACGACCCCGGGGGGGGGGTTCGATTCCCATTCAAGGGGGATATTTTCCCGCCCTTGGAGTTAACATCTAGTGCAGACTCCACTCGCCCCCCCCCCCCCCCACGCCCACCACCCCCAAAAAAAAAAAGTCCTTCGGATGAGACTATAACCGAGGTCCTGTGTGTGCGAACGGCACGCAGAACATCTTGCCGCACACGTGAAAATCCTGTTCCCGCGCTTTTTTTCCGTAAGAGTAGGCCATTGTGTGCCGGTGGGAACAGATGACCGAATTGACAAAACCGCATACGCACAGGACCCCACCCCCTCACCTCACCCCTCGCCTCACCCCACCCCACACCACCACCACCACCACCACACTTTAACGGAGACTCGAACCTGGGCCCAGAGTGACCCATCAGGTCACAAGTACAAGGTTCAAACCACCAGGCTGTTTCATTTTGGCCCTTCCCCCCTATTACCGTTGGCATTGGGTACAAGGTATAAAAGTTTAGGTGTCTTCCCATAACCTATGTGGTCGTAGGGAAGCGAGGCATCAGAGACCTCATCAACTTCTTAGGGGGCCAGCATATTATTGAGGGCAGCGGCGCCCATCTCCTCTCTCTCCTTCGGTGCTTTACCTTCCCTGACCCTAAAAGAGGGCAGGGTAGGTACCCATGTACAGCTGGAGGGAACTGGGGGAACTGTAGTGAAACCAAGGCGCGCAAACGGTCACCCATCCAAGTGGTAACAACCACGCTCGATGCTGCTTAACCTTAGCTTGGGGGGAAAGCTGAGTGCTCTGACCACTGAGCTGTCTATCCCGTCCCCTTTTGGCAATTGGGAGTGCAGTGCAAATACAGTGGTGGGCTGCGGTTTGTTGTCCTCGAAAATGTAAAGAGAGTCTTGAAGTCGGTTAACAGTCAGTAATGCAAGGAAGGACGAGTAGAGTTTTGTTTGGCGAATCGTAAATTATTCGGTCTGTGTTGTGTGTGTGTGTGTGTGTGTGATGTGTGGGTGTGTGTGTGTGTGGGGTGGTGGGTGTGTGTGGGTGGGTGTGTGTGGGTAGGTGGAGTGGGGGTGGGTGTGGCGTGGGTGAGGGTTTGTGTGTGTGTGTGTGTGGGGGTGGGGGTTGTTGATGTGGGTGTTATGGGCGTGGTGGGGGAGGGGGGTGGAGCGGCGTCTGTGTTTTGTTGGGGGGGGGAGGGGTTTGTAATGGGGTGTTTGTTGTTCAAGTTATCTGTCTTTGTGTCTTATCTCTCGGTGTCTTACTTGTCTGTCTGTCTGTCACTCTCCCTATTTTCCCTTCCCTCCCCCACCTCTCTCTCTCTCTCTCACCCCTCCCCTCCCCCTCTATCTCTCTCTTTCTCTCTCTCTCTCTCTCACTTATATGTATACACCATATAAATTATATATATAATTTTTTTTAATATATGTACATAATATATATAGAGAGAGACAGAGATCATAATCTCTCTCTCTTTTTCTCCACCTCTCACCCTCTCCCACTATAATAATAATAATAACAATAATGTATGGAATTTATATAGCGCTGAATCTTGTAAAGCAACAAACCAAAGCGCTCAGATGACGTGATTAAAAGTTTTGTTAAATATATATATATATCGAGGATTATGCTATCTCTCCCAAGCGCTTTTATTTGTCTCTCTCTGTAAGATATAACACTATATATAAATGCCATTTATCATCATTATTATTATCATTATCATTATCCTTTCTCCTGTTCCATGTATCCATGTATGTACGTACGTATATACACTGTACACGTTTTGTGTTCAGTAAAGTAAGTACGCACGCGCGCGCGCGCGCACAGAGACGACAATCTTCTTCATGGGAAAGGGGACATGTGCATTGATTATAAATTATATCCATGTTCATTCTGCTAGTGGCCCCATAGTGTGTGTGTTTTTGAGGACGAATAGCAAGCAGCCTAGCCGTGTCTTATCATCGTCGCCTAGTCACTTCACTTCACTTCACTTCACTTACAGTGCAAGCTATTTTGGTTCTTAGGGACTTCACAGAGCTACATGAGAAGAGAGAGAGAGGTGGGGGGAGGGGGGGGGGGGGGGGGGGGGGGGGGGGAGGGGGGGGAGGGGAGGGGAGAGAGAGATATGATTATAGAGATCGAGAAGTTCCTTTTTATTCTTTTCTTTCGAGGATAATGTGATAAGCGCCCGTGTGCTTTTTTTCTTCTTTTTTTTTCCATTCATCCTGTCGCTGTGTGTGTATGCAGTTTTGTACATTTTGTCATCCGTTCCCACCGGCTCACAATGGCCTACTCTTCCGGAAAGCGGAACGGGTTTTAACGTGTGCGCGAGATGTTCTGCGTGCGTTCGAACACGGGGGCCTCGGTTTACAGTCTCATCCGAAGGACTGCACTGCTAGCTTCTTGCAGGGCGTTTGTTGTTGTTGTTGTTAGTGTTGTGTGTTTGTGCACATAGGGTTACGCATACGCACAGGCACGCACAAACATGGAAGTATGCAATGTATGTATGTGCGCACGCACACGCAAGCACGCACACACACGCGCGCGCGCGCACACACACACAGACACACACACACACATACACAAGACCAACACAGACACACTTAGCCTCCACTGTTTCTCTGTCTCTTGTCTGACTGACCTCTGTCTTGTCTGGTCTTCGTGCTGTCTGTTCCTCCTCTCTCTTCTCTCTTCTCTCTCTCTCTCTCTCCCTCTCTCTACCTCTCTCTCCCTCTCTTCTCTCTCTCTCTCCCCTCTCTCTCCCTATTTTTCCCCCTCTCTTTTAATATTGTCATTCTCTCTCTCACTCACTCTCTCTCCCCTCCCTCCCCTTTCTCTCTCTCTCTCTCTTCTCTCTCTCTCTCTCTCTCTCTCTCTCTCTCCTCTCTCTTCCCCTCTCTCTCTCTCCTGATGAAGGATTCATATTTTTATATTTTCAATACTTTTATTGGACTTTCCTCTGTACTTAAGTGCCCTATTTAATATCTTATAATTATTGTAAAAGTTGTGTACCATTGACAATGTGAAAATGTTTTCTTATGACTTATTAAGTTTGGTTGTGTTATTTTTCTTGGCTCTGTTGTTGTTTTTTGTTTTTGTTTTTGTTGTTTGTCTTTTTTCTCTTTTTAAAACATCTTTTGTTGGTTTGGTTTTTCCCTTTTCCCTTTTTTTTATTTGTTTTGGTTAGGGTTTTTTGGGGGGTGGGGATGGGGGTTTTTTTTAGGGTTTCTTTTTTTTGTTTTTCTTTTGGGGGGGGGGGGGGGGGGGGGGGGGGGGGGGGGGGGGGGGGGGGGGTTTTTGGGGGGGCTGTTTTGAAAAGGGGGTTTTTTCCCCCTTTTTTTATTGTGGGGCTGTATAATTTTGGTTTTATTTTTTTAAAAAGTATCCCAAAGGGGGGACTGGGTTAAAAAAGCACCGTTTGGGGTTATTCATTATCCCAAAAAAAAGAAATTGTCATTTTCTCTCTCTCCCCCTCTCTCTCTCTCTCTTTTCTCTCTCTCTCCTCCCCTCTCCTCTCTCTCTCTCCTTCCCCCCCCCCCCCCCCCCTCTTTTCCCTTTGTCTCTTCCACCCTCTCTCTTTAATATAGTCATTCCTTTCACTCACTCTCTCTCCCCTCCCTCCCCCCTTTTCTCTCTCTTCTTCTTCTCTCTCTCTCTCCTCTCTCCCCCCCCCCCTCCCTCCCCCTTTCCTTTCCTGCTGTCTTTTTCTGCGTCTCTCTTCTTCTCTCCTTCTCTCTCCTCCCTCCCCCTCTCCTTTTCTTCTCCTCCTCTCTTTCCCTCTCCCCCCTCCATTTTTTTTCCCTTCTCTCTCTCGCCCTCTCCCCCCCTCTCTTTCCCCCTTCTCCCCCCCCCCTCTCCTTTCACTCTCCCTCTCTCCCCCCTTCCCCTAATCGAACCAAGGGTTTTCCCCTCGTAACAAGGGGGTTTTCATAACACAAAGGGTTTTCTTTTGATAGTGCAATCTTTGCATTGTTTTTTTCTGTACTGCTATGTATCATTTTTTTTTGTTGTTATTGTTGTTTTTGCTTGGTGGGGGGAGGAGGAGGTTGGAGGAGATACGAGATAACGTACTTTGTTCTTATAATAATAATAATAATAATAATAATAATAATGATAATAAAATAATAATTAAAAAATAATAGTAATAATAAGACATGGAATTTATATAGCGCTATATCTTGCAACAAACCAAATAGAATAGAACGCAGAATAATTTTACCCACCAAAAAAAAAGAAGAAGAAAAAGAAAAAGAGAAAGAAATGTGGGGTGGGGAGCAATTTGCTAAATTCCTCCAGTGCTCTCTGTTACATTGAAAGTTGTTTGCATATAATACGCTTTTGCTATCTCTGTGTGTCTGTCCGTCTGTCTCTGTCTCTCACACTCACACACATGCAAACACACACACTCTCTCTCTCTCTCTCTCTCTCTCTCTCACACACACACACACACACACACACACACACACACACACACACACACACACACCACGCATAATACGCCTACACACTCATACGTGCGTGGACACACGGCCTCAGGCACACGCGCTCGCGCGTACGCGCGCGCACACACACACACAAAAACACACAAACACACACACACACAAATGCACACACCCGGCTCTCACACACATGCACACACGGGCACTCACACACACATACACACACAGGCACACACACACACACATACACACACAGGCACTCACACACACACAGAGAACATATTGCGCACACGTTAAATCTTGTTCCGCTTTTCGTAAGAGTAGGCCATTGTGTGCCGATGGGAACAGATGACAGAATTTACAAAACCACATACACACGGGGACTGGATGTAAAAAAAGAACATAAGTTCTTCTTCCATTATCCTCGGTATAAACAGATTTTTTAAAAATAGTAACACACGCGCGCGCGCGTACGCACACATACAACACAAAACACCCCCCCCCCCCCCCCCCCACACACAAACACTCACACACTCTCACCACGCACTCACATACACACCCCACACTCTCTCTCTCTTCTCTTCATCACACACACCACACACAACACACCACACACACTCTCTCTTCTCTCACTCACTCTCTCACACACATACATCACAAACATATCACACACACACACACCACACACACACACACACACACTCACACACACCACACACACACACACACAATACACACACACACCACTACACCACACTCTCACTCTCCACTACACGATACAACTACACCACACACACACACACACACAAAACACACACACCACACACCCCCCCCCCCCACAACATACACGACAGAGGAATGAGGACGTAGTATCATATGGTTCTGATAGGAAATAAAGGACACCCGCCCCCCCACTCCCCCCTTCTAACCCCCCCCCCCCCCCCCCCCCCCCCCCCCCCCGAAAAAAAAACCCACAAAAAAAACAAAAAAACAAACAAACCACACACCAAAAACCCGGTGGAAAATTTTATCGCAGCAGAAAACTTAGGTGGTTGGTTGGTGGTGGTGGTGGTGGGTGGGGGAGGGGGGTGGAGGTTTGTCTCTTATCATTCTACGGATTATACACCTCTTTGCAGCATTTGCGTCACTGAAACCACCTTCCTCCTCTCCTACTTTCTCCTCTCTCTCCTCTTCTCTTCTTCTCCTGCTCTTTCCTCTCCTTCCCTCCCTCTCATTCTGTGTCTGTTTCTTTCTCTATGTGTTCTGTCTGGGTGTCGCTCTATGTCTCTGGTCTTTCTGCTCTGGTGGTTGTGTCTGTCAGTCTGTGTCTCTCTGTCTCTGTCTCTGTCTCTCTCTTCTCTCCTCTCTCTCTCTACTATATCATTCTCTTCGTCCTTCTTTTTTTGCCCCCCCCCACCCCCACCCCCGCTCTATCTCTGTTTCTGCGCCTCTGTCTCTATTTTCTCTCTCTCACCATCTCTGTGTCGCTCTCTCTTTCTTTTTTTGTGTGTCTCTCTCTGTGTCTGTCTGTATCTGTCCTAGTCTCTCCTCATTTCTCCCCCCCCCCTCTCTCTTCTCTCTCCCTTTCCTCCAGCTTTCTTTTCTCTCCCTCTCTTTCTTCTCCCTATCTTTCTCTGTCTGTCTGTCTTCTCTCTCTCGCTCTCTCTCTCTCTCTCTTCTCTCTCTCTCTCTCTCTCTCTTCTTCTTCTCTCCCTCTCTTTCTCTCTCTGTCGTCTCTCTCTCCTCTCCTCCTTCTTCTCTCTCGTCTCCCTCTCCTGCCCCCGCTATCTCGTATCTCTCTCATTTCACCTCCTCCTATTCTCCTCCTAAAACCCCCCCCCCCCCCCTCCTCTTCTCTCTCTCACTATCTCTCTCCTCTCTCCTCACTCTCTCTCTGACCCCCCTCTCCCTGTCCCTCCACCTCTCTGTCTCTCTCCCTCCCCTTTTGCTTCCTCCAACACCCCCCCCCCCCCCCCCCCCCAACCCCACTGCCAAAGACTTTCTGCTTCGCTTTACTTGTCTTTTAAGTAAGAATGATCTATCATTGAAAATTGCTCAGTTGTTTGTGTTGAATTAAAAAACAAAAAACAAATCCAAGTTTAGATATCAAGCGTCTCTCTCTCCTCTTCTCTCTCTCTCTCTCTCTCTCTCTTTTCTCTCTCTTTTATATATATATATATAAAAATATATATATATATATATATATTTTAATATATATTATTATATATATATTATATATATATATACACACACTTGAGTTTGTGAAGGGAGTGTAATTGTCTAGCCCTCACCTGTTCCTGCAGTCTGTCTGTGTGCCACTAAAGAGCTTGCAACCAGCTTACTCCACTCCCTAAGGTTCGGTGCCGAGAGGGGGGGGGGGGGGCCCCTGAAAGACGAGAGAGGGGAGAGAGGAGAGGGAGAGAGAGAGAGAGAGAGGAGAAAAGAGGAGAGAAAAGGGGAGGAGAAGGAAGAGAGAGAGAGGAAGGGGAGAGAGGGAAAGAGAGAGAGAGAGAAAAGAAAGAAAGGGAGAGAGAGGAGGGGGAGAGAGAGGGAGAGAGAGAGAGAGAAAGAGAGGGGAGGAGAGGAGAGAGAGAGGAGAGAGGAGAGAGAGAGACTCGGGACTGCTTTGTAATTGTGGTCAAACGTGTTCTGTGGTCACCAAAGAGAAGGTTAAATTACGATCTCTCGACTTGTTTATGACCACTGGAGAGTTGTTGTGGGTTTTTGTGTGTGTGGTCACCTTGCGTTTTTACCAAAGCTCACGCTTTGTGCTGTGCTGGCTTTTGTGCATGTGTTTTTGTAATGGTTATACCGTTGGAGGGGGCTTTTTGGAGTGTAGTTCTCTTTGACAAGCTGTATTTTGTTTGTAGGTTGTGTGTGTTGTGTTGGTTTGTGGTGGGGGTTTTTGGGGGGGCCTTTTTTTTTTTGGGGGGGGGGGGCTTTTTTTTGGGGGGGGGGGGGTTGTTTTGTTTCTTCTTGTGTTCTTGTTGTTGTTCTTCTTTTTCTTCTTCGCAATTCTTCTTCTTCGCAATTCTTCTTCTTCGCATTAATTTTCTTCTTCTTCTTTGCAATTCTTCTTCGCATTCTTCTTAGTCTTGTTTTTTGTTGTTTTTGGTGTTGTTGTTGTTGTTCTTCTTCTTCTTCTTCTTCTTCTTCTCCTCCTCCTCTTCCTCCTCCTCCTCCCTCCTCCTCTTCCCTCTTCCTCCCTCCTCATGTGTGTGTTGTGCGTTGTGTGTGTGTGTTTTTCTGTCAGACAGTCAATCAGTCTGTCTGCCTGTCGGTCTCTCTCTCTGAGCCTCTCTCTCTGTGTCTTTTCTGTCTCTCTATCTCCCTCTCTCCCCTTCCACACACACACACACCAGCAAAACCTAGGCTCTTTTTATATATATATATATATATATATATATATATATATATATATAATATATATATATATATACACATTGTGGTGTGCGTGCGCGCGTTGCGGGCGTGGTTGTGAGCGTGCGTGCGTGTGTGTGTGTATGTATTTTTCTTTTTTGTAAGTGATCTTTGATTGTTTAAAACCAATATGAAATGTAGCTTTACTTGTATCCTCTCGAGGTTATGCTGAGTATCAATCTGCCTGTCAGTATTGTAATTGCCCTTCATGGGATGATTCAAGTGGTTTTGACTTGACTTGACTTGACTTGGCTCAATACAAACGGTGTGTACTGGATGCCCTTCAACCCGGAACCACACACACACTTGCTCACCACACACTCACACCACACACACACAAACACACTCACACCACACCCCACCATCACCACACACACGACCTTCACACATACACACACCATACACACAGACACACACACATACTCACACCACACACAATACACACACACAAACACACCATATTCACAAACCCCACACCCCTCTCTTTCTCACACACCACACACACACACACACACAAAACCCCACACACACTACACACACACACACAAACACACACACACACACAACCACCACACACACACACACACACACAAACACACACTTTTAATATCACTAAAAGTGAACGACGTAAAATTGAAGTCAAAAAAAAAACACACACACACACAAACACTCTCTCTCTCTCTCTCTCTCTCTCCCCTCTCTCTCTCTCTCCTCTCTCTCTCTCTCTCTCTCTCCTCTCTCTCTCTCTCTCTCACACAAAACACACACACACAAAACACACACCTCACACCTTTACACACACACACCTCTCTCCCCACCACACACCCCACACGACACACTTACACACACCCCACTCCACACACACCCCACACACACCACTCAACCTCTCTTTCTCTCTCCCCCCCCCCCCCCCCCACACACACACACACTCACTCACTCACACTCACAGAGGACAAGGACGGACCTCACATCCTGACCAGCATCCGAATCTTCAAGAGGCTGGAAGGCAGGCAGTAGGCTGACTGACACACATCCATCCATCCCCACACCGCTAGGCCTAGAGCCGCTTTCCTCTAACAAACCCTTGTTTCTTCTTCTTCTTCTCCTCTCCGGGTCCCTAAAGTCCCTCTGTCTGTCTGAATGTCTGTCTTTGTAGCTGTCTGGTTGTCTGTGTGTCTGTCCTTGTATCTGGTCTGTATAGCTGTCTGTGTGTCCTTGTATGTCTGTCTTGTCTGTCTAGCTGGCTGTGAGTCTGTCCTTGTATCTGGTCTGTGTAGCTGGCTGTGTGTCTGTGTAGCTGTCTGTGTGTGTGTCTATTCTTGTATCTGGCTGTGTGTGTGTTGTGTGTCTGTCTGGCTGTCTGTGTATCTGGCTGTGTGTCTGTCTGTCTGTCTGTCTGTCCTTGTATCTTGTGGGGACGGGATAGCCTAGTGGTTAGAACATTGCGCTCGCAATCTGACGACCCGGGTTCGATTCCCGTTCAAGGGGGATATTTTCCCCCGGAGTTAACATCAGTGCAGACTCCACTCTCCCCAAAAAGTCCTTCGGATGAGACTATAAACCGAGGCCCCGTGTGCGCGAACGCACGCAGAACATCTTGCGCACACGTTAAACTCCTGTTCCGCTTTTCGTAAGAGTAAGCCATCGTGTGCCGGTGGGAACAGATGACAATTTACAAAACCGCATACACACGGGGACTAGATGTAAAAAAAAAAAGCACATGAGTGCTTATTCCATTATCCTCAATATAAAAGAATAAAATAAAAAATAAATAAATAAATGTGTCTGGCTGGCTGTCCCTACCATGTCCCTGTGTTTGTGTCTGTCGCTGTCTCTTTGCCTGTCTCTGTGTCTGTTTGTCTGTCTGTCTGTCTGTCTGTCTGTCTGTCTGTCTGTCTCTCTCTCTCTCGCTTCTCTCTCTCTCTCTCTTCTCTCTCTCTCTCTCTCTCTCTCTCTCTCTCTCTCTCTTGCTTTTTGTCTGTCTTTTTGTCTGCCTGTCTCTCTTTGTCTCTGTGTCACTTTGTCTCTCTCTCTGTATGTCCGTCTCTCTGTCTCTGTTTGTCTTCTCTCTCTCTCCCCCCCCCCCCCCCCCTCCTCTTCTCCACCTTTCCTCTCTGTCTCTGTCTCTGTCTCTCTCTCTCTATCACTCTCTCTCTCTCTCTCTCTCTCTCTCTCTCTCTCTCTCTCTCTTCTCTCTCTCTCTCTTTCTGTGCTGAATTCCTGTGATGTGTCTACTACAGTACAGTACAGTACAGTACAGTGTACAGTGAATGACAAGGGTTGTCTGACATGACATCGACAAGTCTGTCAACTTTTGAGAGAGAGAGAGGGGGGAGGGAGTGAGAGAGAGAGGGGGAGAGGGTGTGAGGGGAGTGAGAGAGAGAGAGAGAGTGGGGGGAGTAGGAAGAGAGAGAGGGGGGGGGGGGGGAGTAGGAGAGAGAGAGGGGTTGGGGGCGAAGAGGGAGAGAGAGAGAGAAACAGTAAAAGAGAGATTAAGTGAGAGAGGGAGGGGACACACACACCACACACACACCACACACCACACACACACACACACACACAGACTCTCTCTCTCTCTCTCTCTCTCTCTCTCTCTCTCACACACACACACACACACACACACACACACACACACCACACACACACACAACCACACACACAGAGAAAAAGTGCGGTGAGTGTGTGTGTGTGTAGAAAAGTAAAGTTATTAGTTCCAGATGGTACATTGAATAACCAATATATTTGCTTTATTTTCATGAAGCCATCTATCTAGGAACAAAAAATGTGTGTGTGTGTGTGTGTGTGTGTGTGTAGTGTGTGTGTGTGTGTGTTAGTGTGTGTGTGTGTAGTGTAGTGTTTGATTGATAAGCTTTTATCTTCAATCTTGTTTCCAAGCGTAATAGATAAGCATCAGCGTACGTTACTTTTATCTGGCTTATTCTTTTGTGTGTGTGTGTGTGTGTGTGTATGTGTGTGTGTGTGTGTGTGTGTGTGTGTGTGTGTGTTTGTCTGTCTGTTTGTAATCAGTGGAGTGTAATGATTTATTGACAATCTTTTATCTTAAATCTTTTTTTCCAAGCTTAAAAACATGTTATCAGCATACTTTTTTCCATCTGACTTATTCATGTGTTTGTGTGCGTGCGTGCGTGTGTGTTTGCGTGTGTGTGTGTAGTATAGTGTAATGTAGTGTAGTTAAGTGTAATGTGGTGTAATGTTGATATATCGACAGTCTTTACCTTTTATCTTTATTTGCTTGTGTAACAGAAAAATATCCACATTTTATTTTGTCATCTGGCCCATTCGTGTGTGTGTGTGTGTGTGTGTGTGTGTGTGTGTGTGTGTGTGTGTGTGTGTGTGTGTGTGTGTTGTGTGTGTGTTTGGGTTCGACTGTGTGCGTTTGTATTTGGGTTTGTGTGGTGGTGTTGGTGGTGTGTGTGTATGTTTATTTGGGTTTGTGTGGTGGTGGTGGTGGTGTGTGTGTATTTGGGTTTGTGTGGTGGTGGTGTGGTGTGTGTGTGTGTGTGTGTGCGTTTGTATTTGGGTTTGTGTGGTCGTGGTGGTGGTGGTGGTGGTGGTGTGTGTATGTATGTATGCGCGCCGGCGCGTGTGTATGTATGTATGCGTGTGCGTGCGTGCGTGCACAAGCATGTGTCTGTGTATTTCTCAAACAGGAATCCTTTTTTGTCAGTTATGTCATACAAAGAACCACCAAATATGTTTATTTTAATCTCAAAGTTGACGTAACGCTCTTGACAACTGTTAGAACTGATTGTTTCACAGGAACTGCAAACTCGTTAACAGAGGCTTGCGTGCGTTAGTTACACACAATGACTCTTTACCAGATACACATAATAATAAAAAATCAAAAATCAAAAAAATATTAAAAATAAATAAATAAATAATAATAATAATGTATGGAACTTATATAGCACTGAATCTTGTAAAGCAACAAATCAAAACGCTCAGATGACTTTTTTTTTATATCAAGGATAATGGAATAAGCACTCAGGGGCTTTTTTTTTAAACATCCAGTCCCCGTGTGTATGTGGTTTTGTCAATTTTGTCATCTGTTCCCACTGGCACACAATGGCCTACTCTTTGGAACAGCGGAACAGGATTTAACGTGTGCGCAAGATGTTCTGCATGCGTTCGCACACGGTGCCTCGGTGTATAAGTCTCATCCGAAGGACTTTGTATGTATACACATCCTTATGTTTTACGACTACTCCTTCAGTGTGATGCCGTTTTCCACAAGTGTGTGTGTTTGTGTGTGTGTGATGTGTGTGGTGTTTTGTGTGTGTTTATGTGTGTGTGTGGTTGTGTGTGTGTGTGTGTGTGTGTAAGTTGATAATCTAGATGGAAAACAATAGTCTGCGAGATTTACTTACGTCTTTGTTGCGAACAGACAGACAGACATTCAGACAGACAGCGAGCTTGTCAAATAAGCTGTCAAAGTCCTCCTCCTCTCCTTCTCTCCTCTCTCCTTTTCTCTCTCTCTCCTCTCTCTCTCTCTCTCTCTCTCTCTCTCTCTCTCTCTCTCTCTCTCTCTCTCTCTCTCTCTCTTCTTTCAATGGAATGTCTAAAAATTTTGGGTTTTCGACAGTTAGTTTGTCCCGGGAAGAATTTTCAGACCAAGGTGAGTTTTACATTTGGTGAAAGTGGGATGGATGGGGGTTGGGGGGGGGGGGGGGGGGGGAGGTTTCATTTTGTGATGGAATTTTTAAATTTTTTAAGATCTTTGAAAATCGATTTGTTCCAAGGAAGTGTTTTGAGACTCAACCTAAGTGAGTGTTCGGTTTGTTTAAAGTGGGAGGGGATAAGGCAGGGAATGACTTTCATTTCGTTATGGAATGTCTAAAAAGTTTGAATTCAAGATCTTCGAAATCGATTTGTTCCAAGGAAGTATTTGAGACCTAGATGAGTTTTCAATTTGTTGAGAGAGAGAGGAGAGGGGGGGGGGGGGGGGGAGGGAAGAGAAGAGAGAGAGGGGGGGGGGAGAGGGGGGGAGAGAGAGAATGTGTGTGTATCTGTGTGTGTGTGTGTTTCTTTCTCTCTCTCGCTCTCCCTCTATCTGTGTGTGTGTGTGTGTGTGTGTGTGTAAGTGTGCTCGCACTCGTGTGAAGAACAGACATTCAGACAGACAGCTAGCTTGTCAAATAAGCTGTCCAAGTCCTCCCCCCTCTCTCTCACTCTCTGTTGTTTGGTTGAAGGGTTTTCTTTTTTTTGGTGGGGTTTTCTTCCGTTCTTTTTTCCCCAGAGGGCTGGTTTAAAAAAACCCAACCAAACAAGCATGTTTGTTTATGGCATAACCCTCTTTAAATACAACTCATTCAATTCAATTTCTGTGTGCCTTTGTGTGTGTCTCTGTCTGTCTGTCTGTCTGTCTGTCTGTCTGTCTGTCTGTCTGTCTCTCTCTCTCTCTCTCTCTCTCTCTCTCTCTCTCTCTCTCTCTCTCTCTCTCTCTCCTTCCCTCTCTCTCCACCCCCCCCCCTTTTTCTCTCTCCCACTCCACCCCCCCCTCTCTCTCTGTCTCTCCCTTCTCTATCTCCCCCCCCTCTCTCTCCCTCTCTCTCTTCTCTACTCCTCTCATTCCTCTCACTTCAATTCAATTGACACAAAAGTATGTCACGTCAGCGTTGACGAACAAGACCCACAGACTGTAGTATTAGAGGCCCACTACACCACTTTTTTTTCTTTCTTTTTTATTTTCTTCTGTAAAGCAAAGCAAAGCAAAGCAAAGGCAACTAGCCTATAACTAGGCACTACTACTACTACTACTAGGCTAGGCCTTGGCAAGCAGAGCAGCTTGCTATACATGTATGAGGGCCACCAAGCAAGCCAAGCGCCCCCATACAACCCAACTCAAACAGTAGTAGCAGTAGCAGTAGTAGGCCTATGATAGGCTTTGCCTAACCTAGCTCAACTTTCCTCGCTGTACGTCTCTCCACAAGGCTTTTGGGGCTGGAAGTGAATTCAAACCAGCCCAGTCATTCAGTGTGTCTGTGTCTAAGTGTGTGTGTATAGTAAGTAGTGTAAGTACTAGTAGTAGTAGAGTCTTAAAAGACGAAGACAGGAAGGATTTACTAAGCTAGTTAGTTACTCCTAGGCTAGGCTAGGCTAGGCTAACTCTCAACTCTGTGTGGTTTCAGTCTGGTGTAACAGTTGTCTTTTAATCTGTTTTGAGAAGAGAGATATAGTGAGAGAGAGAGACGGCGATCATGTCGACTTACAGTGTGTTTATAGACAAGTAGTACTGGTGTGTGTGTGTGGGTTTTTGGTTTCGGGTTGGGGTTTTTTTGTGGTTTTGTGTGGGTTTTTTTAACCTTTGTCGGAGGTTGGGGTTTTTTTTTGGTCTCTGGTGTGTGATTCAGATTCAGATTCAGGATATGTTATTGCCATTTAAGTCATGTAGACTTATTTGACACAACAAAAAACTCTGTGTGTGTGTGTGTGTGTGTGTGGTGTGTGTGTGTGTGTGTGTGTGTGTGTTTTGTGTGTGTGTATTTGTATGTGTGTGTTTTATGGTTTGAAAATTTTTTCTCTATCTCAGAAAGACAAGCGTGTTTGTTTGTACTGTGTGTGTGTGTGTGTGTGTGTGTGTGTGTGTGTGTGTGTGTGTGTGTGTTTGAGGAGGAGGAGGAGGAGGTAGGAGGGAGTACTTTCAAAAATTCGAGGAGTGGTGGTGTTGGTGTTGTGGTTGGTGATAGTTTTTGTGTGTGTTGTGTGTGTGTGTTGGGGTTTTTTGTGGGTTTTTTTAAAATTTCTTGGTG
>CM054165.1:21369486-21374486 GCA_028751875.1 Rapana venosa | reverse complement strand
CAGGGGTGGTGAAAAACCATCAGTTCGCTTAACGCTACAGAAACCGGGATAAGCTCCGGCTCTATGGGCCTTCTGGCTCGAAAGAACTTTTTTTTATATATATAGTTTACGTGCTTCATAGTTATTATTATTTATCACTGTCAGCCAAAACTTGTTTGGTTTTTTTTAAAGAGAAAGGTGTGTTGGGGGGGGGGGGGGGGGGGTGTTCAAGTAGGTTGGTAGTTTCGTGGTGGAGGTTGTGTGTTCGTGTGTATTTTCTTTAATCGTTTTTACATAAACCAAGAGTTAGCTTCCAATTTTAGAATCGTCATATTTTTTATCTGCGTTATCAGTGTGTTAACTTCAGGGGAGGGTGGGGGGAGGGTATTGTTTGAGTATGGGGTACTTACTCGATGTCGAATCTTGGAAGAGAAAAATCGAAATTCGTCATCATTATAAGTTCTTCCTGTATTTTGAATGTGCGAATTTTTTTAAATTTCGATTCCAGCGTTTGCAAGCAAGCAAACTTTTATCATGCAACATGCTGTGTGGATTACTACTGCTGAAGTGTATATATATATATATATATGAACACACGTCTTCATGTTTTGGGCCTTCGTTATGAGAAGTGCATAGACTTGAAATACATATCGTTTTAACATCGTTTTCTTATTGTTTTATTCTACGTCGATGCGCGGCTGTGTGTGTGGGAAGTTTTCTGTTGTTGTGATTAAAGTGGGAAAAGTTTGACATTTTTTCCACCCAAAAAAGAAACTTGGCTTCAGAAAGTTGTTCTTAGTAAAGGACACGAGAGTTTTGGGGCAACGAAGATTTGAATCTGAACTAATAACTTTTTTTTAAGTTGAAAAAACAAACCCCAAACTATGTGCTTTATTATCAACGCCAGAAACAAGCTCGAAAAAGAATGTTCTCCTTTTTTTGTGTGCGCGCGTGTGTGTTGTGTGCAAATAATAACCATACGCCAACAACAAGATAACAACAAGACGGGAACACTGCTGAGATCAGAGAGAAGGGAGAGAACTAGTGACACCTCCTCATCAGCAAGAAGGACAACTGGAACATCAGCAACAACAACTGCACGGAAATTCTCAGGAAAAAAGAAAACAAGACAAGTTCCGCAGAATCGCATTGAAGAAGTGAACACAGATTGAACAAAGAAGTGAAGACAGCAAGAACGAAAGAAAGAAGGAGAAAAAAGACCAGAAAAGAAAAAAGAAAGGAAAGAAGAAGAAGACAGACAGACAGAAAAACAAGAAAGAAAGAACGAAAAACAAGACAAGTAAGAAAGAAAACAGAGAAGGACAAGAACGAAAGAACGAACGAAAGAAAAAAGAAACAAGAACGAAAAGAACAAAAGGAAAGGAAAAAAAACAACAGAAAGAACAGAACAGAAAGAAAAGAAAACACCCAAAAAGACTCCCCCAAAAAAAGACAGAAGAACAGAAAAAAACCCTAACAAAACAACAACAAAACCAGACAAAAAAAGCAAGAAAAGACAAACTCCACGTCCTCAAACCAACCACCACCACCACCAAGTTTCTACACATACATACAAAACCGCGCATACACACAGGGACTAGATGTAAAAAAAAACCAAAAACCGAACCCCACATGAGTGCTTATTCCATTATCCTGGATATAAAAGAATAAAAATTTAGAAAAAAAACCAAAAAACCCACCATACATCTCATCTACCTTCGAAAGTAACTACTACACTGTGTGTGTGCCTAAGACTCCGGTTCCACCACCACACACTTTTAACACTTCCAACGCTAACCTCCTTCCTGCCTTTCCTTTCGCGGACCTACATCTACATCTACGTCTACGTCTACGTCTACATCTACGTCTACGTCGTCTCTCTCAGCCGTCAGGCCACCATGCTGTGCGGACTCAGCCGACGCCTGTCCAAGTCCTTTTCGCGCAGCTCGGGCCGCGAGCGCCGGAAGGAGAAGCAGGAGAAGAAGAAGGAGAAGAAGCTGAGGAGAAGGTCGCTGGATGACCTGCGCGTGGAAATCATGGCCGACTTTTCCAGCGCTACCATCTACGATGACGACCAGGATCCCGAGGTAGTATATAAATTATTATTTTTGGGGGTGGGTGGGGTCTGGGGGTTTCTTGTTGTTGTTGTTTTGGGGGGTTGGTTTTTTTTTCGGGGGGGGGGGGGGGGGGGGGGGGGGGTTGGGTTGTTTGGTTTGGTTGTTTTTTAAAACTATTATCTCTTTTTAGTGTTTTGTTGTGTTGTGGGTGTAGGTGGGTGGGGGATATGTGTGTGTGGTATTTGTGTGTGTGTTTGTTTGTGTGTGTGTGTTTGTATGTTCTCTCTCTCTGGTTATCTGTCTGTGTGTCTATCTGGTTGTATGTGTTGGTTGTGTGTGTGTGTTTTTTGTGTTGTGTTCTTCTATGTCTCTCTGTCTTCTGTCTGTGTGTTTTATGTGTGTATTGTGTGTGTGTGTTGTGTGTTGTTTTGTCTGTTCTCGTCTGACTGGGTGTTCTGTCGTTGTTTGTTTGTGTGTGTGTATGTGGTGTGTGTGTGTGTGTGTGTGTGTGTGGTGTGTGTGTGTTGTGTGTTGTTTCGTTGTCTGTCTGTCTGGGTGTCTGTCTGTCTGTCTGGTTGTGTGTGTGTGTGTTTATGTATGTGTGTGTGTTTGCTGTCTGTTGTTTGTGTGTGTTTATGTATGGTGTGTGTTGCTTGTGTTGTCTGTCTTGTGTGTGTGTGTTATGTATGTGTGTGTGTTGTTTTGTTGTTGTCTGGTTGTGTGTGTGTGTTTATGATGTGTGTGTGTTGTTTTGTCTGTCTGGTGTGTCTGTTGGTTGTGTGTGTTGTTTGTATGGGTGTTGTTTTGTCTGTCTGTCTAGTTGTGTGTGTGTTTATGTATGTGTGTTGTGTTTTGTCTGTCTGTCTGTTGGTTGTGTGTGTTTATGTATGTGTGTGTGTTGTTTTGTCTGTGTGTCTGTCTGTCTGGGTTGTGTGTGTGTGTTTATGTATGTGTGTGTTTGTTGTCTGTCTGTCTGTCTGGTTGTGTGCGTGTGTGTTTATGTATGTGTGTGTGTTGTTTTGTTGTCTGTCTGTCTGTTGGTTGTGTGTGTGTGTTTATGTATGTGTGTGTGTTGTTTTGTCTGTCTGTTGGTGTGTGTGTGTTTATGTATGTGTGTTTTGTCTTGTCTGTCTGTCTGTCTGGTTGTGTGTGTTTATGTATGTGTGTGTGTTGTTTTGTCTGTTGTCTGTCTGTCTGGTTGTGTGTGTGTGTGTTTATGTATGTGTGTGTGTTGTTTTGTCTGTTGTCTGTCTGTCTGGTTGTGTGTGTGTGTTTATGTATGTGTGTGTGTTGTTTTGTCTGTCTGTCTGGTTGTTGTGTGTGTGTGTGTTTATGTATGTGTGTGTGTTGTTTTGTCTTTGTCTGTTGTTTGTTGTGTGTGTGTTTATGTATGTGTTGTGTTGTTTTGTCTGTTGTGTCTGTCTGTTGTGTGTGTGTGTTTATGTATGTGTGTGTGTTGTTTTGTCTGTCTGTGTCTGTCTGTCTGGTTGTGTGTGTGTGTGTTTATGTATGTGTGGTGTGTTTTGTCTGTCTGTCTGTCTGTGGTTGTGTGGTGTGTTGTATGTGTGTTTTTGTTTTGTCTGTCTGTCTGTCTGGTTGTGTGTGTGTGTTTATGTATGTGTGTGTGTTGTTTTGTCTGTCTGTCTGTCTGTTGTTGTGTGTGTGTGTTTATGTATGTGTGTGTGTTGTTTTGTCTGTCTGTCTGTCTGTCTGTGTGTGTTGTGTTTATGTATGTGTGTTGTCTGTTTTGTCTGGGTCTGTTGTTGGTATGTGTGTCTGTGTGTTATGTTTGTGTTTGTCTGTTTCTGTCAGTGTTGTCTGTTTTGTTGTTGTCTGTCCTGAGTCATTCTCTGTCTGTGTGTTTGTATCTTGTCTGTTTTGTCTGTTGGTTGTGTGTGTGTGTTTCTGTATGTTCGTGTCGTCTGTTGTCTTGTCTGTCCCGGTCATTCTCCTGTCTGTCTTTGGGTCTGTTTTATGTTATGTTGTTGGTCTGTCTGTCTGTCTGTCTGTCTCTCTGTCTGTCTTGTCTGTCTGGGTCATTCTCTCTGTCTGTCTTTGGGATCTGTTTGTCTATGTTATCTTTGTTGTGTCTGTCTTGTCTGTCTGTCTTCTGTCTGTCTCTGTCTGTTGTCTGTCCGGAGTCATTCTCTCTGTCTCGTTCTGGATCTGTTTTTGTTGTGCCTCTATCTGCTCTGTCTTGTCTGTCTTCTGGAGTCATTCTCTCTGTCTGTCTCTGGGCTGTTTCTTGTTTTATTTGTTGGTCTGTTCTCTGCTTTCTTGTTTCCTATCATTTCTGTGCTCTGTCTTGTCGTCGTCTTCTCTCTGTCTCTCTTGTCGTCTGGTTTCTGTCTGTGCCTCTATCTTTCTGTCTTGTCTGTTTCTGTCATTCTCTCTGTCTGTTCTGTCTGTTTTTCTTTTGTTTTCGTGCGTCTGTCTCTGTGTCTCTCTTTGTTCTGTGCCTGTATTCTTCTGCTGTCTCTCTGCTCTCTGTCTGTTCTGGTCATTTCTCTCTTTCTCTCTTCTCTGTCTCTCTCTGCTCTTCTCTGTCTTTCTGTCAGTTCCTGCCTGCTGCCTGTCTTCTTCTCTGTGTCTTTCTTCTCTTTTCTGTCTCTGATAACCCATGGATTACTGTAATCATCTGCCTCTTCCTGCTCTCTCCCTCACCTCCCCGTTTTCCACTCTCTCCTATCCTCCTCTTCTCTCTCTCTTCTTCTGTCTGTTCGTGTCTGCTGCATGCCTGTCTTCTCTCTCTGTCTCTCTCTCTTTCTCTCTTTCTCTCTATAACCCCCAATAGGATACATAACCTATAAATCACTCCCCTCTTCCTGCCCCTCCCCACCTCACCCCGTTTTCACAACCATCAGTAACTTCCTATCCCTCCCTTGTGTGTGTGTGTGTGTGTAGGTGTGTGTGTGTACGTGTATATGTGTGTGTGTGTAATGTGTGTGTGGGTGTGTTGTTGTG
>CM054165.1:21354486-21356986 GCA_028751875.1 Rapana venosa | reverse complement strand
CATCTTCCCACCGTCTTTTCTGTCTATCTCGGATGTTGTCTTTCCGTCGTTTTTTTCCGCTCTGTGCCTCTGATGTTGTCTTCCCATTGGGTTTTTTTCCGCTCTGTGCCTCTGATGTTGTCTTCCCATTGGGTTTTTTTCTGTCTGCCTCTGATGTTGTCTTCCCATTGGGTTTTTTTCTGTCTGCCTCTGATGTTGTCTTCTCATTGGGTTTTTTTCTGTCTGCCTCTGATGTTGTCTTCTAATTGGGTTTTTTTCTGTCTGCCTCTGATGTTGTCTTCTCATTGGGTTTTTTTTCTGTCTGCCTCTGATGTTGTCTTCCCATTGGGTTTTTTTCTGTCTGCCTCTGATGTTGTCTTCCCATTGGGTTTTTTTCTGTCTGCCTCTGATGTTGTCTTCCCATTGGGTTTTTTCTGTCTGCCTCTGATGTTGTCTTCCCATTGGGTTTTTTTCTGTCTGCCTCTGATGTTGTCTTTCCATTGGGTTTTTTTCTGTCTGCCTCTGATGTTGTCTTCCCATTGGGTTTTTTTCTGTCTGCCTCTGATGTTGTCTTCCCATTGGGTTTTTTTCTGTCTGCCTCTGATGTTGTCTTCCCATTGGGTTTTTTTCTGTCTGCCTCTGATGTTGTCTTCCCATTGGGTTTTTTTTTCTGTCTGCCTCTGATGTTGTCTTCCCATTGGGTTTTTTTCTGTCTGCCTCTGATGTTGTCTTCCCATTGGGTTTTTTTCTGTCTGCCTCTGATGTTGTCTTCTCATTGGGTTTTTTTCTGTCTGCCTCTGATGTTGTCTTCCCATTGGGTTTTTTTCTGTCTGCCTCTGATGTTGTCTTCTCATTGGGTTTTTTTCTGTCTGCCTCTGATGTTGTCTTCCCATTGGGTTTTTTTCTGTCTGCCTCTGATGTTGTCTTCCCATTGGGTTTTTTTCTGTCTGCCTCTGATGTTGTCTTCCCATTGGGTTTTTTTCTGTCTGCCTCTGATGTTGTCTTCCCATTGGGTTTTTTTCTGTTTGCCTCTGATGTTGTCTTCCCATTGGGTTTTTTTCTGTCTGCCTCTGATGTTGTCTTCCCATTGGGTTTTTTTCTGTCTGCCTCTGATGTTGTCTTCCCATTGGGTTTTTTTTCTGTCTGCCTCTGATGTTGTCTTCCCATTGGGTTTTTTTCTGTCTGCCTCTGATGTTGTCTTCCCATTGGGTTTTTTTTCTGTCTGCCTCTGATGTTGTCTTCCCATTGGGTTTTTTTCTGTCTGCCTCTGATGTTGTCTTCCCATTGGGTTTTTTTCTGTCTGCCTCTGATGTTGTCTTCCATTGGGTTTTTTTCTGTCTGCCTCTGATGTTGTCTTCCCATTGGGTTTTTTTCTGTCTGCCTCTGATGTTGTCTTCCCATTGGGTTTTTTTCTGTCTGCCTCTGATGTTGTCTTCCCATTGGGTTTTGTTCTGTCTGCCTCTGATGTTGTCTTCCCATTGGGTTTTGTTCTGTCTGCCTCTGATGTTGTCTTCCCATTGGTTTTGTTCTGTCTGCTCTGATGTTGTCTTCCCATTGGGTTTTTTCTGTCTGCTCTGATGTTGTCTTCCCATTGGTTTTTTTCTGTCTCCTCTGATGTTGTCTTCCCATTGGGTTTTTCTGTCTGCTCTGATGTTGTCTTCCCATTGGGTTTTTTCTGTCTGCCTCTGATTTGTCTTCCCATTGGGTTTGTTCTGTCTGCCTCTGATGTTGTCTTCCCATGGTTTTTTTCTGTCTGCCTCTGATGTTGTCTTCCCATTGGTTTTTTTCTGTCTCCTCTGATGTTGTCTTCCCATTGGGTTTTTTTCTGTCTGATCTGTTTGTCTTCCCATTGGGTTTTTTTCTGTCTGCCTCTGATGTGTCTTCCCATGGGTTTTTTTCTGTCTATGCTCTGATGTTTCTTCCCATTGTTTTTTTCTGTCTGCTCTGATGTGTCTTCCCATTGTTTTTTTCTGTCTGCCTCTGATGTGTCTTCCCATTGGTTTTTTCTGTCTGCCTCTGATGTTTCTCCATCCTTTTTTCTGCTTTTGTGTCTTTCCATCATTTTATCTGTCTCTGATGTTTGTCTTCATTTTTTTTTCTCTATCTCTGATGTCTTCCCATCCTTTTCTCTCTGTCTATCTCCAATGTCTTCCCATCCTTTTCTCTCTGTCTATCTCTGATGTCTTCCCATCCTTTTCTCTCTGTCTATCTCTGATGTCTTCCCATCCTTTTCTCTCTGTCTATCTCTAATGTCTTCCCATCCTTTTCTCTGTCTATCTCTGATGTCTTCCCATCCTTTTCTCTGTCTATCTCTGATGTCTTCCCATCCTTTTCTCTGTCTATCTCTGATGTCTTCCCATCCTTTTCTCTCTATCTCTAATGTCTTCCCATCCTTTTCTCTGTCTATCTCTGATGTCTTCTCATCCTTTTCTCTGTCTATCTCTGATGTCTTCCCATCCTTTTCTCTGTCTATCTCTGATGTCTTCCCATCCTTTTCTCTGTCTATCTCTGATGTCTTCCC
>CM054165.1:21306986-21349486 GCA_028751875.1 Rapana venosa | reverse complement strand
GAGACTATAAACCGAGTCCCTGTGTGCGAACGCACGCAGAACATCTTCCGCACACGTTAAATCCTGTTCCGCTTTTCGTAAGAGTAGGCCATTGTGTGCCGGTGGGAACAGATGACAAAATTGACAAAACCGCATACACACGGGGACTTGATGTAAAAAAATCACATAAGTGCTTATTCCATTATCCTCGATATAAAAGAATAAAAGAAAAAGGAAATGAAGGCAAAACTAAAAGAAAGGACGAGAAGAAAAGCCGACTTTATTTCAGGGTTGTTTTTTTTCTCTGAAAAGGTACCCGATCTTAACGTTACCTTTCTTAACTGAAACTTAGGCTGAAACCACTAGGTCATGAACCCAAAGATATAACAGCTGACACCCCCCCCCCCCCCCCCCTCACACACACACACACCTGGCTTGACAACTCTCACTCTCTCCCACGACCCTCCAGTGGATATGGCATTGCCGTCGTTTACAAAGACACTGGGGACGGGATAGCTCAGTGGTCGGAGCACTCGCTTTCCCCCAGCCAAGTTAAGCAGCGTCGAGCGTGGTTACCAGTTGGATGGGTGACCGTTTGCGCGCCTTGGCTTCAGTACAGTTCCCCCAGTTCACCCAGCTGTAAAATGGGTACCTGCCCTCTTTAGGGTCAGGGAAGGTAAAGCAGCGAGGGAGAGGAGATGGGCGCCGCCCTCAATATGCTGGCCCTAGAGAAGTGAGGTCTCTGACGCCTCGCTCCCCTACGACCTTATAGGTTATGGGACTCCTTTACCTTTTTTACTTTTACAAAGACACTGGAACCAGTTCTCTTTCTTTCTTTCGGTCACAACCTTCCTGTACCACACGGATCTTTTGAAAGTTTGCGAACTGGGCCTCAACTTAACCTGGCCACTCTAGTTACTTTCTGCTGCCTTTTACCGTCCTCCTCCTAGCTGTTCAGAACACTCTGACAGCTTCAGTTTTCCCATCAGGATTCCAATCAATCCCGGACCACTATACATCCTCTCTCCCAAGAAAGCTTTTTATTCTCGGTAACTTCAACTTCTATTTCGACAACCAGTCTTCTCCTGATGTCAAGCGTCTTTCTCTTTCTCTTTCTCTGTCAAACCACTCTCTTTCCCAACTGGGTCTCCTCTCTCCCCCAAAAGTCCTTCGGAGGAGACTATAAACCGAGGCCCCGTGTGCGAACGCACGCAAGAACATCTTGCGCACACGTTAAATCCTGTTCCGCTTTTCGTAAGAGTAGGCCATTGTGCGCCGGTGGGAAAATATGACAGAATTCACAAAACCGCATACACACGGGGACTGGATGTATAAAAGCACATAAGTGCTTATTCCATTATCCTCGATATAAAAGAATTAAAACCAAAAAACCCAAAAAACTTGGTAAACGAAGCAACAAACAGATCTAGACTGGTTTATAACTGATGTTTCACATAAGGTGGTCACATCTGTATCTGTCACTGGTGGAATGCATTCTGATCATTCTGCCGTCTTTTTTAAAATTTTATTTCCTCAACCTCACAAAACCTGTCAGAAAGCAGAAATATGTCGCCCGTTGTAATCTCAAGGCCATATACATTCAAATCTTCTCTCTTCACAAGCTGCTGAACGCCTTTCAAACAAAATCTCTGACCATACTGACCCCTCTGATGTGAACACTACAACACTGTTCTGGGTCAACTGCTTAGACGAACATGCACCTCCCACTGACCGTCGCTTGCCCGATACTGTGGAAGGCCTGCCCTGTGCGCCATGGTACACCTATGACATTCTGATGGCAAAACGCAGATGCTGGCCATTGGAGCGGCAGTGGCAGAAAACAAAACTGAGTTAATAAACAGCTCCTTTGGAAAGAAGGGAACGAAGCCAAAGCCTTGATAAATTCAGTAAAGACAAACTGCTGCTCTTCTCTAGTTCTCGGTGCTGCATCCATGAAATCTCTTTTTTTTTCCGCTCCTCCCCTCAGACGTTTTTGGATCTGTGAAAGTCAAGCCCTCTGCCTTCCATTCAGAGCCAGTCTGAACTTTCCGTGTCTAACCTACCTTTTTATCTCTAAAGTCCTTGAAAAAGTTGTTCTGAAAATAACAACTCAACAGCCATGTTCATTCCAATAGTCTCCTTCCCCCTTTTCAGTCTGCCCAATCGTGCCAACCACAGCACCGAAACCACCCTAGTCCACACTGTGAAATTAATGTGCTTCTATTCGCTTCTGATTTAGGAAAAAATCTTCTTTCGCACGCTTCTCGACTTATCTGCAGCTTTTGACACTTATAGACCGTTCAATTCTCTCCCGACTTTAAAAAAAAAAGAAGGTATTAATGGCACTGCCCTCACTTGGATTATGTCATACCTGACAGACCCGATTCCAAACAAGTTATTGTCAGCAAAGTTCAGTCAAAACCTGCCAAACTAGAATGTGGAGTGCTACAGGGGTCAGTTCTAGGCCCTGTTCTCTTCACTTTCTACAGTGCCCCACTATGGTAAACCGTCATCAGATCAGTCCTCATTTTTATGCTGATGATTCTCAGATTCAAAGCAGAAATACTTCCGAAAACGCGCTTCCCACTTGACAAACTTGTCCTACTGTCTTCAAGATAATTAAAAACTAGATGATGATTCAAAACAAGTTATAGCTAAACGGCGAAAAAAAACACCCTGAAGCCATGCTCCTAAGGGACCAAACATAAACTCTCTTCCATCACGTCAACTTCAGTAGAATTTGAATACCTCAGTTCACCTCTGTGAAGTATCTAGATGTCGTTATTGACAACACACTCTATGCACACACAAAAATCCATCACCCAGACCTGTCAGTCCTATAACAGTCTATCAATTACGGCGTATTAGTGCAATTCGCAAGTATCTGTCCACTGACGCAACATCCAAGCTTGTCGCGTCGATTAATTCTTTCACGATTGGACTACTGGAATCATCATCATTATTATCATCATCATCATCATCATCATCATCTTCTTCTTCTTCTTCTTTCTTCTTCTTCTTCTTCCTCTTTCTCTTCGTTGATGACAGTTGTCTTCATCATCACCTTCCTCCTCCTCCTCCTCCTCCTTCTTCATCCTTTTCGTCTTTTTCTTCTTCTTTCTCTTCTTCTTATCTCCCTCTTCAGCTCGTTTGAGTATTCTCTCTCTCTCTCTCTCTCTCTCTCTCCTCTCTCTCTCTCTCTCTCTCTCTCTCTCTCTCTCTCTCTCCTCTCTCTCTCTCTCTCTCTCTTTCTTTCTTTCTTTCTTTTTCTTTTCCCCCCTCTCATTCTCTTCCTTCCCCCTACTCTCTCTCTCTTTCTCCCCTCTCACTCTCTTCCTCCCTCCCCCCTCTCTCTCCTTCCCTCCTTCTCTCCCTCTGTCTGTCTGTCCCTCTTTCTATCACCCCCTCCCTCCTTCCCTCCACCCCCTCTCCTCCCTCTTCTCTCTCTCTCCCCTTCTCTCTCTTTCTACCTCCCCTTCGTTCCCCCCCCCCCCTCTCTCTCCTCCGTCCCTCCTTTTCTCCCTCCATCACAGACACGCGCGCACATACACACACACACACACACACACACACACACACACACACACAAAGGGTTGGGGAGGAGTGGGGGGTGGGGGTGGTTCTAGCACTGTACTGAACTTTTCCTACAGTGGTGTATGTTTTGGCAAACGGTTGAGTCTAGCAATACCCAACCCATCCTTTCTCGAAGCAGGTATATAATATAATATATACATAAAGACAGACAGAGAGAGAGAAGGGAGGGGGGGGGGTATATAATGTAATAATGGACGTAATTCAATAATGTGATAACGATGATGGAAAGGTGAGAAACGAGGTATGTGTGTGTGTGGAGGGGGGGGGGGGGGGGGGGGGGGGGGGGGGGGGGGGGGGGGGGGGGGGGGGGGGGGGGGGGTGGGGAGATGGGGTGGGGGGGGGAGAAGGGATGATGTGGAAAGATGGGGGATGTGGGGGTGGGAGAGATAGGGTGGAGTAGGGAGGGGGTGGGGGGCTGGTGCGGTCGGGAGAAAGTGGACTAGCTTTAAAGTATTATTTGTTTTTTTTTTATTATATTTTATTTATATACTATTCTCGTACAGTGGGGTAGTCTAGTGGAGATGTAGGAGGTGGGAGTGGGGCTGGGTCGTCAGGAGAAAGTGGACTGTTTGTTTTATTTTATTTTTATTAATTATTTACTTATTAGGGGACGGGATAGCTCAGTGGTCGGAGCACTCGCTTTCCCCCCCAGCCAAGTTAAACAGCGTTGGGCGTGGTTACCAGTTGGATGGGTGACCGTTTGCGCGCCTTGGCTTGTTACAGTCACCAGTTCACCCAGCTGTAAATGGCTACCCTGCCCTCTTTAGGGTCAGGGAAGGTAAAGCAGCGAGGGAGAGGAGATGGGCGCTGCCGCCCTCAATATAGCTGGCCCTTGGAGAAGCTGAGGTCTCTGACGCCTGGCTCCTCCCCTACGACCACATAGGTTTATGGGACACCTTTACCTTTTGATTTATTGACTCTGTACAGTGGGGTAGTCTAGTCTAGTGGTTAGAACGTTGAGTTCGCGGTCTGAGGGCCTGGGTTCGAGCCACCACCGAGGGTTTGTTGGGTTGGGTTTTTTTCACCCACTTGAGTGTAATGTCAGTACCGACTCTCTACTCTCCCTCCCAAAGGTCATTCAGATGAGATTTATTTTTATTTATTTATTTTTATTTATCCTTTTATATCGAGGATAATGGAATAAGCACGCATGTGCTATTTTTTACATCTAGTCCCCGTGTGTATGCGATTTTGTAAATGTTGTCATCCGTTCCCACCGGCACACAATGGCCTACTCTTTCGAAAAGCGGAACAGGATTTAACGTGTGCGCAAGATGTTCTGCGTGCGTTTGCACACGGGGCCTCGGTTTATAGTCTCATCCGAAGGACTTTGACATTCAGTTCGATTTTGTGTGTGTGAAACTGGGAAGAAAGGGCAAGGCTGGGAATCGAACCCACAACCTCACGGTTTACTTGTTGGCAGGTGAACGTCTTAACCATCCTGCCACCTTCCTTCCGTTTCGTTAACTGAGGCCCCGTGTGCTTAACGCACTCAGAACATGTGTCTGTGTCTGTCTCTCTGTCTCTCTGTCTGTCTTTCTATCTGTCTATCTATCTGTATCTATCTATCTATCTATCTATCTATCTATCTATCTATCTATCTGTATCTATCTATCTATCTATCTATCTGTATCTATCTATCTGTATCTATCTATCTGTCTGCCTATCTATTTATCTGTCTGTCTATCTATCTGTATCTATCTGTCTGCCTCTCTCTATCTATCTATTTATCTGTCTATCTATGTATTTATTAATAATAATAATAATAATAAATGGAATCTATATAGCGCTATATCTTGCAAAAACAAATCAGAGCGCTTGCATTCATCGTACTCTTACACATGCATCACGTTACAATTAATTAGTTTTTACAAATCCAAGTGTATACTCACTCACGCACACACTCTCGCACGCACACGCGCGCGCGCGCACACACACACACGCACACACACACATACGCACACACACACACAGGTTGTACATTTTGGCACGGTGATGGGGGTTCGAGCTGTTGAGAGCAAGGACAGAAATGAGATAAAACATCTGTCTATCTATCTGTTCGTGTGTCTGTGTGTCTGTTTGTTGGTCAAAGCGTCTGTCTGTCTGTCTCTGTTTATCTGTCTCTGTCTGTTTCTGTCTTTCTGCCTTTCTCTCCCTCCCTCTCTCTCTTTAACACCCCCCCCCCTCCTCTGTCTCTGTTTCTGTCCGTCTATCTGTCTCTCTCTCTCTCTCTCTCTCTCTCTCTCTCTCTCTCTCCTCTCTCTCTCTCTCTCTCTCTCTCTCTCTCTCTCTCTCTCTCAGAACATCTTGCGCACACGTTAAAAACCCTTCTGCCTTTCTGAAGAGTAGGCCATTGCGCGCCATTAGGAACGGATAACAACTTTTAAGATTCTCTTCTCTCTCTCTCTCTCCTCTCTCTCTCTCTCTCTCTCTCCTCTCCCTCTCTCTCTCTCTCTCTCTCTCTCCTCTCTCTCTCTCTTCTCCTCTCTCTCTTCTCTGGCTCCCCTCTCTCTCTCTCTCTTCTCTCTCTCTCTCTCCTTCTCTCTCTCTCTCTCCTCTCTCTCTCTCTCTCTCTCTCTCTCTCTCTCTCTCTCCTGCCTCTCTCTGTCTCGCAGAACAGAACATCTTGCTCACACGTTAAAAACCCTTTCTACTTTTTTGAAGAGTAGGCCATTGCGTGTCATGAGGAACAGATGACAACATTTTTTAAAAAAAACAACAAACAACAACCCATGCACACCGATGCCATGATGTTAAGAAGACATTATCCCCTGAGTCGGAGTGCAGCTACCTTCATTCATGGTCGGCAACAATTTCTATTTTTATTTTATTCTTCTATTTCCAGAATAGTGGACTGGAATAAGCACTCGCATGCCTTTTTAAAATTTTATTTTAACATCCAATCCCCCGTGTGTGTGTGTGTGTGTGTGTGTGTGTGTGTGTGTGTGTGTGTTGTGTGTGTGTGTTGTGTGTTTGTGTGTGTGTGTGTGTGTGTGCGTAGTTTTGTCAATTTTTGTCATCCGCTCCCACCAGCAGCACACAATGGCCTACTCTTCCGAAAAGCGGAGCGGGTTTAAATGGTAGCGTTATTATGCAAAATGTCACCATTGGTAAACCTAGCTCGGAGCTCTAGCCGAGGAACAACAATAACAATAACAACAACAGTAACAACAATAACAACAATAACAACAACAACATAATATAGTGTGAAATATTAGCACTTGAGATTTGGATTGACAAAACTTCCATCAGAACCTTTGGAAAAGTAAAATATTCCCAAACTAAACTTCTGTTGTTGTTGTTGTTGTTAAGTTTGGGAATATTTAATTCACTTTTCCAAAGATTCTGATAGAAGTTTGTCCTTCCAAATCTCGAGTTACACCAAGGATAAGTGCAAATAGTTCACACTGTAGTACTCCTTAGGAATATTAAAATATCATAGATCAAATGAGCGATGGTCCGCTGTGTTACTTTCGTGAAATATATTTTCCAAGAATTCAAGCAAAGTTAGAAAATCAAACTTGAGGTATATATTTTCTTCTCTTTTTTTAATTTTTTAAAATTTCGGATAATGGAATAAGCATTCTTGTACGTGGGTGGGTTTTTATTTTACATCAGGTCCCTGTGTGTATGCAGTTTTGTAAAGTTTTGTCATCCGTTCCCACCGGCACACGAAGGCCTACTCTTCCCAAAAAGCGGAACGGGTTTTAGCGTGTGCGCAAGACGTTCTGCGTGCGTTCGCACACAGGCCTTCGGTTTATAGTCTCATCCGAAGGACTTTGGGGGGGGGGGGGGGGGAGTGAAGTCTGCACTGATGTTAACTCAGAGGAAAAAATCCTCATGAACGAGATTCGAACCCGGGTCAGCAAAGCAGATCACGAGCGCAGTGCGCATCACTCTAATCACCAGGTTATCCCCCCAACCCACCCACCACCCCCTACCCCCCAATATCTAAAATAACACAACATGTAACACCCATTAGGAATATACAGTTAGATTGTATGAGAAAGGTCTCAAGATTTGAAACCCCAACAAACACAAGACTCCTCCTCTTTCAACCACACCCCCCACCCCCCCCACCCCCTCCCGCTCCCTCCCCCCCCCCCCCCTCTCCCTCCCCCCCCCCTCCCACCCCACCCCCCACCCCCCATCCGCCAACTCGGCTATCATGATGGGTGGGCTTGGTGATGTTAATCTTTCAGATGAGATGATAAATCTTAATAAGATCCTGTGCGCGCAACACGCGTACTGCGCGTGTAAAAGAACCTTGGGGCAACCAAGGAGTTCAGTTTGTCTCTTTAACGAAGGAAACCTGGCGTCATGGAAATATCCACATTTTTGGAGGAGGATAAATCAGCTATCATTTACACGCAAGAGTTGAAACAGAACTGGGTGAGCCTGTTCTGGGGGGCTTTGCTTTTGCTTGGGAAGAAGAGCTACCTGAATTTTTACACAGAGAGAGAGAGAGAGACAAGACAGACAGACATACACTGAGGCAGACAGACAGACAGACAGTCAGACACTGAGGCAGACAGACATACACTGAGGCAGGCAGACAGACAGACAGACACTGAGGCAGACAGACATACACAGAGGAAGGCAGACAGGCAGACATACACAGAGGCAGACACACAGACAGACACTGAGGCAGACAGACAGACACTGAGGCAGACAGACATACACTGAGGCAGACAGACATACACTGAGACAGACAGACACTCAGGCAGACAGACAGACACTGAGACAGACTACACGAGAGGAGACAGACAGGACACTGAGGCAGAGAGAGAGACAGACAGACACTGAGGCAGACAACAGACACTGAGGACAGAACTGAGGCAGACAGACAGACAGACAGACACTGAGGCAGACAGACAGACATATATACACAGAGGCAGGCAGACAGACACTGAGGCAGACAGACAAACAGACAGACACTGAGACAGACAGACATACACAGAGGCAGACAGACATACACTGGGACAGACAGACACTGAGGCAGACAAAGACTAGACACATGGAGAGACAGGCAGACAGAGACATATTATACAGGCAGAGGGGAGAAAGTGTGCCAACTTCGGAGTCGAAATTTTATTTTCCGACAGTACGTTGAATAAGCAGGGCATTTGTGTGTTTTTGTGTGTGTTGTGTGTGTGTGTGTGTGTGTGTGTGTGTGTGTGTTTAAATTCTTTTTTATTTTTTATTCTTTTATATCGAGGATAATGGAATAAGCACTTATGTGCTTTTTTTTTTTTTTTACATGTAGTCCCCGTATGTATGCGATTTTGTCAATTCTGTCATCGGTTCCCACCGGCACACAATGGCCTACTCTTACGAAAAGCGGAACAGGATTTAATGTGTGCGCAAGATGTTCTGCGTGCGTTCGTACACGGGGCCTCCTCGGTTTATAGTCTCATCCGAAGGACTTTTGGGGAGAGTGGATTCAAAGTTCACAGTGTGTGGTTTCAGTTATGCAAGTTCAAAGTTCACAGTGTGTGGTTTCAGTTATGCAAGTTCAAAGTTCACAGTGTGTGGTTTCAGTTATGCAAGTTCAAAGTTCACAGTGTGTGGTTTCAGTATGCAAGTTCAAAGTTCACAGTGTTTGGTTTCAGTATGCAAGTTCAAAGTTCACAGTGTGTGGTTTCAGTATGCAAGTTCAAAGTTCACAGTGTGTGGTTTCAGTATGCAAGTTCGAAGTTCACAGTCTTGATTGTATGTGGTGTCAGTATGCAAGTTCAAAGCCATAGTGCTGATTGCATATGGTTTTAGTATGCCAGCTCAGAGCTCACAGTATTGATTGTATCTCGTTTCGGTATGTAGGTTTCAAGTTCACATTGTGTGGTTTCAGTATGCAAGTTCACAGTGCTGATTGTGTGACTTCAGTATGCAAGTTCACAGTGCTGATTGTGTGATCAGTATGCAAGTTCACAGTGCTGATTGTGTGACTTCAGTATAAAGTTCACAGTGCTGATTGTGTGACTTCAGTATGCAAGTTCACAGTGCTGATTGTGTGACTTCAGTATGCAAGTTCACAGTGCTGATTGTGTGATTTCATTTCAGTATGCAAGTTCACAGTGCTGATTGTGTGACTTCAGTATGCAAGTTCACAGTGCTGATTGTGTGACTTCAAGTATGCAAGTTCACAGTGCTGATTGTGTGACTTCAAGTATGCAAGTTCACAGTGCTGATTGTGTGACTTCAGTATGCAAGTTCACAGTGCTGATTGTTTGACTTCAAGTATGCAAGTTCACAGTGCTGATTGTGTGATTTCATTTCAGTATGCAAGTTCACAGTGCTGATTGTGTGATTTCATTTCAGTATGCAAGTTCACAGTGCTGATTGTGTGATTTCATTTCGGTATGCAAGTTCAAAGCTCACAGTGCATGACTGTGTATATGATTATGTGGTTTCAGTATGCAAGTCCAAAGCTCACAGTGCATGACTGTGTGTAAATTGTGTGGTTTCAGTATGCAAGTTCACAGTGCATGATTGTGTATACTTGTGTGGTTTCAGTATGCAAGTTCAAAGTTCACTGTGCATGATTGTGTATCAATTGTGTGGTTTCAGTATGCAAGTTCAAAGCTCACAGTGCATAATTGTGTGGTTTCAGTATGCAAGTTCAAAGTTCACAGTGCATGACTGTGTGTATAATTATGTGGTTTCAGTATGCAAGCTCACAGTGCATGACTGTGTATAAATTGTGTGGTTTCAGTATGCAAGTTCAAAGTGCATGATTGTGTATATAATTACGTGGTTTCAGTATGCAAGCTCACAGTGCATGACTGTGTGTATAAATTGTGTGGTTTGAGTATGCAAGTTCACAGTGCATGACTGTGTGTATAAATTGTGTGGTTTCAGTATGCAAGTTCACAGTGCATGACTGTGTGTATAAATTGTGTGGTTTCAGTATGCAAGTTCACAGTGCATGACTGTGTGTATAAATTGTGTGGTTTCAGTATGCAAGTTCAAAGCTCACAAACGGTGTGCGGTGCGGGCACCCACCAACTGCAAGTGGACAGCTTTGGCCTCCATCGGCAAAGAAATCATCGAGGATGAGGAAGGGGTGAGTAACCAACCAGCCTGCCCCTGTCCTCACACACTCACCTACAGTCTTGTCTCCCCTTTGCAGGAATAAGGGGGGGTAAAAGGTACAGGTGTTCCCATAACCTATGCGGTTGATGAGGAGGAAGATGTCAGACACCTCAGCTTCTCCAGGGGGCCAGCATATTAAGGGCGGCGCCTGTCTCCTCTCCTTTACCTTCCCTGACCCTAAAGAGGGCAAGGTACCCATTTACAGCTGGGTGAACTGAGGGACTGTACTGAAGCCAATGGGTCACCCATCTACTTGGTAACCACGCTCGATGCTGCTCATAAACTTAAGCTTTGGGGTAAAAAGCGAGTGCTTCTGACCACTGAGCTATATCCAGTCCCCAGGAATATAATAGCCAAGGCCCAGAAAGCTGTGTCAAGTTAGTGATGCAAGCTTGGCGACAAGCGCTGAGATTGAAACCTTGATAACGCTTTGACATATTACGTTGAGATTGCCTTCAGCCAATAACAAGCTCTTATTTGCATAGTAACTTGCAACTCTCCTTTTAGAGTGAAAAAAAAATCTGATGAAGTTGGAGTATGGCTGCCTATATTATACTTGAAAACGTGTTCGGGTGCCAGGGGCCTGTCAGTATAAATAGCATCTCCACCTTCTGGAAATTCTGTGCTACGAATTCCCTCTTTTCGATCCCTCTCTTTGTTTCTGCTTTCTTCCTTTTCTTCTTGTCTATTTTCTGCCTTCTTGATCCATGTTTCTGCCTTTTTTTCCCCCCAGAAAGACTTCTAGAATAGCAATCCTCTCCCACACCTAAGTGGGATGCGCTGGGCCTGACTTGTCAGGCGCTTAACGGCAGCGCAAGAACATTTTCGCTCATGTGACAGACAACAGTAGCTGCTGCCTGAGCGTTCGACGACTCTTGAAGAAGAAACCATGATATAATAATAATGATGATGATAATGAAGATGATCATGATGATCATGGTTGTTGCAGATCTCTTATGTCGCGCTAGTTGATGGAAGGAAACTTACCACCAGTAATGATAATAATCGGTATTACCACCAGTAATGATGATGATCATGATGATAATCACCATGATAATGATGATGATAATCGTGATAATGGAAGATGATCATGAATGTTGCAGATCTCTATGTCTCACCAGTTGATGGAAGGAAACTGACCCCCAGTCAAGTGTGTGATGATAATAATGATGATGATAATCATGATAATGACAATGATGATAATCGTGATAATGGAAGGCGATCATGATGATCATGAATGTTGCAGATCTCTTTGCCAGACCATCAAATGGAGGGAAACTTACTAGTTAAAAAACAACAACAACACCACACAACAACACCACACAACAGCAAAATAACTTACCGTTCAGTACCGAGCGTGTGATCTGTGATGATAATGATCATGATCATGATGATAATGGATGTTGCAGATCTCATGCCGCATCATTCGATGGAGAGAAACTGACTAGTTGAAAAAAATAATTACCAGTCAGTGCATGCCAAGTGTGTGGTCTTTGATGATATTGATAATGATGATGAACATGATAATGATGATGATAATGATCATGGTGATAATGGATGTTGCAGATCTCTGTGCCCCATCATTTGATGGAGGGAAATTTAACCAGTCAGTGTGGTCTGTGTTAACACCGATGATCACGATGATGGTCACGATCATGATAATGATCATGGTGATGATGATGATGATAATGGCTGTTGCAGATCTCAGTGGATGGATGAATATTTACCGGTCAGTGCCAAGTGTGTGGTGTGTGAAGATAATGATGATGATAATGATCATGGTGATGATGATCATGATGATAATGGCTGTTGCAGTTCTCTATGCCTCACCAATGGATGGAGGGAAACCTACCTGTCAGTGCCAAGTGTGTGATGATAATGAAGATAATAATGATCACGATGATAATGATCATGGTGATGATCATGTTGATAATGGCTGTTGCAGATCTCTATGCCTCACCAATGGATGGAGGGAAACCTACCTGTCAGTGCCAAGTGTGTGATGATAATGATGATCATGATGATAATGGTGATGATGATAATGGCTGTTGCAGATCTCCATGCCTCACCAGTGGATGGAGGGAAACCTACCTGTCAGTGCCAAGTGTGTGGTGTGTGACAAAACCTGTGGCAGTGTGCTACGCCTGCAGGACTTCCGATGTCTCTGGTGTAGAGCTATGGTGAGCGTTGATGCTGCTGCTCTGTGTGTGTGTGTTGTGGGGGGGAGGGGGGGGTGTATATATTTATTTATTTATTCTTTTATATCAAGGATAAAGGAATAAGCACTCATGTGCTTTTTTTACATCCAGTCCCTGTGTGTGTGCGGTTTTGTCAATTTTGTCTTCTGTCTCCACCAGCACACAATGGCCTACTCTTCCGAAAAGCGGAACAGGATTTAACGTGTGCGCGAGATGTTCTGCATGCGTTCGAACACGGGGCCTCGGTTTATAGTCTCATCCGAAGGACTTTGACATTCAGTTCGATTTTTTGTGTGCCAAACAGGGAAGAAAGGGCGAGGCTGGGAATCGAACCCAGAACCTCATGGTTAACTTGTTGGCAGGCGAATGTGTTAACCATCCTGCCACCTTCCTTCCTTTATATGGGGGGGTGAGTGGGTGTCAGGGTGTGGGTGTGTTTGTTTATTTATTTATTTATCTGGTATCTGAGGATAATGGAATAAGCATTCTTTCGCGTGAGTGTGTGTGTATGTGTGATATCTTCAGTTTAATGTGTATTCACATTTAGTGGGATTTTAGACGGGAAAAAGTAATCTAAACAAGAGAATGCAAACGATAACAGAAAAGTGTCAGATAACAGTACTGAATTATAAAAACTAACTTAAACATACTACAAAAACTGAATTATCGGACTTCTTATCAATCCTAACACAATGTCCAACAGTAACGATGGTTCAGACAAAATCTGATCCAGTGACAAACGTGTGTGCATGTGAGTGCACATAAGCATGTGCTCACATGTGTGTTTGTGTGAGTTTGTGCATGCGTGCGTGTAAGAGCATTATTGTAAGCATGTGCTCATGTGTGTGTGTGTGTGAGTTTTTGTGCGCATGTGTATGAGTGCACATAAGTATGTGCACACGTGTGTGTGTGTGTGTGTGTGTATGAGCGTGCAAGTGAGTGCGCATAAGCATGTGTTCACAATAATATCAAACTCTGTGTGTGTGTGTGTGCTGTCTCTCTGTCTTTCTGCACCTATGGCTATGCGCATGTGTGTGATTCAGATTCAGAATTCAGATTCAGAATATTTTATTGCCATTTAAGTCAAGCGCATATAAGCATGTGTTCACAATAATATTAAACTCTGTGTGTCACTGTGTGTGTGTGTGTACCTCTTAAAACCCTGCCAAAAAGCAAACGAAATTAAGAAAGTAGCAGGTTCCTCTACCAACCGTTAAATTATAGCATCATCATAACAATTGCGATATTTTATCGTGCGATCGCTCTGTGTCAGTTGCACGGGGCGTGTCGAGACAGCTACCCCCGCAAATGCCCGCTGGGCCAATGTCGCCTGTCCATCCTCCCCCCCACCGCCATCAGCTCCATCGACTCTGACGGCTACTGGGAGGGGACTCGACCCCCAGGCACCTCCCCCCTCCTGGTGTATGTCAACACCAAGAGCGGAGACAACCAGGTAAGAGTGTGTCTTATTCTTTTTTTTATCTTCTTATCTTATTCTTTTATATCGAGGATAATGGAAATAAGCACTTAATATGTGCTTTTTTTTTTTTTTACATCCAGTTCCCCGCGTGTGTATGCGGTTTTTGTAAATTTTGTCATCTGTTCCCACCGGTATACTGTGGCCTACTCTTATGAAAAGCGGAACAGGATTTAACGTGTGTGTAAGATGGTCTGTGTGCGTTCGCACACTGGGCCTCGATTTATAGTCTCATTCGAAGGACTTTTGGGGAGAGTGGAGTTGGCACTAATGTTAACTCCATGGGGAAAATATCCCCTTGAACGGGAATCGAACCCGGGTTGTCAGATTGCGAGCGCGATGTTCTAACCACTAGGCTATCCCGTCCCCACTGTGTGTTGGGGAGGAGGGGGGGTGAGAGGATGTCTGTAGTTTGGGTGTGTGTATGCAAGGGTGTGGGGGTGGTGGGGGGGGGTTGTGTGTGTATGATGTGTACATGCACATGCGTGAAGAGTTTACATCTATACCATGTTCTGTAGTCATAATTTCATGTGCGAGCATTTATTAAAATGCGCTGATTGCTTAAAGACATCGTAATTTCATCTGCATGCATTTATTAAAATGCACCAATTGTTTAAAGACATCATAATTTCATCTGTGTGCATTTATTAAAATGCACCAATTGCTTTAAGACATAATTTTATCTGCATGCATTTTTTCAATTGCTTAAAGACATCATAATTTTATCTGCATGCATTTATTAAAATGCACCAATTGCTTAAAGACATTTTTATTTGTATGCATCTTTAAAAAAAGTGCACTTTCGCCTGAAGACATCATAATTCCATGTGCATACATTAAAAAATGCACCAAATGCTTGAAGACATAATTTTATCTGCATGCATTTAAAAAAAATATATACCAGTTGCTTAATAAAACATCATAATTTCATGTGCATGCATTAAAAATGCACCATTTGCTTAAAGCATGAAGACATCAACAGCATACAGAAGAAATGGAATCCAGTGGACACTGTGGGACCAGCTGGATGATCTCGACTTTGCAGACGACCTGGCCCTGCTTTCCCACAGCCGCCAACAGATGCAGGACAAGACTACAGAACTAGCAGCCACCTCATTACAAGTTGGTCTCAAAATCCATGAAGGAAAAACCAAGATTCTCAAGATCAACACAGTGAGTGAGGACCCAGTCACACTAAATGGGAAGGAGCTGGAAGAAGTGGAGACATTCACGTACCTGGGTAGCATCATTAACATGCAGGGCGGCACAGATGCAGACGTCAGAGCAAGAATTGGCAAGGCGAGGGCAGCGTACTTGCAGCTGAAGAACATCTGGAGCTCCAAGGTGGTGTCGACCCGCACAAAGATCAGGATGTTCAACTCCAACGTCAAGTCAGTCCTACTGTATGGAGCGGAGACATGGAGGACAACAAAGACCACCATCAAGAAAGTGCAGACCTTCATCAACAGCTGCCTGAGACGAATCCTCCAGATCCACTGGCCCGACACCATCAGCAACGCAGACCTGTGGCAACGTACCAACCAGCTGCCAGCCGAGAATGAAATCCGGCGCAGGAGATGGGGATGGATCGGGCACACCCAGAGAAAGCCAGCCAGCAACATCACAAGGCAGGCACTATCATGGAACCCCCAGGGAAAACGAAAAAGAGGAAGGCCAAGAAACGCCTGGCGACGTGACCTTGAGGCAGAAACCAGGAAGATGAGATATACCTGGAGACAGCTGGAGAGAATAGCCCAGGACAGAGGACTCTGGCGGACTGTTGTCGGCGGCCTATGCTCCAGGGGGAGTGATGGGCCTAAGTAAGTAAGTAATTGCTTAAAGACATAATTTTATCCGCAAGCATTTTTCTTTTTTAAATGCACCAATGGCTTGAAGACATAATCATGTGCTATGCTATTGTGTGTGTGTGTGTGTGTGTTTTCAGGGTGTGAAGTTTTTACGGCGGTTCAAACAGCTAATGAACCCCGCTCAGGTCTTCGATCTCATGAACGGTGGCCCCTACCCCGGGTAAGCCCTGCAACCACCCTAGTTTTCTTTGGAAAATAGTTGTGTAGTTGTGTGCATGCACGTGTGTGTGTGTGTGTGTGTGTGTGTGTGTGTGTGTGTGTGTGTGTGTGTGTGTATGCCTTGCATGCACGTAGTCACACACACACACATCTACATGAACACACATAATTATGCACATACACACAAACACACACGCAACTACACACACAAACACACACACTCACACATGCAACTACACACACACTCACGCACACACAAACAACTACATACACACACACAACTACACACACACACACACACAAAACTACACACACACACACAAAACTACACACACAAGCACTTATGTACATTTTTACATCTAGTCCCCGTATGTATGCAGTTTTGTAAGTTCTGTCATCTGTTCCCACCAGCACACAATGTCCTACTCTTAAGAAAAGCGGAACAGATGACAGAATTCACAAAACCGCAAACACACGGGGACTGGATGTAAAAAAGCACATAAGTGCTTATTCCATTATCCTCAATATAAAAGAATAAAATAAATAAGAAAAATAAAATAAACAAAACTACACACACCGCAATCTCTCTCTCTCTCTCTCTCTCTCTCTCTCTCTCTCTCTCTCTCTCTCTCTCTCTCTCTTCTCTCTCTCTCTCTCTCTCTCTCTCTCTCACATACACACACGTTTCATTCATGTGATATACTGTATCTCTATTTATCACATCGTAGAACAGTTATTCCTGTCTCTTCAAAAAGCAGAAGAGGAGGAGGTTTGATAACAAGACATATATATCTGTAAACAAGCGGCACCACCAACAACAACAAGAGGAAATTTGAAAAAAAAATCTTTTGGGAGGGGGGGGGGGGGTGTGGTGGTGGTCAAGTCAGTGACACGCAAAGAGCTAAAACACACTCACACACACAGACACCACACACACACACACACACACACACACAGACCCACAGACATACACGCAGACACACAGACACGCACACACTACATGGTAGCCATATGTGGTAGGCAGACACACTGAAGATGACTGAACTACCCCTCTCCCTCCCCAACCCCCTCCCTTCCCTTCCCTTCCCCCAACTGAACAAGAAAATACAGCAGCAGTAGCAGCAACAATCATCAACAGTCAACTGTGATTTTTTTTCTCTCCGTTTTTTGACATGTTGCAGGTTAAAGCTTTTCCAAAGATTCGACTCATTCCGAATATTGATATGTGGAGGGGACGGCAGTATAGGCTGGGTGCTGTCCGAAATCGATAAACTAGACCTTCATAAACAGGTGAGTAAATGTTGTTGTTGTTTTGTGTGTGTGTCTTTTGTTTTAACGTCTATCCACTGAAAAGTGATTTCAGATGGGACATGGGGAGGAGAGGGACATGGAAGGGAATTTTAAGTGTGTGTGTGTTACGTCGAATGAATGATGCAAGGAGAAAATGAGATCTAAGCATGAGAAACTCTCTGAACTAAAAGTAAAAGTAAAGGAGTCCCATAACCTATAAGGTCGTAGGGGAGCGAGGCGTCAGAGACCTCACTTCTCTAGGGCCAGCATATTGAGGGTGGCGCCCATCTCCTCTCCCTCGCTGCTTTACCTTCCCTGACCCTAAAGAGGGCAGGTACCCATTTACAGCTGGGTGAATTGGGGGACTGTACTGAAGCCAAGGCGCGCAAACGGTCACCCATCCAACTGGTAACCACGCTCGACACTGCTTAACTTGGCTGGGGGAAAGCGAGTGCTCCGACCACTGAGCTATCCTGTCTCTGAACTATGTATGTAAAATAGAACAAAGGAAAAAAGATCAACTTCGGTAAGCGCGCGTGTGTGTGTGCACGTGTATGTGTACATGTGTGTGTGTGTGTCTGTCTGTCTGTCTGTCTGTGTGTGATGATTATTGTAGTTAAAAACAAAGTGACATTAGAACAAGAAAAAAATGCTAACTTCTAACCTAAAGCAAATGGGGCAACTGTACTTTGAAGCAAACGTTCACAAATTCTGAACAGTTATAAAAATTTTTTAAAGTCTCAGAAAAAAAAACATTTTCTAAAGAACAATCAGAAATATTGAGCGAAAGATGATTTCAAGATTTGGTATTCAACAGTTAATTAAAAGACTTTGACAGTTTTTCACCGCTACAACACATTTAGTTTTTAACGCATTTAGTTTTAATCGATAGAGAAGTGAAATAATTTGTCTGAGCTCTGCCATGCTGTAATATAATGTGGGAAAGTGTGTGTGCGTGCACATGTGTATGTGTGTGTATTCATTCATTCTTGTACTTAACGTCTGTTCACTATAAGTGATATTAGACGGGGGGGGGGGGGGGGGGGGGGGGGGGGGGAGACCTATAGAAAACAGACAGAAAGAGAGTCATCTGTTTGTGTGTTTGTATGTGTGTGTGTGTGTGTGTATGCATATGTGTTTGTTTGTGTGTGTGTTTGTATGTGCGTGTGTGTATGTATGCATGCGTGTGTGTGTGTCTGCATGCCTGTGTGTGTGTGTGTGTGTTTGTATGTATGTGTGTGTGTGTGTATGCATGTATGTGTGTATGTATGTGTGTGTTTGTATGTGTGTGTGTGTTTGTATGTGTGTGCGTGTGTGTATGTGCGTGTGTATGTATGTGTGTGTGTATGTATGTGTGTGTGTATGTGTATGCGTATGTGTTTGTATGTGTGTGTGTATGTACGTATGTATGTATGTGTGTGTATGTGTCAAGTCAAGTCAAGTCAAGTCAAAATTTTATTTCCAGAAGGTACATTGAATAACCAATGCATTTGCTTTTTATTTTCATCAAGCCATCTATCTAAGAACAAATTTCTTAATGATTATACTGAAATACTACATTATTACATTGTGTGTGTGTGTATGTATGTATGTGTGTGTGTGTCTGCATGCATGCGTATGCATGTGTATGTATGCATGTGTGTGTGTGTGGACAGTGTCAGGTGGGCGTCCTACCCTTCGGCACAGGCAACGACCTGGCGCGGGTGTTGGGGTGGGGGGCAGCCTTCGACGACGACACCCAGCTGCCTGCGGTGCTGGAGAAGCTGGAGCATTCCCAGATCAAAATGCTGGACAGGTCAGCCAGCCTACCTGTCTCTCTCTCTCTCTGTCTCTCTCTATCTCTCTTAATGACCTCAGGTTGCTATGCCCATTATGTAAGCAAACAGTGGAAGATGAAGTTCATTTTGTGCTGTGCTGTCCAGTATTAGAAGATGTAAGACAGAATTACATTCTGGTAAAGTATAGTAGACAGCCTAATTTATTTAGATTCTGTCTACTCATGGCATCTAGTCACCCTGAGATTGTGCGCAGCCTTGCTTTATATTTGTGTAAAGCCTTTAGAATAAGAGATATCTTGGTTTCTTAAGTCATATTTTTTTTGGAACTGATTTTTTATTGTGGTAGTTGTGGGTATACATTAACACTCTGGTTTTTTTGTGTTACTTATTTTTCTCACTAAAATACTAAGCAGTTTGGCAACCCCCCTTCATGTATGGGCCAATGGCGTTTTTGTGAATAAATCTTTCGAGTTCTCTCTCTCTCTCTCTCTCTCTCTCTCTCTCTCTCTCTCTCTCTCTCTCTCTCTCTCTCTCTCTCTCTCTCTCTCTCTCTCTCTCTCTGTTAGTGTGTTTGTCTATTTGTCTATCTGTCTGTTTCTGACTGTGTCTGTGTCTTTCTCTCTGTGTCTTTTTTTCCTTTTTCTTTTTCTTTTATATCGAGGATAATGGAATAAGCACGTATGTGCTTTTTTTTACATCTAGTCCCCGTGTGTATGCAGTTTTGTCAATTCTGTCATCTGTTCCCACCGGCACACAATGGCCTACTCTTACGAAAAGCGGAACAGGATTTAACGTGTGCGCAAGATGTGTCTGTCTGTTTGTGTGTGTGTGTCTGTCTGTATTTTTGTCTCTGTCTGTCTCTGACTGTCTCTCTGCCTGTCTCTCTCTCTCTCTGTCTCTGTCTCTCTCTGTCTGTGTCTCCTCAAAATAAAAGAATAGAGAAATAAATAAATAAATCTGTCTCTCTCCCCCTCTCTCTCCCCTCTCTCTCCCTCACCCTCTCTTTCCCCCTTCCTACTTCCCTCCCACTCCCTCACCTCCCCTCTCTTCCCCCACCACCCCCTTCCATGACAATAACAACAACAACAGCAACAATCATAATCCTATTAACCTTCAATGATACGCTTTGATTTGTTTTTAGAAGATTTAGGAGCTTTTTAAATTCCATTATTTTATTATCATCATCATCATTATCACCGTTATTATTATTATCATTATTATTATTATTATTATCATTATTATTATTATTATCATTATTATCATCATCATCATTAGTAGTAGTAGTATCATCATTATATTATTATCATTATTATCATCATCATCATCATTATTATCATTATCATCATCAGCATTATTATCATTATCATCATTAGTAGTAGTAGTATCATCATTATATTATTATCATTATCATCATCATTAGTAGTAGTAGTAGTATCATCATCATCATCATTAGTAGTAGTAGTATCATCATTATATTATTATCATTATCATCATCATCATCATTAGTAGTAGTAGTAGTATCATCATTATCTTATTATCATTATCATCATCATCATTATTATCATCATCATCATCATCAGTAGAAGTAGTAGTAGTAGTAGTAGTATCATCATTATCTTATTATCATTATCATCATCATCATTATTATGTATCATACTGACGGGATGATGATGACACTGACTCGGCAGATGGAGCATCTGGACGTACGAGGGCAACATGCCTCCCCCCTCCCTCCCTCTCTCATCATCATCATCATGATTAGAAGTACTATTATTAATACTTATTGTTAATACTATATTATTATAATACTGGACAGATGGAGCATCTGGACGTACGAGGTCAACATGCCTCCCCCCTCCCTCCCTCTCTCCCTCATCATCATCATCATCATCATCATGATTAGTATTATTATTATTATTAATACTATATTATTCTGTATGTATGTTAGTCCGTCGTGTTCGACGATGACCTCCAAAACAGCAGAGGAGGCAGCTGCTGTTTCAGAAATTGGGCAGAAGTTTGATTATAGTGGAGATGCCTTGCCCACAGCACATCCCCACTCTCTCGGCCAAGTGGGCATAAGGACAGTCAGCGTTGGAGATGTTCTCCAAAGGCCAACCAGTCCCCTAGGGCTGCAGCACATATTAAGGACTGTGCGAGTCAAGCCTCCTAGTCAGAGAGTCATAGTCGATCACTAAAGACTTAAGTTGTAAAGTGGACTTCCATGAGTGGGAAAGCCACTGGTCATACAGCCTCTCACTTTGCTGTTGCCCCCAGCGTCAATGGTTTAATCAAGAACTTTGATAAAGCCCAGACGCTGACGGCATAATATTATTATACTGACAGATGGAGCATCTGGACGTACGAGGGCAACATGCCTCCCCCCTCCCTCTCTCCCTCACCATCATCATCATCATTAGTATTATTATCATTAATACTTATTAATACTACATTATTATTATACTGGGCAGATGGAGCATCTGGACGTACGAGGGCAACATGCCTCCCCCCTCCCTTCCTCTCTCCCTCATCATCATCATCATGATTATTATTATTATTATTATGATACTGACAGATGGAGCATCTGGACGTACGAGGGCAACATGCCTCCCCCCTCCCTCCCTCTCTCCCTCAACATCATCATGATTATTATTAATATTATGTATTATACTGGACAGATGGAGCATCTGGACGTACGAGGGCAACATGCCTCCCCCTCGCAAGCTCAGCCAGCAGATGGACCCCATCTCGCAGTACGAGGACTCTGTGGCCGACCACCTCTCCAAAATCCTCCACTGCGACGACCACCAAGTCATCATCTCCTCCGCCAAGTGGGGTTCTTTAGATTGTGTGTGTGGGGTTGTGGGGGTGTATATGTGTGTGTGTGTGTGGGGGGGGGGGGGGGGGTATCAAGTCACGTCAAGTCCAATTATTATTTCCAGATGGTACTGCTTTTTTTCATCAAGCCATCTGTGTGTGTGGATGTGTTTGTGTGTGTGTATCAAGTCAAGTCAAATTTTTATTTCCAGATGGTACATTGAATAAGCAATGTATTTGCTTTTTTTCATCAAGCCATGTGTGTGTGTGTGTGTATCAAGTCAAGTCATTTTTTTATTTCCAGATGGTACATTGAATAAGCAATGTATTTGCTTTTTTTCATCAAGCCATGTGTGTGTGTGTGTGTATCAAGTCAAATTTTTATTTCCAGATGGTACATTGAATAAGCAATGTATTTGCTTTTTTTCCATCAAGCCATGTGTGTATGTGTGTGTGTGTGGTGTATCAAGTCAAGTCAAATTTTTATTTCCAGATGGTACATTGAATAAGCAATGTATTTGCTTTTTTTCATCAAGCCGTGTGTGTGTGTGTGTATCAAGTCAAGTCAAATTTTTATTTCCAGATGGTACATTGCATAAGCAATGAATTTGCTTTTTTTCATCAAGCCATGGTGTGTGTGTGTGTGTGTGTGTGTGTGTGTGTGTGTGTGTGTGTGTGTGTGTGTATCAAGTCAAGTCAAATTTTTATTTCCAGATGGTACATTGCATAAGCAATGTATTTGCTTTTTTTCATCAAGCCGTGTGTGTGTGTGTGTATCAAGTCAAGTCAAATTTTTATTTCCAGATGGCACATTGCATAAGCAATGTATTTGCTTTTTTTTATCAAGCCGTGTGTGTGAGTGTGTTTGTGTGTGTGTGTGCATGCGTGCGTGTGTGTGTGAGTGTGTGTGTTATTTAGTTAGTTCTTCAGTTTAACGTCCTTCCACCAAAAAGTGATATTAGACGGTTAAGTGTGCATGTGAGTGTGTATATGTATATATACGTGCGTGCGTGTATGTGTGTGCATATATGAGTGTGTGTGTATGTGCGAGCATGCGTGAGTGTGTGTATGTGTGTGTATGTATGTATGTGTGTGTGTGTGTGTTTTTAAGACACATAGAGAAGTCCCCAAATTCCAGTATGAAGATATGTGGGATAACTGTCTGGTTGGAAGATTTCCATTAATTTTGTTCATAGTCTTTTTCGTCATGATTGTTTATTATGTGATACAAGATTGTGTGCTCTGTTGACTTCCCCAAAACAAAATAACATTCCATGATTATGTAAGTGAACAGTAAAGGTTGTATCTCATTATCTTAAATCGTGGGCCTTCTAAAAGCTATCATCCAAAGATGATAGTCAAACTAGGATGAAAATGAGCTTGTAGGCAGAATAGCATTGTGGTTGAAGCATAGGGTTTGAAGCAAAAGATTCCAAGGATATTGCCACAAAGGTACTGTGTACAGTGAAACGTTTGTTGTCGAACGTTTGTTGAAGGGCTGTGAAAACCGAATGCTACGCTACATGACAAAGATGAAATGGGAAGACTCACTCACACACTCAGTCCCATGTCCCAAAGGACGTAGGGGGGACATGAGAGAAGACGCAACAGAGAAGAACATGGGAAGACAGGATCACGAATAAAGAACTATGGAGAATGTGCAAAGTTGATGATCTCAAGTCTGTAGCTAGTACCAATAGACTGCGCTGGTTTGGGCACGTTCAACGGAAAGCAGACCACCACATCATAAAAGGAGCAATGAACTTCTTAGTGGATGGAAAGAGACCAAAGGGAAGAAGACCTAGCAAAACCTGGGCTGCCTGTATTGCAGATGATCTTAGAGAAAGGGGCATAAATAAGGAGGAAGCTCAAAACAGAGAGGGATGGAGAAGGCTCATCAACGTCAAACCTCCCCTGGGAGAAACATGACAAAAAAGGAAGAAGAAGAAGTTGAAGCATAGGGTTTATGAGCTAACAGCACTGTGCGTACTGATCATTTTTCTTCCCCTTCATCATGTTGTGTTCATTATGTTGCAGAGTATTGTGCGAGACAGTCAAAGCCTTTGTGGCCAAAGTGGCCCAAGCCCATGAAAACGACTCTGAAAAAGATTCCAAGGATATTGCCACAAAGGTACTGACTGTACAGCGAAAAGGAGACAGTCACTTACTTTTTTAATTTTTGTTTTTAGTTTATACAACTGTAGTCATTGAATTTGTTGAATTGATTCAATGTGAATCTAATGCTGTTGGATACAGTCGTGTTTAGTGTGCATTATTTTTTTTCTTTCTTTCTTTCTTTCTGTCTTTCTTCTTCTTCTTTCTTCTTCTTTTTCTTTCTTTCTTCTTCTTCAAATTAAATTCTTCTTCTTCTTCTTCTTCTTCTTCTTCTTCTTCTTCTTCTTCTTCTTCAAATTCTCCAAATTCTTCAAATTCTTCTTCTTCAAATTCTTCTTTTTCAAATTCTTCTTCTTCAAATTCTTCTTCAAATTCTTCTTCTTCTTCAAATTCTTCTTCTTCTTCAAATTCTTCTTCTTCTTCAAATTCTTCTTCTTCTTCAAATTCTTTCTTCTTCAAATTCTTCTTCTTCAAATTTGTGTTCTTTTTCTTCTTTGTCTCCTTCTTTATCTTATTCTTCTTCAAACGCTCAGATAGCAACTATAGTTGTCTGTCATATGAGCAAAAATGCGTTGTACTGCCATTAAGCACCTGACAAGTCAGGTCCAGCGCATTCGACTTTGGCATGGGAGAGAACTGTTATGTTTTTAGTCTTTCTCAACAACCAAAAAAAGGGCAGGAGAATGGACCAAGAAGGCAGAAAACAGACGAGAAGGAGGGGACAGGAAGAGAAGGAACAAGGCAGAAACAAAGAGAGGGATAGAAAAGAGGGAAATCTTAGCACAGAATTTCCAGAAGGTGGGGATGCTATTTATACTGACAGGCTCCTGGTATCCCTATGGGGGATTTTTTGGTGTGTTTTTTTTTTGCTTTAATGTCCATATTTCAATCTTTAGTTGGGGTACCAGTAATTCTTTCAGTAGGAATAATATCATTGAGATATTCAGTGATATAGATTTTTTTTTTTTAATTATGCTGTCTTTTTCTCTCTTTTTTGGGTTAATTTTCTGTTCCTTTTTTCCCCTCTGGAATTACCTCTTTTGAATTTTGGAGGTTTTAACTTAGAATGAGAACATTATTGTGCTGGGAAATATTTGTTCATGCATGCATTTGTGTGTGTGTATGTTTTTATCATCATTATTATTATTATCAAGATTTCAAGATTTTATTTCAAGAACAAAAGCCCCAAGGGGTCCATGCATGAAATTTAACACAACCACAACTTGCAGATGTGTGGGTGTGTGAAAATACTCAAAAACACAAATACATTCTACAATGAAGATTGCAAATCATGGGTATGACAAAAGATTTGAACTTTCACACTCTGTGTGTGTGTTTGTGTGTGTGTGTGTATGTATGTGTGTGTGTGTGTGTGTGTGTGTGTGTGTGTGTGTGTGTGTGTGCAGTGTGCGGTGCTAAATGAGAAGCTGGAGAGTCTGCTGAAAACTCTGAACGAGGAATCGCAGGCTTCAGCAAAATCAGAGGTCAGTATAGACTCTGTGTGTGTGTGTTTATTTATTTATTTATTTTATTCATCCTTTTATATCGAGGATAATGGAATAAGCACTCATGTGCTTTTTTACATCCAGTCCCTGTGTGTGTGTATGCGGTTTTGTAAATTCTGTCATCTGTTTCCCATCGGCACACAATGGCCTACTCTTCCGAAAAGCGGAACAGGATTTACCGTGTGCGCAAGATGTTCTGCATGTGTTCGAACACTGGGCCTCGGTTTATAGTCTCATCTGAAGGACTTTGACATTCAGTTCAATTATTTTTTGTCAAACTGGGAAGAAAGGGCGAGGCTGGAAATTGAACCCAGAACCTCACGGTTAACTTGTTGGCAGGCAAACGTCTTAACCATCCTGCCACCTTCCTTTCGTATAGACTCTGTGTGTGTGTGTGTGTAAGTGTGTGTGTGTGTGTAAGTGTGTTTGTCTGTCTGTCAGAGAGGAGAGAGAGAAGTTTTTTTTTTTTTTAATTATTTAAGGAGCTAAGAAAATAAACACAGAGTGAGTGTGTGGGTGTGTGAAGAAATTGTAAATTAATGTGTGTGTGTGTGTATGTGTGTGTGTGTGTGTAAGCAAACACATTTTATTTCAAGAAGATAAGAAAATTAAACCAGAGAGAGAGAGAGAGGAGAGAGAGAGAGGGGAGAGAGAGAGAGACTAAATGAATGTAAATATGTGTGTGTGCAGTGCGCACGCATGTACGTGCATGCATCTGTCTGTAAGAGTGAAAGAGAGATAACGAAGGAATGAATGTGCAAACAAAGTCTGTTTAAAGAGGGGAAGTAAAAAAAATTCATGCGCACAGAGACTACAATATGAATGTGAATATCATAGTGGGGGGGGGGGGGGGGGGGGGGGGGGGGGCGCGGCAGTTTTAGAGAGATTGTGTGTTTAGAGGTAGCAGTGTGTGAAAGAGATAGTGTAAATGTACAGCTGGAGTGTGTATTGATGTTGAGATCAGATGTTTTGGTCTGACAACTTTTCCTTATGTTGTAAACATTTTGTATGTAAATGTTCACTTATTCATTCATCATGCAGATGGTACAGGAAAATCGGTGCAACATTCAAAAGTAACAGGGAAAAATCAATAATTTATCGTTTAAATGTCGCTGCAGAAAGAATTCATTTATTATTCAAATATTGCGTTTTTGTGTTCGGGGGGGGGGGGGGGGGGGGGGGGGGGGGTGTTGATAAATTCATTATGCAAATATAGCAGGAAAAATCATCAATCTATTATGGAAATGTTATAGAGCAAAATATCATTTCATTTGGCAAATGTACAATGGAAAATTATTAATTTATCATATAACTATAACAGCCATTTCTTTATTCAAATGTTGCAGGGGAAATGATTCTTTTATTATGCAAAAGTAGCTGGGTATGTGGCAATTTTATTGTGCAACTGTAACAGAGGAAGTGGTGAAGTCGTTATGCAAATATCGCAGCGGAAAGTATTAATTTGTTATACAAATACAGCAGAGGAAATAATTCATTATGCAAATGGGTTACGGGGAAATGGTTAATTGAGTATTTTATCTAATTTATTTTATTTATTCTTTTATATCAAGGATAATGGAATAAGCACTCATGTGCTTTTTTACATCCAGTCCCCGTGTGTATGTGGTTTTGTCAATTTTGTCATCTGTTTCCACCGGCACACAATGGCCTACTCTTCCGAAAAGTGGAACAGGATTTAACGTGTGTGCAAGATGTTCTGCATGCGTTCGAACACGGGGCCTCAGTTTATAGTCTCATCCGAAGGACTTTGACATTCAGTTCAATTTTTGTGTCAAACTGGGAAGAAAGGGCAAGGCTGGGAATTGAACCCAGAACCTCACGGTTGACTTGTTGGCAGGCGAACGTCTTAACCATCCTGCCACCTTCCTTCCTTAGTATGCAAATGTAGCAGGGAAAATAAGTCATTATGCAAACATACCAGGGGAAGTAATGAATTAATAACACACATTGTAACATGATAAATGCTGATGATAGATTTATTATGCTAATGTAGCAGAGAAAAATTAATGATGATTGATTCATTATGCAAATTTAGCGGGGGAAGTAATGAACTAATCAGACATATTCTAGCGCGGCATATGATGAAAGATTTATTTTGCAAATCTTGTAGGGGAAAATGACCATTGATTCGTTATACAAATGTAGCAATAATTAATTCGTTATGCAAATGTAACCATTATCAATTCATTAAACAAATGCAGCGATTATTAATTCAATAATCAAATGTAGCAATTAAATAATTCAGTATACAAATATAGCAATTATCAATTCATTATACAAATGTAGCGATTAATTTCGTTAAGCAAACAGCAATTTATTAATTCAGTAACCGCTTCATTATGCAACTGCAAGCAGTCAGTCATTCTTTATGCAAATGTGGCAGTGATTAAATTCGTTACGAATGCAAATGCAGCAGGAGTATGCAGAGGAGGAGGCGGAGAGGGAGTGTGGGACAGGAGTGGAGACTCCCCCAGATCTGGACACGGTGCCTGGTGTGTTGACCGCCCCCTCCAAACCCACCCCGGTCAGTTCCCCACCACCCCACTTTAACTTTTAAAAGGCATAAGCGTAACTTTTTGTTGGGTGCCTTCACACAGTGGATTCTTTCCAAATGAGTGGGCTAACAGAGCTGCTAAACGAGGTGCCAAACGTGGACGGGATTCAGAAGAATTGCATGTGCCTTTATCGTTACAAGAGGGTTACCACTTATTAGAACAAACATCGTGGAGAAAGGTCACAGAAAAGTATCACCTAAAAGAGATGTTTTTAATAGATCTGTCATCAATACCGACAAGGTAGGAGTCGTGAACCATTCTAAGACCTGCACAAATATTTTCACAGCAAGAAGGAGTAAACAGCTTGATTTATAGAATAAAACTTAATGCATTCATTACCAAATTCAGCAGAAACGGTGAATGTCTGTGTGGTGAGAATATCACTTATACTCATATAATATTTGAATGCAGGCGCACAAAAGCTTTTTTTACCCCAGTTTTCTGAAAACTCCCTCAGCAGCATATTCAATAACATGAATTTGGTATTTAATATTGCGAAAGGTCTCTGGCACAGTCCTATAAGACATTTGTTATAACCTCATTAAGTTTAATGGTTGTTTTGGGGGTTTTTTGTCTGTTTGTGTTTTTGTTTTTAACTGGTTCTTCTTGCTGTGTGAAGTTTCTGTTTTGCCTATGTAAACTATTTTCCCTTGTGCACATTTCAATGGGACATCTACCACCACCTCAACTTCCATGCATTTTTTGTCCTGTCTAATAATATCACTGAGAGTGAACAGACGTAAAATGGAAGACAACAACAACTACCCCACTGCTTTTAGCCATGCACTGCCTGTTCTTGTCTTTTGCTAAGCAGCAGTGAACATAGTTTCCAAGTGGATGGGTGACTGCTTGGTTTCAAGTACAGTCTCCCCAGTTCACCCAGCTGTAAATGGCTACCTTGCCCTCTTTAGGATCAGGGAAGGTAAAGCAGCGAGGGAGAGGAGATGGGCGCCGCCGCCCTCAATATACTGGCTCCTGGAGAAGCTGAGATCTCTGACGCCTCGCTCCCCTATGACTGCATAGGTTATGGGACACCTTTACCTTTACGTTATCTTGTATTTATGTCCTTAGTACAATGATCCGTCTTCTGTTTTGACTAAGCTGAGATTTTTTAAAAAGTCATTGACCTTTTTTCTTGAAGAGTTTGTTGGGTTTTTAAAAATCATTATTTCATGCTGTGTTAACAAGCTTTAAGTACAGTACTGAAGTAAAGGCTTTCACAGCAGCCAGTCTGACGGTACGTTTGCACTCATAGGCAATTCTAGAGTGCATCTGTACCCTTTTTGACCTCTGCACTGGATTTATAAGGTATTTTTTAAGCTAGAGCATAATTATTTTAGTAATCAACAGAGGTAAGCCCCAGGTACTCTATAGCCTATCATAGTATTGAAAGTAGGGACAGGGTAGCTCGGTGGTCAGAGCACTCACTTTTCCCCAAGCTAAGGTTAAGCAGCATTGAGCATGGTCACTAACTGGATGGGTGACTATTTGCATGCCTTGGCTTCAGTACAGTCCCCCAGTTCACCCAGCTGTCAAAGGGTACCTTGCCCTCTTTAGGGTCAGGGGAGGTAAAGCAGCGAGGGAGAGGAGATGGGTGCTGCTGCCCTCAATATGCTGGCCCTAGAGAAGCTGAGGTCTCTGAAATCTTGCTTCTCAACAACCGCATATGTTATGGGAACACTTTTACCCCCTTTACCTTAAGCTCAATAATGCCCAACAGCCAAAACCTATGTTTCATTAAGGTATGCTGTGAGTACATAATACGGCGTGTCTCAGTGTGTCATGGTTTTCTCTTTCAGGTGTTCAAAGCTCGGGAAGCTTTGATGTCACGAGCCAACAGTTTGAAGAAGGCAGTGCGACAGATCATTGAGCATACGGAGAAAGGTGAACAGATCTCTGTTTGTGGAGTTTTCTTGCACTGATGAAGCTAGATAGAGGTGGTGGTGATAGTGGTTGTGGTGGTGTGCGTGTGTGTGAATGTGCGTTTGTGTGTGTCATTTTTTAAAAAGAATATTTCTACTTGTGTGTGTGTGTGTGTGTGTGCACGCGTGTGTGTATATATATTTTTTTTTTAAATAATCTGAAAACATAAAATTACAGATAATCTGAATCTACATAAAATTACAGATAATCTGAATCTGTCTGATTCAAACAAATTGATATTAATGTTTTTTATAATTTTCAAATATGTTGTGTTCCTGCATTTGTGTGTGTGTATGTGTATGCGGGCGTGCGTGCATTTATTTATTTTTTATTTATTTTTTTTTTTTATTCTTTTATATCAAGGATAATGGAATAAGCACTCATGTGCTTTTTTACATCTAGTCCCCACGTGTATGCGGTTTTGTAGATTTAGTCTTCTGTTTCCACCGGCACACAATGGCCTACTCTTCCGAAAAGCGGAACAGGATTTAACATGTGCGCAAGATGTTCTGCATGTGTTCGCACATGGGGCCTCAGTTTATAGTCTCATTCTTTGTGTGTGTGTGCGTGCATGCGCGTGTGTATATATATATATTTTTTGTAAAAATAATCTGTAAACATAAAATTACAGATAATCTTAATCTGTCTAATTCAGACAAATTGATATTAATGTTTTTTTTATACTTTTCAAATATGTTGTGTGCCTGCATGTGTGTGTGTGTGTGTATGCGGGCGTGCGTGCATTTATTTATTTATTTTATTTTATTCTTTTATATCAAGGATAATGGAATAAGCACTCATGTACTTTTTTACGTCCAGTCCCCATGTGTATGCGGTTTTGTAAATTCTGTCATCTGTTCTCACCGGCACACAATGGCCTACTCTTCCGAAAAGTGGAACAGGATTTAACGTGTGCGCAAGATGTTCTGCATGCGTTCGCACATGGGGCCTCGGTTTATAGTCTCATCCTTGTGTGTGTGTGTGCGTGCACACGCATGTGTATATATATATTTTTTTTTAATAATCTGAAAACATAAAATTACAGATAATCTTAATCTGTCTAATCCGGACAATTTGATATTAATGTTTTTTATAATTTTCAAAGATATTGTGTGCCTGCATGTGTGTGTGCATGCATGCGTGCATAAGTGTGTGTGTGTACATTTTTTTTTAAAGCAATCCAAACATAAAACTACTGTTAAACATGTAATTCCTTTTGGGGGAAAGTGGCACCATGTTTACCCTTATTCATGACTTCTATGGCTAACTCATGAATGAAAACAGAAAACAAAAGAGGGCTACATACATCACCCGGTTTGACCCCCGTGGTACAGCATATTACGTCCATCAGCTTAGATCCACATCTTATTCTGCTTCTGACATTCTGATACATGGGCTCTCAAACAACGTAATCATTTACCCTTCACACCATTTTTCAGGGAAAATAGGCCATAACAAGTTTCTATTAACAGAATCAAATGCCTTTTCAAAGTCAAGAAATGCTACATAGAGCTTACGGTTATGAGCAAACTGTTTCTGGATAAATGCATACATCAACTACCATTAAACACGTAGCTCCTCTAGTTCAGACCAGCCCGGCGGTTATATCAGTAATCAAATCCAGCCTCAAAACACACTTATTTCCTACCCGAGACTTCCCCCCCAAATATCTGTCCCTAATTTTCAACAGCGTCTTTCACCTTCTAAGTGTTGTTCCGAGTGTGTGTGTGAGTGTGCGTGTGCCTGCGTGCGCGCGCATGGTTTTGAAATCTGTTGTTCGTTATGTTTAAGGAGAGTTGCATGCCTGTAAATGATTGGAGTGCAAGCGCTTCGATTTGTTTGTTTGTTTACAAGATTCAGCGCTATATAAATTCCATATAGTAGTAGTAGTAGTAACCAACATGCTGTCACATTTTGGCGTACGCAGCGGTGGACGAACAGAACGCCCAGACGCTGGAGCTCCTGGGGGACAACCGGGACCTGGAGGGTTCGGCCTCCAAAGAGACTTCCCGCTCGGCCCCCAGCTTCTCCATCTTCGCCACAGAACCCGACGTGGAGAAACCCGCCTCCCCCCCTCCCCCTCTACCCCCTCCTCCTCCCCCCCCTGCCACCGCTGTCTCCACACACCAACTGCAGCCTCCAGGTCAGTTTTGCCTTTTTCTGTTGTTTTTTTGTTGTTGCTGCCGCGTTTTTCTGTGACGTCCCCCTGTCCTGCTGTTCCCACGCCCCGCTCATTCCGATCTCCCTGCCACAGTCATCATCATCACCGTCGTCATCATCATCATCCTCCTTATTATTATTATCATCATCAACATCACCATCGTCATCATCATCATCATTCTTCTTGTCATCATCACCATCAACAAGCAAGACCTGGGCTGCCTGTATCGCAGATGATCTTAGAGAAAGGGGCATAAATAAGGAGGAAGCTCTAAACAGAGAGAGATGGAGAATGGCTCATCAATATCAAACCTCCCCTGGGAGAAACATGACCAAAAAAAGGAAGAAGAAGAAGACCATCAACATCATCATTCTTCTTATTATTATTATCACCACCATCAAACATCATCGTCATCCTTCTTCTTATCATCAACATCACCGTCATTCTTCTTATTCTTATTATCACCACCACCAAACATCATCATTCTTCTTCTTATTATTATCATTGTCATCACCATCACGGTCATCATCATCATTCTTATCATTATTATTATCACCACCATCATCAAACATCATCATCATTCTTCATATTATTATCACCAACATCATCATCGTTCTTCTTATTATACTTATCACCACCATCAAACATCATCATCATCCTTCTTATCATCATCACCACCATCAAAACATCATTCTTATTATTATTATCACCACCATCAAACATCATCATCATTCTTATTATTGTCATAACCATCAAACATCATCATCATTCTCCTTATTATTATCATCACCATTAAACATCAAACATCATCTTTATTCTTCTTATTATTATCACCATCAAACATCATCATCATTCTTCTTATTATCATCATCACCATTAAACATCAAACATCATCATCATTCTTCTTCTTCTTCTTCTTCTTTTTCTTCTTCTTCTTCTTCTTCTTCTTCTTATTATTATCATTATTATTATCACCACCTCTATCAAACATCATCGTCATTTTTGTTAGTATTATCATCATCACCATCAAACATCATCATCATTCTTCTTATTATTATCATCAACATCATCATCATCATTCTTATCATTATCACCATCATCAAACATCGTCATTCTTATTATTATTATCATCAACATCATCATCATTCTTATTATTATTATCATCAACATCATCATCATTCTTATCATCATCACCACCATCAAACATCATCATCATTCTTCTCCTCATCACCACCATCAAACATCATCATCATTTTTATTATCACCACCATCATCAAACATCATCATCATTCTTCATAGCACTATCACCATCACCACCACCATCAAACATCATCATCCTTATTCTTCATATCATCACCACCACCATCAACAACATCATCGTCATCATCATTATTATTATTATTATCATCATTATTATCATCATCATCATTCTTCATACCATCACCACCACCATCAAACATCATCATTCTTCTCATCATCATCATTTTTATTATTATCACCACCATCATCAAACATCATCATCCTTATTCTTCATATCATCACCACCACCATCAAACATCATTCTTATTATCATCACCACCATCAACATCGTCATACTTCTTCTTATCATCACCACCATCAAACGTCATCATCATTCTTCTTATTATTATCACCACCATCAATCATCATTCTTCTTCTTTTCATCATCACCACCATCATCCTACTTATTATCACCATCACCACCACCATTAAACATCATCATCATCATCCTTATTATCACCATCACCACCATCATCAAACATCATCATTCTTCATAGTACTATCACCACCACCACCACCATCAAACATCATCATCATTCTTCTTCTTATCATCACCATCACCACCACCATCAAACATCATCATCATTCTTCTTCTTATCATCACCACTACCACCACCATCAAACATCATCATCATTCTTCTTATTATTATTATCATCATCATTCTTATTATTATCATCATCATCATTCTTCTTCTTATTATTATCATCACCACCATCAAACATCTTATCATCATCATCATCACCGTCGTCGTCATTATCATCATCATCATTCTTATTATTATCATCACCATCATCGTCACCATCATCATTATCATTCTTCTTCTTATTATCATCGTCATCATCATCATTCTTCTTATTATTATCATTATCATCATCATTCTTCTTCTTATTATTATCATCATCACCACCATCAAACATCTTATCATCATCACCACCACCATCAACAACATCGTCGTCATCATCATTATTATTATTATTATTATCATCATTATTATCATCATCATCATTCTTCATACCATCACCACCACCATCAAACATCATCATCATTCTTCTCATCATCATCATTTTTATTATTATCACACCATCATCAAACATCATCATCCTTATTCTTCATATCATCACCACCATCATCAAACATTATTCTTATTATTATCATCACCACCATCAACATCGTCATCCTTCTTCTTTTCATCACCACCATCAACATCATCATCATCATTATTATCACCACCACCATCAACATCATCATTCATCACCACCCACCACCACCATCAAACATCATCATCATCATCATCACCACCACCATCACCAAACATCATCATGGTCATCATCGTCATCATACCGGTGGTTGCAGGGTCTCGATCCCCGCTGGGCCCGGCGTCGCGCAGGATCAGCAGCATGAGCACCTTCAACCGCTCGGCCAGCGTGGACTCCAAGCTGCACGCCAAAGCTGCCCAGCCTGCCACCGACTCCGCCGCGCCCCCCATCCCTAAACTGCAGCTGCCCTTTCTGGACTCCGCCGTCACCAGTCTGCCTGGTCAGTTTGTCTGTTTGTGTGTGGGGGGGGGGGGGGGGGGGGGGGGGGGAGGGTGGGAGTGGAGGGAGGGGGAGAGATGGGGGGGATGGAGGGAGAGGCTGGGGGTGTGGGGGGGGAGGGAATCAGAAAGTATTAATTGTCATAAAAAGTCGCGTGGACTTATTTGACACAACAAAATCATAATACAATAATACAACATATTATTCAGTGTGTGGGAGAGGTGGGGAGGATGGAGGGAGAGGTGGGGGGGGGGGGGGGGGGGGTTGTGGGGTGGGGGTGAAGGGAATCAGAAATTATTGTCGTAAAAGTCGCATGGACTTATTTGACACAACATAATCATAATTCAATAATACAACATATTACAGTGTGGGGGAGAGGTGGGGGGAGGGAGGATGGAGGGAGAGGTGGGTGGTGTGGTGGGGGGGGGGGGGGGGACGGTGTTTGGAAGGTGGGGGTGGAGGGAATTAGAATCAGAAACTATTGTCATAAAAGTCGCATGGACTTCATTGACACAACAAAATAAACTCTTCATAATTCAATAATACAACATATATTACTCACAGTGTAGGGGAGAAGTTGGGGGGGAGGGATGGAGGGTGGGGGGGAGAGAGGGGTAGGTATGTGCGTCACATGAGTGTGTTTGCATGTGTTGTTTGAGTGAGTGTGTTTTTGTGTGTGGGTAGGGATGTTTGTATAGGGGAGGGGGGTGTGCATGCATGTGTTTGTGTGTGTGTGTAGGGGGGGGGGGGGGTGCATCATGTATGTGTGTGTAAGGGGGGGGTGGGGTGCATGCATGTATGTGTGTAAGCATATGTGTGGATCATATGTATGGCAAAGGGGGGTAGGGGGTGGGGAGAGGAGGGGAATGATATATAACAATGTAGGTGGATGTGGTTGGATGTGTGGTGTGTGTGTTGCAGTTGGGGGGGGGGGGGGGGGAGTGGTATGTGTGCGTAGGGGTGGGGAGGGTAAAACATGTATGTGTCTCAGTGGTATATATCTACATGTATATTTATATATCGTCTATTGAGAGCCAAAACCATACATATATCTCCATAATACATCTTTGTGTATGGAGATGTATGGTTGTGGCTCTCGATATATATATATAGATATATAGAGAGATATAGATAGATAGAGAGAGAGAGATATATAGATATAGATAGATAGATAGATAGATAGATAGATAGATAGATAGATAGATAGATAGATAGATATGTTTATGCAAGCATGTAGTTTTAAATGGAAAGGATTAAAAAAACAAAACAACACAACAACCATATTGAACATTTGACGCATTCTAGAATAACTACAAGACAAAAAAAAAGTCTTTGAAAACAAGTCTGTGAAAACACCTACTGAATAAATTATGTAACGCTTCTTTGCGTGAGTATGTATGTGCGTGTGTGTGTGCGTGCACACGCGTGCATATAATTATGTGCGTGTGTGTGTGTGTGTGTGTGTGTGTGTGCTTGTCAAGTCAAGTCAAGTCAAGTCAAAATTTTATTTCCAGATGGTACATTGAATAAGCAATGCATTTGCTTTTTTTCATCAAGCCATCTATCTAAGAACAAATTTTGTAATGATTATACTAATTGTGTGTGTGTGTGTATGTGTGCGCGCGCGCGCGTGCATATAATCATGTGTGTGTGCGCTTGTGTGTGTGTGTGTGTGCATGCGCGTGCATATAATCATGTGTGTGTGTGCATGCGCGTGCATATAATCATGTGTGTGTGTGTGCATGCGCGTGCATATAATCATGTGTGTGTGTGTGCAGGTATCAACAGCAGCATAGCCAAGCACCTGGCAGGGGGCAGTTTCATCAGCAAAGTTCTCCTGGCCAATGCCGACGCTCTGTGCGCTGCTGCTTCACCCCTCCTGGAGCAAGACATTCCGCTGTACGGCCTGTTCTGATTTTAGTTCTGCCTTTTTTTTGTGTGTGTTTCTGTCTTCCAGGTTTTCTTGGGTGGGGGGGAGGAAGGGGGGTGTGTGTGGGTGCGGTGGGGTTCGGGGTGGGTGTGGGGTAGGGGCGTGTTGTTTTTCTCTCCCTTTTTGTTGTCGTTGTTTGTTATCTTCTGGTGGGTGTTTTTTAAAAATATCTTTTGTCTTTTTTTTAGTCGATCGGTCTTCGTCCGCTTTCTTCTTGTTTTTTATCGTTGTTCGTTTGGGGTTTTTTTCTTTTTCTCTTCTTCTTACACCTTCTCTTGTTCTTCATCGTCATTATCATGATTGTCATCATTTTTGTCGTCATCGCCATCATCATTGCCATTATCATCACCATCATTGACACCATCATCATTTTCACAACCATCACCATCATTGTCGTTGTCATCATCATCTTGTCATCACCATCATCATCACCACCACCATCCTCATCACCACCACCATCTTCTCATCATCATCGTCATCATCACCACCACCATCATCATTGTCACCGCCATCATCATCGTCACCACCGCCTTCATCATCACCTTCATCATCACCACCATCATCACCACCACCACCATCACCATCATCATCATGAGCAATTGTTACTATTATCGCTACCATCCACATTTGTTTCACACGGATATTAGATTGGCACTCTGTACAGTAGACCCCTAAAACTAAAATAATGGCCGTTTCAGAGACAAGCTAATAGGTAGCATCCGTGCACTCCTAAACATATTCGTACAAGACTAAACCGAGGCCCCGTGTGCGAACGCACGCAGAACATCTTGCGCACATGTTAAAAACCCCATTCCGCCTTTCATAAGAGTAGGCTACTGTGTGCCGGTTTATTTTTATTTTATTTATTTATTTTATTTTATTCTTTTATATCAAGGATAATGGAATAAGAACTTATGTACTTTTTTACATCCAGTCCCCGTGTGTATGCGGTTTTGTGAACTCTGTCATCTGTTCCCACCGGCACACAATGGCCTACTCTACAAAAAGCGTAACAGGATTTAACGTGTGCGCAAGATGTTCTGTGTGCGTTTGCACGCGGGGCCTTGGTTTATAGTCTCATCTGAAGGACTTTTGGGGAGAGTGGAGTCTGCACTGATGTTAACTCCAGGGGAAAAAAATCCCCTTGAACGTAGCAATGGATGACAAAGTTAAAACAAACCCAGCATGCACACGGATGTCAAGTTTACACACCATTCCAGAGGTCAGAACATGGCCACCTGTATGGTAAGGTAAAGGTAAAGGAGTCCCATAACCTATAAGGTCATAGGGGAGCGAGGTGTCAGAGACCTCGCTTCTCTAGGGGCCAGCATATTGAGGGCGGCGCCCATCTCCTCTCCCTCGCTGCTTTACCTTCCCTGACCCTAAAGAGGGCAGGTACCCATTTACAGCTGGGTGAACTGGGGGAACTGTACTGAAGCCAAGGCGCGCAAAGGGTCACCCATCCAACTGGTAACCACGCTCGACGCTGCTTAACTTGGCTGGGGGAAAGCGAGTGCTCCGACCACTGAGTTATCCCGTCCCGTACCTGTATGGTGGGGGGGGAAAAAAACAACCAAAAACCGATCGCTTACGCATGGGTCTCACTATTGGTGAGCCTCGAGACTCTTGTGGAGGAACAACACAAAAAAAGCGACACCCAGGGCCTGTGTTATCTATTTATTTATTTATTTATTCTTTTATATCAAGGATAATGGAATAAGCACTCGTGTGCTTTTTTACATCCAGTCCCCATGTGTATGCGGTTTTTGTAAAATTTTGTCATCTGTTCCCACCGGCACACAATGGCCTACTCTTCCGAAAAGCGGAACAGGATTTAACGTATGCTCAAGATGTTCTGCGTGTGTTCGAACACGGGGCCTCGGTTTATAGTCTCATCTGATCTTAAGAGCTGTATACAGCATCGTTCTGGCAAGTCCATATGAAACAATCCATATGAAGCAGACCACCACCACATCATAAAAAGAGCAATGAACTTCGTCGTGGATGGAAAAGAGACCAAAGGAAAGACCTAGCAAAACCTGGGCTGCCTGTATTGCAGATGATCTTAGAGAAAGGGGGCATAAATAAGGAGGAAGCTCAAAACAGAGAGAGATCGTGGAGAAGGCTCATCAATGTCAAACCTCCCCTGGGAGAAACATGACAAAAAAGGAAGAAGAAGAAGAAGTTCTGGCAAGTCCTGTGACGGCACTGGAATCATGTGTATCGGTGATTGCCTTTACAATGGACCAGTCCAGCGATGTGAAAAGGCTGGGGGGTGGGGGGAGGGGTTGGGGGGGGGGGGGGGGGGGGGGGTGGTTTGCTGCATGGGTAACAAACAGCTTGTCCTCCATACTTACTTACCCAGGCTTTGCGCTCTTCTTCTTCTTCTTCTTCTTCTTCCTTTTTTTGTCATGTTTCTCCCAGGGGAGGTTTGACATTGATGAGCCTTCTCCATGATCTCTCTCTGTTTTGAGCTTCCTCCTTATTTATGCCCCTTTGTCTAAGATCATCTGCAATACAGGCAGCCCAGGTCTTGCTAGGTCTTCTTCCCTTTGGTCTCTTTTTCATCCACGACGAAGTTCTTTGCATGTGGTGGTCTGCTTTCCGTTGAACGTGCCCAAACCAGCGCAGTCTATTGCTACTACCTACAGACTACAGATCATCAACTTGGCACATTCTCCATAGTTCTTCATTTGTGATCCTGCCATCCCATTTGATCTTTGTCATGTAACGTAGCATTCGGTTTTCACAGCTTTGCGTTCTGGAGTATATAAACAGCTAGAGCGCAACTCCATAGTCTTACGAGACTGATGGATGCCTACTTAACCATATTGATATGGAAAGAAGTTGGCAGGATGGTTAAGACGTTTAATTGCCAACAAGTAAACCGTGAGGTTCTGGGTTCGATTGCCAGCCTCGCCCTTTCTTCCCAGTTTGACCAAAAAGATCGAACTGAATGTCAAAGTCCTTCGGATGAGACTATAAACCGAGGCCCCGTGTGCGAACGCATGCAGAACATCTTGTGCACACGTTAATCCTGTTCCGCTTTTCGAAAGAGTAGGCCATTGTGTGCTGGTGGGAACAGGTGACAAAATTGGATGTTAAAAAGCACATGAGTGCTTATTTCATTATCCTCGATTTTAAAAAAAACAACAAAAAAAGTCATCTGAGCGCTTTGGTTTGTTGCTTTACAAGATTCAGCGCTATATAAATTCCATACATTATTATTATTATTATCATTATTATTATTATTATTGTATCGTGGTTGGCCGGCTGTTGCAGAGACCTGTACCAAGAGAAGTGTGTGATGAACAATTACTTTGGCATCGGCCTGGATGCCAAGGTTACCTTAGAATTCCAGAACAAACGAGATGTGCACCCTGAGAAATGCAGGTCAGTTTGTACTGTTGTTGTTGTTGTTTGTTGTTTGACTTTTTCTTGCGTCCACGCTTGGGGTTTATCACAGTTCTTGATTAAACCATTGACGCTGGGGGCAACAGCAAGGTGAGAGGCTGTAGTATGATCAGTGGCTTTCTTTCCCACTCATGGAATTCCACTTTACAGCTTAGTCTTTAGTGATCGTTTTGTGTATGTGGTTTTGTTTTTTTACATAGTATGATTATGATATGATGTGGTGGGTTTTTGTTAAATGGCTGTCATTATTGTTGTTCATGTTGATTCAATTTTTTGGTTTTTGTTTTGTTTTACATGGTACGATTATAGTATGATGATTTTTAAAAAAATTACTGTCATGATTATTGCATTGATTCAATTTTTTGGCAGGGATTTTTCTTGTTGATTCATGTTTTTTGTTACTTTAAAAAAAAAATTTTTAACGAAATATGAGTATGATTATGAAATGATGATTTATCACCATCATCATTATTATTGTTGTTCATATTGATGTTTGTTTTCTCCTTCTTGTTGTTTTTGTTATCAAAACCATTGACTGCAGGAGTAGGACAAGGAAGCTGTTATCGTGATTATTTCATCATTGTTATTATCATCATCATTGTCATTATTATCATTATCATTTGTTACTGCATGAGTCTGACAAAGAACCAGATGTTGTACAAGGTATTATAATATACATTATAGTTACCATCATCATCATCATCATTACTATTGCTATTATTACTACTACTACTGGTGCTGCTGTTGCTGCTACTACTAATGATGATAATAATAATTATTATTATCACGATGATGATATTCATTATCATTCTCATTAACATCACCATCATCATGATCATCAATATTATTATATTATTGTCATTATTATGATTATCATCATCATCATTATTATTATTATTATTATTATTCTCATTATCATCACCATCATTATCATTAGTGGTAGTAAAAGTATCATCATCATTGTCATCACCATCGTTATCAATAGTGGTAGTAAAAGTATCATCATCATCATCATTTGTGTATCATTATCCTATAATTTCTGCTATCATCATCATCATCATCATGATTATTATCATGATTATCCCTGACTTCAGGAGTCACACAAAGAACCTGACATAGTCCTGGGAGGCAAGGAGATGATCAACCAGACCTTCAAGAAACCTTGACATCATCATCATCATCATCATCATTATCATCATCATCATCATTATCATGATTATCCCTGACTTCAGGAGAAGCATGAAGAACCTGACCATAGTCCTGGGAGGCAAGGAGATGATCAACCAACCAGACCTTCAGAAACTTTTGTATCATCATCATCATCATTATTATCATCATTATCATCAAAATTATCATGATTATCTTTGGCCACAGGAGCCGCACGAAGAACCTGATGTGGTACGGGGTGTTGGGCGGCAAGGAGATGATCAACCAGACCTTCAAGAACCTGGACCAGCGCGTGCTGCTGGAGTGTGACGGTCAGCGCATCCCTCTGCCCAGCCTGCAAGGCATCGTCATCATGAACATTCCTAGGTGACTCTCTTCCCCTCCCTCCCTCCTTCCCTCTCTCCCTTTCTCTTTCCCTTTCTCTCTCCCTTTCTCTCTCCCTTTCTCTCTCCTCTGTCCTCCTCCCTCTCTCCTCTCTCTCTCTCTCTCCCTCTCTCCTCTCCCTCCTCCGTCCTTCCCTCTCTCCCTCGTCCCTCCCTCCTTCCCTCCCTCCTCTCTCCTCTCCTCTCCTCTCTCCTCCTCTCCTCCCTCTCTCCTTTCTTTCCTCCCTCCTCCTCTCTCC
>CM054165.1:21246986-21301986 GCA_028751875.1 Rapana venosa | reverse complement strand
CTTTGACATTCAGTTGGGTTTTTTCCCCATCAAACTGGAAAGAAAGAGCGAGGGTGGGAATCGAACCCAGAACCTCACGGTTTACTTGTTTGCCGGCATATGTCTTAACCATCCTGCCACTCACTGTCCTTTTTTTTGTTTTGTATCAATGAATAGTCTGTCGTCAGTCAAAGAGGATTTGTTCATTGGCTGACGTAATGCTGCGGTGGGTTTTGAACCAGTTTTTTGTAAAATGTTCTATTGATTACAGGGAAATCTGATATAATAATAATAATAATAATAATAAAACATGGAATTTATATAGCGCCATATCTTGGTAAAAAACCCAATCATAGCGCTTTTGTTCATCCCACTCATTCACATGCAGCCAGTTACAATTAATAGTTTTTACAAATTCAAATGTATACACACACACGCACGCACGCACATAAAGGTTATACGCTTTGGCATGGTGGTGGGGTTTTAGCTGTTGAGGGCATGGACAAGAATGAGATGGAACAAGAGAGGGGAATCTTACGTTTGAAATAAATGAGTCTTGAGGCCGGATTTAAAAGCGTCATATCTAGAAACTTGATTCTTTTGTCAATTTTTTGTGTGTCATTTTTTGGGGGTTGTTTCTGATTTCTTTTTTTGCTTTTCCATTTATCAAACCATTGCTTTATTGACCGGGACAGCTCAGTGGTCGGAGCACTCGCTTTCCCCCAGCCAATGTTAAGCAGTGTCGAGCATGGTTACCAAGTGGATGGGTGACCGTTTGCGCACCTTGGCTTCGGTACAGTCCCCCAGTTCACCCAGCTGTAAATGGGTACCTGCCTCTTTAGGGTCAGAGAAGGTAAAGCAGCAAGGGAGAGGAGATGGGGATCACCCTCAATATGCTGGCTTCTGGAGAAGCTGAGGTTTCTCTGATGCCTCGCTCACCTACAATCACATAGGTTATGGGGGGGACACCTTTACCTTTAACTCAATGGAGTCGCAGTGAAATGGATCCCGCCATTTTGTGGTGACACGTGATTTTGGCTATATTTGAAAAATTCAGCAGACCTACCCAATATAATAATGACATACACATTATACATCACTGAAAAATTTATAATGTCTACTTTTGAGATTGTTTCACAGTTTTTCAATAGATGACTGTATTTACTTTTTACAAATTTTCAAAATATGTCACTGAATGCTGAAAAATAAAAAGTTTTGAAAATTAGGGCTGCGTATCTTACATGCCTTGAACTGTTCATCAACTAGTCCCCTTAAAGCAATGTGATGATTTTTCACCAAAGTTCCCTGAAGTTGGCTGAATCCATCTGATGACACTTTTTGTACAACAGATTTTTTTAAAAGAATCACAACACTGGAGAACCTGAAATCCCAAAGTTATCACTTGTTGACATGTCAAACAAAATTAGCCAACACACACACACAAACTAGGCAAGCTAGCAACTGTGTTTAGAAAAGTGATTGCCCCACAGGCCAGAGTACTTTCCCTTGAGTTGAACATCACTTTGTGTTTTTAAAAAAATTCGTAAGTCTGCGGAACAGTCTGCCGATTCTTAAGCTTTGGCACGTCACAGTGAAGGAGAATGAGTTAAAGTGGTGTAAAAAAAGGGTAAAGGAGTCCCATAACCTATAAGGTCGTAGGGGAGCGAGGCGTCAAGAGACCTCAACTTCTCTAGGGGCCAGCATAGTGAGGGCAGTGGCACCCATCTCCTCTCCCTCGCTGCTTTACCTTCCCTGACCCTAAATAGGGCAGGAGGTACCCATTTACAGCTGGGTGAACTGGGGAGGAACTGTACTGAAGCCAAGGCGTGGCGCAAACAAACGGTCACCCATCCAACCAACTGGTAACCACCACGCTCGACGCTGCTGAACCTTAAGCTGGGGGAAAAGCGAGTGCTCCGACCACTGAGCTATCCATTTCCCCGTAAAATGAAATAAGTAAACGAAATGGAATGGAATGCAGATGTTTGAGAACGTGCTAAATGGAATGCAGATGTTTGAGAACGTGCTAAATGGAATGCAGATGTTTGAGAACGTGCTAAATGGAATGCAGATGTTTGAGAACGTGCTAAATGGAATGCAGATGTTTGAGAACGTGCTAAATGGAATGCAGATGTTTGAGAACGTGCTAAATGGAATGCAGATGTTTGAGAACGTGCTAAATGGAATGCAGATGTTTGAGAACGTGCTAAATGGAATGCAGATGTTTGAGAACGTGCTAAATGGAATGCAGATGTTTGAGAACGTGCTAAATGGAATGCAGATGTTTGAGAACGTGCTAAATGGAATGCAGATGTTTGAGAACGTGCTGAAGTCGTGGTCGGAGAAGCAGAAGATGGAGCGGCCCACCAGCCCCCAGCCCTCCGCGCTGTCAGAGGACGAGGCCCACATCCTGCTCAACTTCGTGGACGCTGCCTCTGCCCTCATCCAGTGGTCAGTTGTTGTCGCCGCCCCTTGAGTAGAGAGTGTGTGGTGGGGGGGGGGGGGGAGGAGGGGGGGGGGTGTAGGGTTGGGGGGGGAGTGAGTGTGGAGGGGGGAGTGTGTATGTGAGTGGGTGTTGTGTGTGTGTTTGCGTGTGTGTGTGTGTGGAGGGGGGGTTGGGATGGAGGGGGGGGGGGGATGTGTGTGTGTTTGTGCGTGTGGAGGGGGGGTTGGGGTGGAGGTGTAGGGATGGGGGTGGGATGTTTGTGCGTGAGTGTAGGGTCAGGGTGGGGATGGGGGTAGGATGTTTGTGTGATGTGTGTGTGTGGAGGGTCGGGGCGGGGGTGTAGGGATGGGGGTGGGGTGTGTGTGTGTGTGTGTAGGGTCAGGGTGGGGATGGGGGTAGGATGTTTGTGTGTGTGGAGGGTCGGGGTGGGGGTGTAGGGATGGGGGTGGGATGTTTGTGCGTGAGTGTGTGTTTGTGTGTGTGTGTGTGTGTGGAGTGTCGGGGTGGGGGTGTGTGTGTGTGTGTGAGTGTGTGTGTGTAGAGGGAGGGGAGTGTAGGGGTGGGGGGTGGGATGTGTGTGTGTTTATGTGTTGTGTGTGTGTGTGTGTTTATTCTTTTTTTATTCTTTTATATCGAGGATAATGGAATAAGCACTTATGTGCTTTTTTTTACATCCAGTCCCTTTGTGTTTGTGTGTATGAATATGACATTGAAATTCAGTTTTGAGTTCAAAGTCATTATTAGTGCTTTTGCAAGTTGCAGACTTTCACAATCAAAAGACGATTTTTAAAAAAAAAATTGGGCCATGTAGACTTAGATTGTCTGACCACATATTCAATTTCTGAATCTTTGCAAAATGTTTATAAATGATGCTCACTCACATATTTCTTTCTTTATTTATTTATTTATTCTTTTACATTGAGGATAATGGAATAAGCACTTTTGTGCATTTTTACATCCAGTCGTTCCAGTGTGTATGCGGTTTTGTAAATACTGTCATCTGTTCCCACCGGCACACAATGGCCTACTCTTACAAAAAGCAGAACAGGATTTAACGTGTGCACAAGATGTTCTGCGTGCGTTCGCACACGGGGCCTCGGTTTATAGTCTCATCCGAAGAACTTTTGGGGAGAGTGGAGTCTGCACTGATGTTAACTCCAGGGAAAAATATCCCCTTGAAAGGGAATCGAACCTGGGTTGTCAGATTGCGAGCGCAATGTTCTGACCACTAGGCTATCCCGTCCCCCGGGGGTGTGTGTATGTAGGTTTGTGAGTGTGTGTGCATGTGAATATGACATTGAAATTCAGTTTTGAATTCAAAGTCATTAGTTTAAAACACATACACAGTAACACTAACTCTAACACACTAATACACAAAACACACACACACACACACACATGCATACACACACACACACACACACTCACTCACACTCTTCCCCCCCCCCTTTTTTCCCCCCCCCCCCCCCCCCCCCCCACCACACACACACGACGGGATATTTTCCCCTGGAGTTAACATCAGTGCAGACTCCACCCTCCCCAAAGTCCTTCGGATGAGACTATAAACCGAGGCCCCGTGTGCGAACGCACGCAGAACATCTTGCGCACACGTTAAATCCTGTTTCGCTTTTCGGAAGAGTAGGCCATTGTGTGCCGGTGGGGAACAGATGACAGAATTGACAAAACCGCATACACACAGGGACTGGATGTTAAAAAAAAAGCACATAAGTGCTTATTCCATTATCCTCGATATAAAAGAATAAAAAAAATAATTTTTAAAAAAACAAAAAAACACTACACACACTAACACACTCATACAACAAACAAAAAAAAAACCACTACACACACTAACACACTCCTATGGAAAAGAAAAAAAAAATACACACACTAACACACTCCTATGAAAAAAAACACAATAAACAACCCACTACACACACTAACACACTCCTACAGGAAAAAAAAACAACAACAACCCACTACACACACTAACACACTCCTACAGGAAAAAAAAAAACAACAACAACCCACTACACACCTAACACACTCCTACAGGAAAAAAACAACCCACTACACACACTAACACACTCCCACGAAAAAAAACCCAAAAAACAACCCACTACACACACTAACACTCCTACGGAAAAAAACAAAAAACAACCCACTACACACACTAACACACTCCTACAGGAAAAAAACAAACCCACTACACACACTAACACACTCCCACGAAAAAAAACCCAAAAAAACAACCCACTACACACACTAACACTCCTACGGAAAAAACAAAAAAAAAACCCACTACACACACTAACACACTCATACGAAAACAAAACAAAAAACAACCCACTACTTACACTAACACACTCCTACAGGAAAAAAACCAAAAAAAACAACCCACTACACACACTAACACACTCCTATGGAAAAACAAAAACAAAAAAACAACCCACTACACACACTAACACACTCCTACGAAAAACAACAAAAAACAACCCACTACACACACTAACACACTCTTACAAAAAAAACACAAAAAAACAACCCACTACACACACTAACACACTCCTATGGAAAAACAAACATAAAAAACAACCCACTACACACACTAACACACTCCTACGAAAAACAACAAAAAAAACCCACTACACACACTAACACACTCCTACGAAAAAAAACCCAAAAAACAACCCACTACACACACTAACACTCCAACGGGAAAAAAAAACAACCACTACACACACTTACACACTTATAAAAAAAAAAACACAAAAAAAACCACTACACACACTCATCAAAAAAAACCCAACCAACCCCACTACACACATTAACACACTCATCAAAAAAAACAAAAAAAACAACCCACTACACACACTAACACACTCATAAAAAAAAAACCCAACCCACTACACACACACACACACACTAACACACTCCTACGACGGTGGTTACAGCGTCAAAGTGGCCTCCAAAACCAACAGCTCGGTCGAGCAGGAGTTGCTGCCCCTGGCCCAGAACGCCTCGCGCTGCATGGATCGACTTTACCCCGCCGGCAAATTGTCCGAGGTAAGCCGCTTACTTCCCTTTTGCCCCGCGCGCAGAACCGGTGGAATCGGGGGCCCAGCGGTTACGCACACCTGTCTGGAAAGCGAGAGTTGTGGGTTCAATCCCTCCCGGTTTGTGCCCCAAACTTTTCTCCCATCCACTGCACCCTGAGGGGCCATCTGGGTGTTTGTATGTTTGTCCGTCATGTTTGACGATGACCTCCAAAACAGCAGAGGAGGCAGCTGCTGTTTTGGAAACTGGGCAGAAATTTGATTATAGTGGAGATGCCTTGCCCCACACAGTACATCCCCCACTCTCTCGGCCAAGTGGGCCTAAGGACAGTCAGCTTTGGAGATGTTCTCCAAAGGCCAACCAGCTCCCAGGGCTGCAGCACATATTAAGGACTGTGCGAGTCGAGCCTCCTAAGTCAGAGAGTCATAGTCGATCACTAAAGACTTAAGCTGTAAAGTGGAATTCATGAGTGGGAAAGAAAGCCACTGGTCATACTACAGCCTCTCACTTTGCTGTTGTTGCCCCCAGCGTCAATGGTTTAATCAAGAACTGTGATCAAGCCCAGGCGCGGACGGCAGGGCCTAGTGTGTGGACTTTTGCACTGAAGATTTCATAGAGAGCAAAAAAGATACATACCGTAGGAAGTTGAAAAGGTGAAAGTCGGTCCTGTCAAGACGTTGGTGGCATTTTCGACTTGCCGTGCCATGTCTTATGCTCTTTGCTTTTTGTTTTGTTTCCTCGGTAAGAGCTCTGAGGTTCACCAGTGGTGAGCTTTTTGCGTACGCGACCTTTTTTCTTTTTTTTTGTCCTGTCGTCAAGGTAGCCACATTCTGCCTTTGAGGGTGATGTCTAAACCAGTGTGCGTGAATTTTTTTTTTTTTTTGGTTAGGTTTTTTGTTTTTGTGTGTGTAGGGGTTGGGTGGGGGTGTGATCATTTGTTTTTATTAGTATGAATGCTTACTGTTCTGAAAAGCCAGGATGGGTTTGTTTGTTTTTTTCTAAACGTGTGCGCAAGATGTTCTGCATGTGTTAAGCCTATCGGATCTTGATTTATAGTCTCGTCTGAAGGACTTTTTTTTTGTGGGGGGGGGGGGGGGGAGGGGGGGTTGGAGTCAGTTACTGATGTTGATGTGTGTATGTGACCTATATACATACATACATACTAATACATATATATATATATAGAGAGAGAGAGAGAGAGAGATACATACATACATACATACATTGAAAAGATGTCATTTTGCATGGTTTATGCTGAAGTGTGTGTTGGAACTGGTGGAGAAAAAAATCCTGCCAGGTGATGTTAGTCAGGTCAAGTTAAGCTAGTCAAGTCAAGTCAAGTTAAGCTAGTCAAGTCAAGTTAGTCAAGTCAAGTCCAGATTTACGCAAGTCACTTTATTCAATGGAACAATAAGAAATGTCTTGAATTGTCTGAATGGGAACTTACAAATTTACAGAGTTTTAAAAATCTTAGGAGAAAATGGAGAAGTAAAAAAGAACATTTTCTTTTTGAACTACTCTTATGAGTGATTTTCAACACATTAATTTTTATTTTTCTATGGCTTTCATTCTACGAAGCGTTCGCAATTTTTATTTTTATTTTTTTCTTCTTTTTTATGGTTGTTTTTTATGTAGTCTGTATTTATCTCTCCTTTTTCTTTTTTCTTTCTTCTTCTTCTCTGGCAGCTTGATTCTTCTGTAGCGAATCGTACCAGTCTGTTTTTTCTTAATATGGGGGTTTGGGTTTTTTTTTTATTTTGGGGGGGAAGGGGGGGACTTGTTGTTGTTGCATGTCGTGTTGTGGTTTACAACATTGCGTGTGTGTGTGTGACGGATTTTATGTGTAGCTAGTTATTCCCTGTCATAACTAAAACCGTTTTTCGAAAGGGTGAGTGGAGGGAGGAGGGGTGGGGGTAGACGAAATTAACGTAGATCTATATGCATTTTTGTTGTTGTTCTTTCAGTGTTGTCCACTGTGTTATTATTTGTATGTGTGTTTTCCAAATCCTCCAACCTTTGATTTAAAAAGAAAAATGTTGATGTTTGGTTGAGGGCTGTTAAATTGTTGATGTTGTCCGTTAACGCAAATTAGTGAGTCATGCCCCCTTACCTCAGTGTCTAACCTTCTTCAGCGTCTGTTTAATTAACTGTTGGCTGTGTTTAATTAACTGTTGGCTGTGTTTAATTAGCTGTTGGCTGTGTTTAATTAACTGTTGGCTGTGTTTAATTAGCTGTTGGCTGTGTTTAATTAGCTGTTGGCTGTGTTTAATTAACTGTTGGCTGTGTTTAATTAACTGTTGGCTGTGTTTAATTAGCTGTTGGCTGTGTTTAATTAACTGTTGGCTGTGTTTAATTAGCTGTTGGCTGTGTTTAATTAGCTGTTGGCTGTGTTTAATTAACTGTTGGCTGTGTTTAATTAACTGTTGGCTGTGTTTAATTAACTGTTGGCTGTGTTTAATTAGCTGTTGGCTGTGTTTAATTAGCTGTTGGCTGTGTTTAATTAGCTGTTGGCTGTGTTTAATTAGCTGTTGGCTGTGTTTTAATAACTGTTGGCTGGTTTAATTAGCTGTTGGCTGTGTTTAATTAGCTGTTGGCTGTGTTTAATTAGCTGTTGGCTGTGTTTAATTAACTGTTGGCTGTGTGTTTAATTAGCTGTTGGCTGTGTTTAATTAACTGTTGGCTGTGTTTAATTAACTGTTGGCTTGTGTTTAATTAACTGTTGGCTGTGTTTAATTAACTGTTGGCTTGTGTTTAATTAACTGTTTGGCTGTGTTTAATTAACTGTTGGCTGTGTTTAATTAACTGTTGGCTGTGTTTAATTAACTGTTGGCTGTGTTTAATTAGCTGTTGGCTGTGTTTAATTAACTGTTGGCTGTGTTTAATTAACTGTTGGCTGTGTTTAATTAACTGTTGGCTGTGTTTAATTAACTGTTGGCTGTGTTTAATTAGCTGTTGGCTGTGTTTAATTAACTGTTGGCTGTGTTTAATTAGCTGTTGGCTGTGTTTAATTAACTGTTGGCTGTGTTTAATTAGCTGTTGGCTGTGTTTAATTAGCTGTTGGCTGTGTTTAATTAGCTGTTGGCTGTGTTTAATTAGCTGTTGGCTGTGTTTAATTAGCTGTTGGCTGTGTTTAATTAACTGTTGGCTGTGTTTAATTAACTGTTGGCTGTGTTTAATTAACTGTTGGCTGTGTTTAAATTAACTGTTGGCTGTGTTTAATTTAGCTGTTGGCTGTGTTTAATTAACTGTTGGCTGTGTTTAATTAACTGTTGGCTGTGTTTAATTAGCTGTTGGCTGTGTTTAATTAGCTGTTGGCTGTGTTTAATTAGCTGTTGGCTGTGTTTAATTAGCTGTTGGCTGTGTTTAATTAGCTGTTGGCTGTGTTTAATTAGCTGTTGGCTGTGTTTAATAATTAACTGTTGGCTGTGTTTAATTAGCTGTTGGCTGTGTTTAATTAGCTGTTGGCTGTGTGTTTAATATAAACTGTTGGCTGTGTTTAATTAACTGTTGGCTGTGTTTAATTAACTGTTGGCTGTGTTTAATTAGTGTTGGCGAATTGTGTTGGCTGTGTTTAATTAGCTGTTGGCTGTGTTTAATTAGCTGTTGGCTGTGTTTAATTAGCTGTTGGCTGTGTTTAATTAGCTGTTGGCTGTGTTTAATTAGCTGTTGGCTGTGTTTAATTAGCTGTTGGCTGTGTTTAATTAGCTGTTGGCTGTGTTTAATTAGCTGTTGGCTGTGTTTAATTAACTGTTGGCTGTGTTTAATTAACTGTTGGCTGTGTTTAATTAACTGTTGGCTGTGTTTAATTAGCTGTTGGCTGTGTTTAATTAGCTGTTGGCTGTGTTTAATTAGCTGTTGGCTGTGTTTAATTAGCTGTTGGCTGTGTTTAATTAACTGTTGGCTGTGTTTAATTAACTGTTGGCTGTGTATTAATTAACTGTTGGCTGTGTTTAATTAACTGTGTTGGCTGTGTTAATTAGCTGTTGGCTGTGTTTAATTAGCTGTTGGCTGTGTTTAATTAGCTGTTGGCTGTGTTTAATTAGCTGTTGGCTGTGTTTAATTAACTGTTGGCTGTGTTTAATTACTGTTGGCTGTGTTTAATTAACTGTTGGCTGTGTTTAATTAACTGTTGGCTGTGTTTAATTAACTGTTGGCTGTGTTTAATTAACTGTTGGCTGTGTTTAATTAACTGTTGGCTGTGTTTAATTAACTGTTGGCTGTGTTTAATTAACTGTTGGCTGTGTTTAATTAACTGTTGGCTGTGTTTAATTAGCTGTTGGCTGTGTTTAATTAGCTGTTGGCTGTGTTTAATTAACTGTTGGCTGGTGAGGTATGCCACTTGAGTAGAACTGTTTTCAATTTTCCTGCTTATAAAGAAACATTTGGTGGAGCTTGTATGTGTTTTGTATATATGTGTGTGTGTGTGTGGTGGAGGGGGGGGGAAGGAAGGGAGGGGGAGGTTGTAATGTGTGTATTTTATTTTTTTTAAATTTTATTCTTTTTTACAAATTTTTTTTTTTTTTATATCGAGGATAATGGAATAAGCACTTATGTGTTTTTTTACATCCAGTGCTCGTGTGTTTGCGGTTTTGTCAATTCTGTCATCTGTTCCCACCGGCACACAATGGCCTACTCTTACGAAAAGCGGAGGGGAGAGTGGAGTCTGCACTGATGTTAACTCCAGGGGAAAATACCCCCCTTGAACGGGAATCGAACCCGGGTCGTCAGATTGCGAGCGCAATGTTCTGACCACTAGGCTATCCTGTCTCCCTGTATGTGTGTGTGTGTGTCTGTGTGTGTGTGTGTGTGTGTGTGTGAGGTACACGTATTGGTGTCTGTTTGTGTCAGCAGTCTCAGAGATCGTGTCACCCTTTCCACTTATTTTCTAAAACAATGCATCGTGGTTTCTTTGTTGAAAGAATTTCTGTTCAAATTTTTTCATCTGACACAAAACTCTCATGTCTCCCAACAAAAGATATGTAGGTGCATGAGGATCTAACTTGCTTCACCCCCCCCCCCCCCCCCCCCCCCCATCCCTTCGTTAATTCCCACCCCCACCCCCTTCCTCTCCCTTCTTATAACTTTCCCCCTTTTGATGTTGTGTAGTTGTTGTTGTAGTTGTGGCTGTATCTGCTTAATCGTTGTTGTTGTTTTTGTTAAAACAGGTTTGGTTTTAACTGTCAAACTATTAATCAGTATGGTGCTGTAATCTGTAAGCTTTCCTTTGCTTGTAACCTGAATGAATTTCTCTGTTTTGAGATGGAAAAGTATTTGGAATTTGGGGATTATCCTATCTCCTTTGTCCAGAGTTTGTATACTTTTTTGAGGTGGTTTTTGTGTGTGTGTGGATACAATGATTTATTTCGTGAAAAAGGTGGAATATTTTTGTTAGAGTGCACAAAATGAGAGTGTGTATGCTTTGAAAGTCTTATCTGATAGGTGGCAGAGTGAGTGAGACAGAGAGAAAGGTCTTGTTGATCTTAAAGTTTCGCAGTCCTTAAATCGGATAACTCCACTGGGACTGTAGTACAGTCGGAAAACGAAACTTTTAAAAGATCGTATGAATTTTATTGATTTTTTTATGGGGGTTTTCCCTTCTATTCTTTTATGTTGAGGATAATGGAATAAGCACTCATGTGGTTTTTGGGGGGAGGGGGGGGGGGGGGGTTAACATTGTATGGCTTATGACTTGAAAAGATTTCTATGTAAGGGTTTTTTGGGGGTTAGTAAAGTAGATTGCACTTTTGTATTATATTAAAAAAGGATGTGTGTGTGTGCGTGTGTTCTTTTTTTTAATTTTATATCGAGGATAATGGAGTAAGCACTCATGTGCTTTTTTACATCCAGTCCCCGTGTGTATGTGGTTTTGTAAATTCTGTCATCTGTTGCCACCGGCACACAATGGCCTACTCTTACGAAAAGCGGAACAGGATTTAACATGTGCGCAAGATGTTCTTGCATGCATTCGCACATGGGACCTCGGTTGATAGTCTCATCCGAAGGACTTCTGTGTCTGTGTGTGTGCATGCGTGCATGTGTGTGTATGTGTGAATGTTAAATGTGTGTGTTGTGTGGTGTCCCTAAGTAGATTCTCTGTCATTAACTGCACAAGACTGGTTCCCCCCAAAAAAAAATTACTGAAAGTTATCATGAAACTGTCAACACACATGAAAATGTGACCCATGGTGATGGCAATAAACAGCTATAAATCAGATAACTAAAAAAAACTCACTTTGAGCTGCGAATGTAAAATGAGTATGCCCTTACAAGTACAGTACGTAGCATTTGTCAGGAAGTTTCCAGATGTGGGGAAGAAGTTGTTATGTCCTTTTCAGCCTGTCAACTTTATGACAACAACCGCGTAATGATGCAAGGGTTGTGTGTTAGCAAATATTTGTCGATATGAATAATTGTTGTGGAAAAGATTGTATGAAATGTGTGTTAGTGAATGATGATGACGATGATGATGATGACATGATGATGACATGATGATGATGATGTATGGTATTTATAAAGCGCTGAATCTTGTAAAGCAAACAAATCGAAGCGCTTATAAACTTGTATGTTTTTTTGTGTAAAAAGGTCATGTGAGTGTGTGCTGGATGTTTAAAAAAGACTGTGCATGTCATTGTGCTTGAAAGATTAAGAGTGTGCATAGAAATCATGTGTGTAAAAGAACTATGATTTATTCATAAATTCCATTTAAGTATTCTGTTTTTAAAAAATAAAATAAAAGCAAGCCTGTGTGTATATGTTGTGCTTGTCAGCATGCTTACAAGCTTTTGTTATTGTTTATTTACTCAGAAATTTTTTTTTAATTTAAGTATTCTATAAGCAATTTACCCATATTTAGCTTTTTCTTTAGAAAAAAAAATCAAGCATTTTCACAAATGATGGTTATGTATTTAAAAAAAAAAAATTTAAGCAATATCATTCTATAATTATGTCCTCAAGATTGGGTTTTTTAAAGTTTTTCATAATTCTGTCTTTTTTCTTTCTTTCATAATTCCCCAACCCCCACTCTTGATACTTTGAAGAAAACAAAAGCAGATTCATTTTAATTTTTTTAATTTAAAAAAAATCAGTCAGCTGATAATTTTCCAGGTTTGGTTTAGTAGCCTGATCATTCATTACCAGAATTTCGCAAAGAAAATTCCTATTATGTTTAGTAGTTATGGTTTTTGTGTGTGGTGCTGTTAATATTGTTGATTTATAATGAGATTTAATGGTCAGTGATTAATTATTCTGACAGTTGTCATGATGACGACAATGATGAAAGCAATGAAGATGATCTAAACAAAACCAATGACAAAAATGACGAGCACAGGTTGTAGAGATGCTACTGATTATGACAAGAATCATGATAATGATGATTATAGTGAAAATGATGACAGTGATGAATGAGATAATGGTGGCGCTGATGATAATGATAAGTGAAAATGACAATGCTGATGATAATGCAGAAAAGAATAATGACAATGATGATAATGATATCAATGATGATAGTGACAACAAAGATATAATAACAATTATGACAATGATAATAATTACAATGATAATGACAGCGATGATAGTGACATTGATGATGATAATGACAATGATGATGATGCTGAGAATGATGATGATAATACTGATTATTACAATGATGATAATAACGATTACAGTGATGATATTGACACTGATGACAATGATATTGACACTGATGATGATGATAATAATGATAATGACAATGATAATGACAATGATGATGATTACACTAAAGATAATAATGATGATAATGACAATGATGATAATGATTCTGATGATAATGATAATAACGATGATAACGACAATATAAAATCAATGATGATAATGTGATGATAATGATAATACGATGATAATGACAATATAAAATCAATATAAAATTCTTTGCAAGATATAGCGCTATACAAATTCCATTTTTATGATTATTATGATGATAATGATAATGACTCTGATGATAATGACAATGATGATAATGACAATGATGATAATGACTGATGATAATGATTATAATGACAATATAAAATCCATATAAAATTCTTTGCAAGATATAGCGCTATACAAATTCCATTTATGACGATGATTATTATGATAATAACAATGATAATGACAATAACAAACAATGATAATGACAATAACAATGATCATGACAATAACGATGATCATGACAATAATGATAATGACAATAACGATGATAATGACAATAACGATGATAATGACTCTGATGACAATGATAATGACCATAACAAGGATAATGACCATAACAAGGATAATGAGGATAATGACTCTGATGACAATGATAACTATGATAATGACAATAACGATGATAATAACGATAATGATGATAATGACAATAACGATGATAATGATGATAATGACAATAACGGTAATGACTCTGATGACAATAACGATAATGATAATAATGAAATGACAATAACGATGATAATAACAATGATAATGACTCTGATGGTAATAACGATGATAATAACGATAATGACTCTGATGATAATGACTCTGATGACAATGACTTTGATGACAATGACTCTGATGACAATAACTCTGATGATAATAACGATGATAATAACTCTGATGATGATAATAACGACGATGATGATAATACTGACGGTGCTGGCAGCCGACGATGAGGAGTCAGGTGGCGGACCTTGTCCACAGCATTCACCTCCTGCACCACGGGACCTCCAACTTCCTGATGGAGAAAGCTGCATCCCTGGTCAGTCAGTCTGTCTGTCTGTGTGTGTGTGTGCTTGATGGAGAAAGCTGCATCCCTGGTCAGTCTGTCTGTCTGTCTGTGTGTGTGTGTGCTTGATGGAGAAAGCTGCATCCCTGGTCAGTCTGTCTGTCTGTCTGTCTGTCTGTCTGTGTGTGTGTGTGTGTGTGCTTGATGGAGAAAGCTGCATCCCTGGTCAGTCTGGCTGTCTGTCTGTCTGTGTAGGTGTGTGTGTGTGCTTGATGGAGAAAGCTGCATCCCTGGTCAGTCTGTCTGTCTGTGTGTGTGTGTGTGTGTGCTTGATGGAGAAAGCTGCATCCCTGGTCAGTGTCTGTCTGTCTGTCTGTCTGTCTGTGTGTGTGTGCTTGATGGAGAAAGCTGCATCCCTGGTCATGTCTGTCTGTCTGTCTGTCTGTGTGTGTGTGGGGAGGGGGATGGAAATGTTGGTGTGTGTTGTGTTGTGTTGGTGTGTTGTGTGGGTGGGTGGGTGTGTTGTGGGTGGGTATGTGGGTGGGTATGTATGTGTGTTTGTGGGTGGGTGTTGTGTTGGTGTGTTGTGTGGGTGGGTGTTGGTGTGTGGGGGGGGGTGTTGGTGGTGGGTGGGTGGGTATGTGTTGTTTTGGTATGTGTTGGTCAGTCTGTGGTGGGGGTGGGGGGGGGTGGGGGGGGGGTGTTGGTGTGTCGGGGTGGGTGTGGGGGGGAGGTGGGGTGTTGTATGTGTGTCGGGTGTGGGGTGGTGTGTGGTGTGACGTGGGGTTGGGGAGTGTTGGTGTGTCGGGTGGGTGTGGGGGGAAGGGGGGGTGTTGTATGTGTGTGGTGTGTCAGGGTGTGGGTGGGTGTGTGGTGGTGACATGGTGTGTGTGTGGGGGGGGGGTTGGGTGGGTTGGAGGTGGTGTTGTGTTGGTGTGTGTGTTGGTGTGTTGTGTTGGTGTGTGTGTGTGTTGGGGGGTGCGTGGTGTGACGTGGGGGGGGGGGGGGGGTCTGTGTGTGTGTTGTGTTGGTGGGGAGGATGAAATGTGTGTGAGTACAACTTGAAATTAATCTGAGATAGAGTGATAATGGTGATGGTGATGATGTGTGTGTGGTGTGACATGTGTTTTTTTTATAATTTTATTTATTTATTTATTCTTTTATATCGAGGATAATGGAATAAGCACTTATGTGCTTTTTTTACACCCAGTCCCCGTGTGTATGTGGTTTTGTAAATTTTGTCATCTGTTTCCACTGGCACACACTGGCCTACTCTTCCAAAAAGCCGAACAGGATTTAACGTGTGCGCAAGATGTTCTGCGTGCATTCGAACACGGGGTCTCGGTTTATAGTCTCATTCGAAGGACGTGTGTGTGTGCCTGTGTGAGTTATGCCTGCATGTGCGCATGGATCAACACCTACACTCTGACCAGCCTGTGCTGTGCTGTGCTATGTGTGCTTGCTTGCACACCTTCCCAAGTGTGCACCTCCATGTACGCACGCGTACATGCGCTGATGCACCACACACGCGTCAATGACAATGACAATTATTTTATTTCGAAGATAATGAATAAGCACCCATGTGCTTTTTTTACATCCAGTCCCCACCCTTTAGGGATATATAAGAGAGAGAGAGAGTGTGTGTGTGTGTTGGGCTGGAATTGAACCTAAGACTGTTCGAGTTTTGTGTCCACCTGCTGGACATTCTGACCAGCCTGCGTTCTGTGTGCCAGTGAAAACAGATGACAACATTGACAAAACCGCATACACACGGGGACTGGATGTAAAAAAAAGCACATAAGTGCTTATTCCATTATCCTCAATATAAAAGAATAGATAAATAAACATAAAAAATTCTGACCAGCCTGTGTTCTCTGTGTGTGTGTTGGGGTGGAATTGAACCTAAAAATGTTTGAGTTTGTTGTCCACCTGCTGGACATTCTGACCAGCCTGTGTTCTATGTGTGTGTGTACCTACAGCACCTGTGGCCCAACCTTGAGGAGAAACTGACCACTGCCATCATGTCTGTGGAGCTGGAACTCCGAAAAGCTGCGGAGATTGCCGGCCTGACCCACATCACACACTCCATAGAAGAGGTGGGTCCGCGTGGCCGAGGGGTCTGCCGGCGACAGCTGGCTTTCGTCTAATAATAATAATAATAATAATAATAAATGTATGGAATTTATATTGCGCTGAATCTTGTAAAGCAACAAATCAAAGCGCTCAGATGATTTTTAAAATTTAAAATTTTTTTTTTTTTTTATGCGTGTGTATGCGGTTTTGTAAATTTTGTCATGTGTTCCCACCGGCACACAATGGCCTACTCTTTCGGACAGCGGAACAGGATTTAACGTGTGCGCAAGATATTCTGCACGCGTTCGCACACGGGTCCTTGGTTTATAGTCTCATCCGAAGGACTTTAGGGGAGAGTGGAGTCTGCACTGACGTTAACTCCAGGGGAAAATATCCCCTTGAACGGGAATCAAACCCGGGTCGTCAGATTGCGAGTGCAATGTTCTGACCACTAGGCTATCCCAACACTACAGCTGAGTGGTTAAAAACCGTTCAACTTCAGTCTCACGGGTCCATGAAGTGTGAGTTCGAATCTTGGCGTCGACGTCAGCGTCTGGTGAATTAAGGGTTGGGGGGATGTTTGTTCATCTCTTGGGTCAGCTTCTAGGTGTAGACCTGTTGATGCCTTCATTTCCCTTCGTGTGTGTTATACATATGCAGAAGTCCTCCGGATGAGACTATAAACCGAGGCCCCGTGTGCGAACGCACGCAGAACATCTTGCGCGCACACGTTAAATCCTGTTCCGCTTTTCGGGAGAGTAGGCCATTGTGTGCCGGTGGAAACAAGATGATAATTTACAAAACAGCATACACATGGGGACTGGATGTAAAAAAGCACATAAGTGCTTATTCCGTTATCCTTGATATAAAAGAATAAAATAAAAAATTGATAAATAAAAAAATAAAGATATATGCCGGTTGAAGATCTGGTCATTCATGTCAGCCGTTTTAGTGGGTTACTGAAACAGGGGACATAACCAGCATACATCCCCGAAGTCGGAATGCGGCTACCTTCATGGTGGGTGAAAATGGTTGCGTATGCAAAACTCTCACCGTGGGTCAACCACAGAGTTCTAGCTGTGGAACAAAGCAATAAAATTAAAATTAAAATACCACCCAAAAATTTAAAGAGTGAAAGATCTTGCCTGTTTCATTGCTATCTTCATTGTTGGATGTTCCTCAGCTTAACATCCTGGGGTTGTATACAGTAGGTGTGCACTCTTTCTCACACATCCGGCTTGTATTGTCTTCTTCTTCTCCTTCTTCCTTTTTTGTCATGTTTCTCCCAGGGGAGGTTTGACATTGATGAGCCTTCATCTCTCTCTGTTTTGAGCTTCCTCCTTATTTATGCCCCTTTCTCTAAGATCATCTGCAATACAGGCAGCCCAGGTCTTGCTAGGTCTTCCCTTTGGTCTCTTTCCATCCACTCCGAAGTTCATTGCTCTTTTTATGATGTGGTGTATTGTATTGTATAATGATAATAATAATAATAATAAATGGAATTTATATTGCGCCATATCTTGCAAATACAAATCAGAACGCTTGCATTCAATCCGCTCCTACACATGCAACCAACAATGATTAACAATATTTTAACAAATTCAAATTATACACACACACACCACACACACACACACACACACACACACACACAGAGTCATACACCTGTCTAATATCACTTGTAGTGAGCAGGTGTTAAATACAAGAACGAACAGTCTCTCTCTCTCTCTCTCTCTCTCTCTCTCTCTCTCTCTCTCTCTCCTCTCTCTCTCTCTCTCTCTCTTCTCTAGGTGTTAAATACAAGAACGAACAGTCTCTCTCTCTCTCTCTCTCTCTCTCTCTCTCTCTCTCTCTCTCTCTCTCTCTCTCTCTCTCTCTCTCTCTCTCTCTCTCCACACACACCACACCACACACACACACATCACACACACACACACAATCACACACACACACACCACACACACACATTCCTCCACCCCCCCCACCCCCATACCCCCCCACACACCACATTCACCCCACCCCACCCCTAACCCCCACCTTTTTTTGTACAGTACAATATTTTAACCACACACTTTTTATCCCTGTGACAGCCACCCTCATCAGAACCTCCAAAGCGAAGCAAGACAGGAGCCGCGCGGTTCAAAGCCGGACTGGGTCGTCTGAAAGGTAAAGGTAAGCAACGGACTGGCGGATAGAGGGTTCAATCCTTTGCCGTGTACGGTGAAATTTTTGCTTCTTTGTATGTGTGTGTGTGTGAGTAAGGGGAGAGAGAGACAGACAGACAATGACAATGACAAATTCTTTTATTTCGAGGATAATGAATAAGCACTCATGTGCTTTTTTTTATGTGTGTGTGTGAGTAAGGAGAGAGAGAGAGAGAGAGAGTGACAAATTCTTTGACAATGACAAATTCTTTTATTTCGAGGATAATGAATAAGCTTTTTTACATCCAGTCCCCAGAGAGAGGGAGAAAGAGAGAGAGAGAGTGTGTGTGTGTTTTATTCGTTTTATTTATTTATTTTATTTTATTCTTTAATTTATTTTATTTTTTTATTTTGTTTCATTGTGTTTGTGTGTTATTCATCTTATTTATTTATGTTATTCTTTATCTTGTTTTATTATTTCCTTCACCTCCACCACCCCCACCTAGGTGTGTTGTGTGTGTATACATTTGATATTTGTTTATCTTGATATTTGTGGATGGTTGCATGTGTGTGAATGATTTAAATGCAAGCGCTTTGATTTGTTTACTTTACAAGATTCAGCGCTATAAATCTCATACATTATTATTATTATTTATTATTTAATTTTGTTTCAGTATGTGTTTTGTGTGTGTGTGTCTGTGTTTATGTGTGTGTTTTTATGTGAGTGTGTGTAGTGTGTGTGTCTGTGTGTGTGTGTGTGTGTTTTTTATGTGAGTGTGTGTGTGTGTGTGTGTGTGTAAGATAGAGTTCGGTCCTTTGCAGTCTACGGTGAAATTTGGTTTCATTGTATGTGGGAAAGGAGGGAGTGTGTCTGGGTGTTTGTGTGTGTATGTATCATGAAAACATATATTTATTTATTTATTCTTTTATTTCAAGGATAATGGAATAAGCGATCTATATGCATTTTTTACAACCAGTCCCCGTGTGTATGCAGTTTTGTAAAATCATGTCATCCATTCCCACCGGCACACAATGGCCTAATCTTCCAAAAAGCGGAACGGGTTTCAACATGTGCGCAAGATGCTCCGCATGCATTCGCACATGGGACCTCGGTTTATAGCCTCACCCGAAGAACTTTTGGGGTGGAGTGAATTAGTATTTAATAATAATATATGGAAGTTATATAGTGCTGAATCTTGTAAAGCGGAACGGGTTTTAACATGTGCGCAAGATGCTCTGCATGCATTCGCACATGGTTTATAGTCTCATCCGAAGGACTTTTGGGGTGGAGTGAATTGGTATTTAATAATAATAATAATAATAATATATGGAAATTATATAGTGCTGAATCTTGTTTAAAAATAATATAAAAAATTGCAGTTAAAATTATGCAGTTGATGTCGCGGTCATTGTGCAGCCTTCGATATACGAAGCTGGACTACGGACGAGGTTGGGGCGTGGCTGGAAAGCTTGTCGCTGGGCGAATACAGGGCCAACTTTATCTCCCATGAGATCCGGGGTGCCGAGCTGCTGAGTCTGGAACGCCGAGATCTGAAAGTAAGAGGATGTGTGTGTGTGTGTGTGTGTGTGTGTGTGTGTGTGTGTGTGTGTGTGTGTGTGTGTGTGAGAGAGAGTGTGTGTGTGTGTGAGAGAGAGAGTGTGTGTGTGTGTGGTGTGGGATGTGTGTGTGTGTGTGTGTGTGTGTGTGTGTGTGTGTGTGTGTGTGTGTGTGGTGAGAGAGAAGAGGAAAGTGTGTGTCAGTGTGTGTGTGTGTGTGAGAGAGAGAGAGTGTGTGTGTGTGAGAGAGAGAGTGTGTGTGTCAGTGTGTGTGTGTGTGTGAGAGAGAGAGGGGTGTGTGTGTAGAGAGAGAGAGAGTGTGGTGGTGTGTGTTGTGTGGAGAGAGGAGTGTGTGTGTGTGTGTGAGAGAGAAAGAGAGAGAGTGTGTGTGTCAGTGTGTGTGTGTGTGTGGAGAGAGAGAGTGTTGTGTGTGAAAGAGAGAGAGATGTGTGTGTGTGGTGTGTGTATGAGAGAGAGAGAGTGTGTGTGTGTGTGTCAGTGTGTGGTGTGTGTGTAGAGAGAGAGAGAGTGTGTGTTATGTTTGTGTTGGAAGAGAGAGAGAATGTGTGTGTGTGGGTGTGTGTAGTGAGAGAGAGAGAGTGTGTGTATGTGTGATTCAGATTCAGATTCAGAATATTTTATTGCCATTTAAGTCATGTAGACTTATTTGACACAACAAAAATATCTATTATAATTATTATCTATTTGGGGTAAAAGTGATGTACACTAAAAACATGTTGCATTCTACTTCTCTTTTTTTCAAAACACTCAGTCACACATATCTGATGATATCTGCTTGATATATATCAACTGTGATTATGTCACTTAATTTATGTGCACAGTTTTTCGTTCTTTTGTCTTTGGTTTTGATTTTTTAATAACAAATTATTTCTGAGTTCATCATATAAAATACATTCATCGCGTAAAAGAAATTCATCTATTTTGTTACAGTATCTACATTTTCTGTCCTCTGGGTATATTTTGGTGCCTCTCTTTCTCTATCATTAAATTGTGACAGCTTGTGCAAAATTTACAATACTAATAGTTTATTAAATATGGTTCCAGTCTGTATTCTTTGATAGCATAATCATAAAATGTTAGTTTTGCAGACTCTTTCTTCTGGTAGATCCAAAATGTTTTATACATGTCCTCAAGTTTTCTTCGAACAGCATAACTCAACCGATGAACATTAAGAGTACTTTGGTTCTTCGAGACATGTTTGAATCCAATTGTGTATAAAATATTTTTCACTGTGTTGATCCATTTATCATATCATGTATTCGTCTGATACATATAATCATATACTGTGTATGTGTGTGTGTGTGTGAGAGAGAGAGAGAGAGTGTGTGTGTGTCTCAGTGTGTGGTGTGTGTGTGAGAGAGAGTGAGAGTGTGTGTGTATGTTTGTGTGTGAGAGAGAGAGAGAGAGAGAGAGGGAGAGAGAGAGAGAGAGAGTGTGTGTGTGTACTGAATCTTGTAAAGCAACAAATCAAAGCGCTTTCTTTTTAAATTGAGGATAATGGAATAAGCACTCATGTGCTTTTTTACATCCAGTCCCCGTGTGTAAGCGGTTTTTTGTAAATTTTGTCATCTGTTCCCACCGGCACACAATGGCCTACTCTTTCGAAAAGCGGAACAGGATTTAACATGTGCGCAAGATGTTCTGCATGTGTTCGCACACGGGGCCTCGGTTTATAGTCTCATCCGAAGGATGTGGGTGTTTGTCTGTGTTTGTCTGTTCCTGGGTGTGCCATTGCAAAGAAGTGTATGATTGTGTATACTTGGCTATTTACAGACTTAAAATCGAAAACCCAGACACTGTGCAGTTTCTGTGGCAAAAGAAATGGAACACTCAGACTGACAACAAACTTCTCCCTGATTTGACCCTGACCTCAGTGAGGTCTTCCCTGGGCCAGAGACAAAAGTGAAAAAAAGCAAACAAAATCACCGTCAGACATCTCACAGCTGTCAGTTTCCCCCACTTTCAGCTGCTCTCAGCTGCTATCCATGGGAGACGGGATAGCCTAGTGGTCAGAACATTGCGCTGGCAATCGGACGACCCGGGTTCGATTCCCATTCAAAGGGATATTTTCCCCTGGAGTTAACATAATTGCAGACTCCACTCTCCCCCAAAAGTCCTTCGGATGAGACTATAAACCGAGGTCCCCGTGTGTGCAAACGCACGCAAAACATCTTGCACACACGTTCAATCCTGTTCCGCTTTTTGTAAGAGTAGGCCATTGTGTGCTGGTGGGAACAGATGACAGAATTGACAAAACCGCAAACACACGGGGACTGGATGTAAAAAAAAAAAAGCACATAAGTGCTTATTCCATTAGCCTCGTTATTAAAGAATAAATCAATAAAAAATAAATAGAGACAAAAGTGAAAACAAAAACAAAAAAACCATCACCGTCAGACATCTCACAGCTGTCAGTGTCTCCCCACACTTTCAGCTGCTATCCATCCCATCCCAGCTGGTGCTAACTATTACAGCAGGAACTGACCCCCACACTTGGTAAAAAGAAAAGGTAAAGGTAAAGGAGTCCCATAACCTATAAGGTCGTAGGGGAGCGAGGCGTCAGAGACCTCACTTCTCTAGGGCCAGCATATTGAGGGCAGCGGAGCCCATCTCCTCTCCCTCGCTGCTTTACCTTCCCTGACCCTAAAGAGGGCAGGTACCCATTTACACACTGGGTGAACTGGGGGAACTGTACTGAAGCCAAGGCGTGGCGCAAACGGTCACCCATCCAACTGGTAACCACGCTCGACACTGCTTAACTTGGCTGGGGGAAAGTGAGTGCTCCGACCACTGAGCTATCCCGTCCCCTAAAAAGAAAAGAGACTCACTCAATTCAGCACTCTTGACTTAGTGATGTTGGATTTGCTGCAAACCTGTGATCTGTACCTAGCCGTTCTAACGCCCCGGACATGGCTGTGTTTTCAGGATCTAGGGGTGACCAAGGTGGGGCACTTGAAGCGGATCCAACAAGCCATCAAGGAACTACACCACCGCGAGGCGGCATACGACCGGCCGTCGACTTGACGAACGGCTCTGTCTCTGCCCAACCTTGTCCTGGATAGTCCGCCGCCGCGCCTCTCTCCTCCTCCTCCTCCTCCTCCTCCTCTCCACACCACCTGATGACGTGAGGCTCCAGCCTGCTCACAGAGCTAAAGGGGGGAGTGGGGGTTGGGGGGGTTAGGAGGTTGGGGGGTGGGTGGGGGGGGGATCACCTTAGGTGTCTTAGTTGTGCACAGCAGGCAGTAAGAGTCTTTGAGTCATCTGGGCTGGTCGGTCGGATGGATTGATGGATTGATGGACGGGACAGTTAGGTCTCAATCCTTGCAAATTGCGTGACGTTCTGTTTCCGGAATGGGATGTTGGTGTTTGTAAACTGTGGAATATTCCAAGTGTGCAGGTGGGGGGAGGGGTGGAGGGGGGGTTGTTGAGTGTGTTGTTGTAGTGGTGTAAAGGATGGAGTATGTTGGCATTCCATACGGATTGGATTTGTTTAGCGCTGTAAAGAGCAGGTTAACAGTTTTTGTGAGGTAGAAAGAAATAGATTTGTGAGCACGGTAAGAAACAGCAGCACAGTTTTGAGGATGAGTGATGAGACTGGTTAAGAACTGGTCTGGGACTGGCTAACGATCGGTGTGAGTGTGGAGAGACGAGAGTCTGGCGTGACTAACGCCAACCAGACTGTCTGCCGATGACAACAACAACAACAACATCAACAAAATCCCGGCGTTGTCTTTTGCATTGTGTGTGTCGGCCATCGATGGAGACTTCGCTTGCTGCTAGAAGGCCTGCAGTTGAAGGCACACACCAGCCAACATCAGTCATTCTCTCCTCTCTCCCCTTCATCATTCATTACCTAGCTTGGGTGTGCCCTCACCAAAAAATGAACGGCAAGCAAACAGATGGTGGGAAGACGTTGACCAAAAAGATTTCAAGAGAGCGTTTGCGGATTTTGATGCTGGTAATATAGGATGGCACAAGGCATTGATGATGATGAATATAGGATGCTTGTCAATACAAGAGTTGAGATTTGTCGGGAAAGTGTGAGTGTTTCTCCCTTGTGCGTGTACACACAAAACCACCCTTCCCTGATCTACGATATCTACCCACCGCACTCCATACGTGCACAGACACTGCCCCAAGTGACAAAGACTAGGATGGATATAGAGAGAGAAGGGTGGACCTCTGGATTTTTCATCTGAAACGGGCGAACGGTTTTGACGCCAGATTTTCGGCAGATTAAGGGAAGGTGTCTCATGTTGGAGATTGTGCTGATGTGTTGTCGGATTTTGGAGAGAAGTGGGGTTTTTTGGGGAAAAAGGACGTAAGGACATCTTGTACCAACATCAAGAGAAAGTTAGCATGAATTTTGAAGAGAGAGTGAGAGTGTGTTTGTCATGTGTGTGCGCGCATGATGTGGGTGTGGACTCGCCACACACATATATGTGCTTGTTATATATTTAAAAAAACACTATTCGTGTGTGTGTGTGTCTCCCAAACATCTCGCCTCTTTCCCTTCAAAGACTGGCAGTCTACTTTCTACTTTTTTTTCCCCTCCAGCATGAAGAATGGCCGATGTCGTTGAGTTTTTTTGGCCAGCACGTTTGTTCAGTGATCCAGCGATTACTGGTCAAGTATCATCGCTCTCTCTCCTCCTCTCTCTCCCTCTCTCTCTCCCCCTCTCTCTCCCTCCCTCCCCGCTGACCACCACCTCAAAGCACCATGATTGTCGGAGGGTTTTTTTCGTGCACTTAGCATGACAGGGATACCCGTTGTGTGTGTGTGTGTGTGTGTGAAACAGACCATCACCCTTTGTGCAACTTAAGTGTGTGTGTTGAGAGAAAAGATACCTACTTTTTTTGTCTCTGCACCTCAGCAGAGTGCTGTTTTGAAATGGGGGCTATATATTTATATATATATATCTGACGTTCTATATATTTATATATATATATATATGCAAGGTATATTTTGTACATTTCAATCAATTTTTTTTTTTTTTTTTTTTAAATCCTGTGCTGGGGTTACAGCCGGTCTGTAATGTTTGTGTCACCAAAGAGCAGATTCCTGGGTATGCAACACTTAACTGTGTGTGCAAAAGTGGCGTTCCTGTGTGTCCATGCATGCGTGCGTACGTGCATGCATGTGTGTGTGTGTCCTGAAGTTTTTTTGTTTAATCTTGTCCCATTAGAAAATTAAGGTCTGGTATTGTCGCGTCGTCATGATTTTTCATTTGTTCCAACAAAATAAATATAAGTTGTGCATATATCTGTAAAAACCAATTTGGTTGGTTTCAGGGGTGTTGGGTGTTTTTTGTGTCCACCTTGCAAGCATTGATCGCAGAGAAAGTTCCACTGTGGATTCTGAAAAGAATGCAGAATGTTTTATTTATACCTTTGTCTACAGATTTGACAAAGAGACATTTTTGTTGGTCAAGATTTGATGGAGATATATATTATCGGTGAACAGTTCATTCTCTATCTCTCTCGTTCCTTGGATATAGCTCCAAGGTTCACCAGCGGTGAGATTTTTTGGCGTATGCGACTGTTTTTCTCCACCTTTTAAGGCAGCCACATTCTGACTTCGGGAATACAGTTGGGCATGGAACCTACCAATTTTGCCAGGATGAGTCAGGAGGTACCTCCTAGCTCCTTCCAATGTTCAACTTTCGTGGGTTCTTTTGATGTGCGTAAAGTCCGTAAAGCATATAGATCCGACTGGTTTAGAGTGTCCTCTGAAAGACTTTGACATTCAGATCAATTTTCTCCTCAAACCAGGAAGAAAGGGCGAGGCCGGGAATCAAACCTAGAACCTTAGGGTTTTACTTGGTTAGGCAGTCGAAGGTCTTAAACCGTCCTGCCACCTTCCTTCCTTTTGTTGAAAAGATTTGGAGAGCTATCAATATTGATGGACAGTTTTGTTCGTGAAAGATGGAGTTACTTTACAGTGCTTTCTCTTCCTGAACTGTCTTGTTTCGATTCCACGTGTTATGAATTAAAATCTGGTTGAAAAGTTTTGTCTATTTAAAAAAAAATTTAATTGACTTTTTTTTAAAATGAACTTAGAGCGGACTTTGTTCCTTTTCTCTGAAAAGAAAAGTATAATGATTTTCTTTTTATTATTGCTTTGTATGTATAACTTCAAAGAATTCACTTCACTTTTGTATATCATAAGAATAGTGGAAAATGAAAGACTAAAAATAATCTTTTTTTTTTAATTCAAAAGTGATATTTCTTGTCTGTATTTTTGCAAATGTTAGGTCACAAAAAATCGCTGTTAGGGGATTTTCAATTTTTTTGTTTGTTTTTTTAAAATATATTTTGGAGACTGGAAAAGCCTGTGTTTTCCATAAGGGGAGTACCCCAGTCATGCTCTCTTCTTGAAGATGGAATATGCCTGCCTTTTTTTTTCCTCTTGGGGATAGACCTTTATTTTACAGTACAAATCTGCCCCAAAGATTGGAGTAGTGGATTGTGTGTGTGTGTGTGTGTAAAAAATTGCGTTTCCTGACAGAGTTCTCCTGTTTAGGCAGTGGTGCTGTCTCTTGAAATACAGTGCTGTTTGTTTGGTGTGGTCTATATGTGACGCTCTGCCACATCATGAGTCACATTGCACCAGGAGTAAGTTTTTAGTTATTGACATAATCTGCAATAAAAATTTTAAAGGCTATTCAGTACAACACACAAAAAACAGATTGAAAATCGGACACTTCTACGAAAAGTTACTACAAATTGAAACGATACACTGCAGGATGTGACAAAATAAGATATTGACAAAGTTTAGCCTGATAGGTGGTCAGAATGAGGGCTTAAAACACATTTAAAGGCAAGGCAGCAAAAGTACACTTTGATATTTCAGTACAAGGTAGAATAATGGCCATATCAATCAAAATCTCAAAATAAGCAACCTGACCCCCCTCCTGCCTAAAATGTCTCCTAGAGCCCTTTGCTGGGCACAGTAAAATCATGTTCACTTCCTGCTGGGCAAGCAAAATGGAGGTGGATGGCCTCCGAGTGGGTGGGTGTATGTAACATGCAATAACTCCACAATGGTTTAATGGATTTTAATGAAATAAAAACAGCAAAATGCAGAAATGAAGAAGGAAACTGCTATTGTTTATTGTTATTTTGAGGGTTTTTAAAAAAAAAAAGAATTATAATGCATAAACATGCAAGGTCATTGATCAGTTTGCATGCATCACAGTTTGTGTTGCAATAACTTTGGAATGCATGCATGGATTTTGATAAAATAAAAAGTAAAACATTCAGAAACAATTACAGAAGAAGTGTTTTCAACCTACAGTTGGCTTTTTAGTTTTTTTGACGAATGATGCACGAAAACATGAAACATTCCGACGGTCGCCATTTTGTTTGCCAATGATCCCCAACGATCGCAATGCATGTTAACTTTACAGTTCGAGCCGCTACCGTAACAAAAGTCCCAAATAGCAATCAATTCACAAAATATATCAAGTTGTGAACCATTGCCAAACTTGAAATCCGCGATAATTTCCTCAATTCTATTAGCAGAATTCAAAACGCGCATCGGCTGAGTTAGATTTGATGATCGATTTACGCCTCTAACTTCGTTGTCGTCAAAGTCGTCTTTCTCACTTCAACAAAGTCAGAAGTGCACAAACTGGTAGGATCGCTTACATCGAAATTTGAGCCTGGATACACATCTCATAGCGTCATATTTTCGGCATGAAAGCCATAAAAATGATCGTACATGTCGGATTCGAACATAGCGTCCATCTTGGGAAAAATTGCGATTTTTTTCCTTGAAAACTTGCCACACACTCCAACCACCGCCATTTGTAATTTACAAGCGGAAGTGACGTTGGCAGTCTCGTTGCTTCTATATTCACAATATTTGATGCGAGATTGGCGGGAATTTCGAATGTATGAACGCTCTGAAGTGACGGTCATGTCGCCGGCCGTTTTTGGCCGTTGTGCCCAAGGATAGTTTCGGCCGTTTTGGGACGCTATGCCCAGCAAAGGGCTCAGAAAAGTGGCTCTGGTGCTAAGCGACATTATTTCGTGGTGAAGCGGGTCACATTTTAGTCTGTCAGCCATTTCAGCTGTGTACTGCCAAAACTTACCAAAACTTTTGCTGCATTTGTAAACCTGGAATTATATAACAAAAATCACAGTTTTTGCAGGAAAAGCGTGTGAAGAATTAGGCTACCTGGTAAATGTTCAATTTCACATGATATAAAGCAGTTTGAGATGATCAAGAAACGAATGATATAGATCAGATGCACGTGTGAAATAATGTTTTAAAAATTTGAAGAAAAAGGTTAAAAACAGGTTGAACATGCAGACACCAGGCCATCTGTTTACTGCACAGTTATCCCCCTAAGATGTAACGTGGCAACCTTGTGGTTCAAAAAGCTACACATGCAAAAGCTCACCTTTTGTGAGTCTCATAGACCTTGCTGAGGAAAAAACAAGAAAAGAAAAAATCTGCACTGTTATGTTGTTGGGGTGGTGTTTGTTTTTTTTTGGGGGGGGGGGTTAGTGCGAGAGATTTTTGGGCAGGGGGATTCTTAGATGTTTGGAGGTTGTCAACTGTAATTGGTATCGACATCAGTGTGTGTGTGGTTTTTATTTGTTTTTGTAAAAATTATTTTAGAGCAGAGCACTCGCTTTTCCTCAGCTAAGGTTAAGCAGCATCGAGAGTGGTTACCACTTGGATGGGTAACTGTTTGCGCTCCTTGGCTTCAGTACAGTCCCCCATTCACCCAGCTGTCAATGGACACCTGCCCTCTTTATAGTCAGGGAGGGTAAAGCAGCGAGGGAGAGGAGATGGGCGCCGCCCTCAATATGCTGGCCCCTTGAGAAGTTGATGCCTCACTCCCCTATAACCACATAGGTTATGGGACACCTTTACCTTTAGTTTTATTACACACTATAATTTATATACACTACTTCTCAACATTTCACTGTCATTTCATGTAAATCTGCGTCAGATTTACATATCCCCTGATTGGTTAATGTGTGATAGTAAAATGATGTGTGCATAATAATATAGTAAATGGTGTGTGCACTTTATGTGTGTTCTATAAAATAAAAAAAAAGACTACCCACCCCCCCTACCCTCCAAAGTGCTTAAATACACACATACACACACACATATATATCTGCATGTATCCACATACACACATTCACATGATTATGGCTAAATGCACGCAGGTCTAAGAAAAGTGCACTTTCTTGTGGATGGATGTTTTTACGGTTGTGTTTTGTTTTTTTCTTTCCACTCTGTATTACGGATGTAGGCGTGTCTACGATTGTATGTATGGCGAGATAAACTCCACACCAGGAGAAACCGCACTGTCTGTGATAATATTACTGTTGTTGATATGTCCCCTTTCCCAGCACATTTTTTGGGGGGCGGTCGACGTATTTATCACTGTTAGTGCGCGCGTCTGCTCATGAGAAAACTGGCGTTTCTCAGAGTGTTGGGTCATGCATGTGTTGGGGGGGGGGTTTGTGGGGGGTGGGGGGTTGGCTTTTTTAAAATCATACAAGGTCCCATGTTTTCTTCAGTTCCATTGAATTTGCTGTTTTCTGCTGTGTACATAGCTTTGCTCTCATTACCAAGAGAAATGTGTTGGGTGGTGTTTTTTGGGTTGTTTTTTTCCAGAGTCATTTTTTATAGGGTAGAAACAGATATCATTTATTTAGCTCTAGTACGTTTCTTAAACAGTTTGTAATATTTGTCTGTTTGGAAATGTTTTCTTGATTGGAAATGTTTGGGGTGAGGTTTTTTTGGTGTGTTTTTTTTTATAATATAAATATATCGTTTCACATATCTGGAATTTGTTCCCTCAAGAATATTTTGTTGGGGTAAGTTAACAGCAAAAGTTGTCTTTTGATTAATTATCGCATCCCCCTTGTCTATAAGTTTTCTATTTTTGTTGACCTATCAGTGATGCTTTCATATCTGATGACATGTTAAAAAAAGTCAGAAAGCAGTGCCACGACTGTCTTTGCCACTATTTGTTTATCCAGAAAGAAAAACCTGAAAGCTTGATGTGGCTTTTTATATCAATGTATGTATCGGCTGTTTGGCTCCCCAAATCCCCCCCTCCTCCCTTCCCTCCCCCCTTCCTTCCCCCCCTCCCCCCTTCCTTACCCCCTCCCCCCCCACACACACGCCCCTGCCGCTTTCTTATTCAAAAGTAGTAGGTTTCATTTTTTGTGGGGGAGCTATTTTTCAAAGAATGGTTGCTCGAATTCTTACGAAAATGTTTTTTTTTCTTTGGTCATTCTCCAATATACTGCCTGTCTTATTATTTTTTTTCTGACATTTTTTTCTCTCAAACGAGAATGTTTATAAATATACATTTGTACATTTTTCAGACAATCTTCATGTTTGTTGTTAATTGACTAAATAATGTCCCATTTTGAAGCGAGTGGGTGGAAGGGGTCCGTTCAATTTTTTGTTTTGTCGCCACCATTGGTTGGTTGGTTGGCGCAGAATGAACTTGGTTGAAAGAGGACTGGGATGGAAGGGTTTTTTTGTTTCCTAATCTTTGATGTTGCAATGTACACGTTCTACAAAAGTCCTTCCTACTATCGTGGCTAACCGGTCTATGTCCCGCAAACAGTTCCGCGCCCATATCTATATATATCTCCTGTACACATGTACGTCTGTCTTTGGTGCCTTACATGGAACTCTGTACCTGCCTGCACATTTGTCGTCATTGTCGTCGTCGTCGTCGATATTGGTCTTGTTGTCGACTCTTCTCATCCTTCCTCCCTCCTGCCTTACGCTGCCTCGCCTTTTTCTTCTTTTTTTTTCAAAAACCCAAACTCCTTGGTTTTATGATGGTTAACAAATATTGCAGATATCTCACAACGAAGGCCCTTTGCTCTCAAACCCTTTGTTGACTTAACGATATTTTTGAACGTATAATAATTATATGAAATGTATGTGAACTCGCCACGAAATCCTGTTGGGTCTCCGTTCCGAAAGGGGGGGTTGTTGTTGTTGTTGTTTCATGTATGATGTGCAAAGTAGTTTTTGTTACCCCACCATAACTTTTCCATTTCAAACAGGGTTTATATCATGCACTGTCGTTTCTCTCGCTCGCTCTCAGGACATAATTTTGTTATGTCTTTTAGTGGAACATCTCTCTCTGTGCAGTGATTTGAGAAGTAGGTCTTTTTGTTTAGTGGTGTGGAGGTTATTTGTGAAAGGGAGAGTGTTTGAGCTTGGGTTATTAATTTAAGGTATGTGTGTGTTGTTATGTCTTTGCTCATATATGCAGCCGCATGTGTCGAGTTTTGTCGCAAGATGTATGCATGTTACTGGTGTATGCTAGGTCTACCTTTTGGGGTGTTTTTTTTTTTTTTTAGTCTTTTTTTTCCTTGAGACAGGACTGTACTAAAGGTTAGGTACAGTATGAGCTGGGCTTCTTTGATTAGAGACAGGTGGGTTAAGCATGGTCATTTTGTAACAACTTTTGGTTTGATATTCAAAATACTTGGATTTTCATTTATGATTCAATTATTACTTTCGATATAGTCAAAAAAATTGATGGTTGGACTGGTAAAATGGTCTCAGCACATGACGTTAGAATTCAAAATTATGGGTTTGTGTTTCAGTGTGGTCTAAACATATTCCTTGGGAAATTAAATAAAAACTGGAAAAAAATTTTTAACTTATTTTGAAAAGGCATGACACAATATCTAGATATTTGTAAAAAATGTTCCGTGTTTTAAAAAAAAAAAATTCTTTAGATTTGTATCACATCATACCAGTTCTGTCTGAAATTTGGGCTGCCTTTCCAAAGACTCTATTACAACTCAGTGTGGATTTTTTACCTTCCATGTTTTATATATAGGTGTTTATCATTTTTCTGCGACGCTTGGGGCTGTGGTCTCCTTTATATGCCCTTAAGCAGTCTGAACACAAGACCTTGGACTTGTCACCTCCTTAATTAAAGCAGTGTGGTGGCTGATGAATCATTCATGAGGGACCATCGAAAGAGACAAAACTGTTGAAGTACCACCAAGCGTGCAGATTGTATATCACATGCTGGTATCGAAGCCTACACAGAGATTCATGTTGTATCAAAATTTGGGAAGAGTTTTATCCAAACTGCAAGTGCTTATGAAGAGCATCATGACCTTTTTAAACACCTCTTGCTGTGAAAAAAGACCAGTAGTATAATAAAGGGTTGTGCATTTTGTGGGGTGATGGATTTCTGAGGCCTTTTTTTTTTTTTTACAACTTGATTCCCTCCCTCTTCTGCGCAAGTATGTGTACTAATGCAGCAAAAAAAAAAAAAAAAAAAAATCAGCAGTTTATTTTTGTGTTTCAGGGGGTGGGTGGGAAGGGGTGGTGTTCGTATTTGCATGTTTACACCTGTAACTGTAACCCTCCCCCTTCAATGCATCATGCAAATTTGGGAAGTGAAAAAGCTTGTCATAAACTGATAGATCATATCTACAAGATCTTTTCTTGTGGGTTACGTTTTTAATAACTTATTATTACAAGCAAAGGCTGCCACTGTTCCTTATTATATACGCCAATATTCCCAATTCTCTACCACGATTTTCCCCCCTTTACCCAAAACTTGCCAGGAGTAAGAAAACGTTTTCAATGAACATGGTTGCAATGGACCATTTGATGTCAAGTTGCTGTTAGTACAGAAGGATTTTTTTGTTGTAATTATGATTGAATGTTGTAAAAAGTGGTCAGACAAACCACACATTTTTTTTTCTTTTCTGATTGTTGTACCACTGTTATGAATACGTTATGGGTAGTCTGACCACAAACTCTTTTGAATGTCGATACAACCTTAGGTTGTAAAAACGTACATACACACTTGAATATTTATCACCGTATGAAGCGCGTGGGTCACATGAAGATGTGTGCTGCATGTGGTTGATGCGTTTTGAGCACAGCTTTACCTCGCAATGCTGCAGGCATTGATGATTTGTCGTTGTTTTCTACCTTCTGTCCCTTCCCAGTCTTTCAGTCGATGTGTAGCCAGGTTTTCTACTGTCCACTGCGAAAGCTGTGTCAATCTACAGCTACAATTGAACACTTATTTATTAATATTATAATCCAATTTTCATACAATAATAAAAGAAAAAGGATTTTCATGTTCCGTGTGCGTCTCTTCCGAGTGTGTGCATGTGTATGCTTGTGTACGGAATGTATTACACTGGCAGACTATGCCGTGTTCGCTCTGCCTGTAAATAGAATAGCGTTTATAGCCCAGCCACTTTAATTTGCAAAGTTATCAATACTAGATTTCACATGTATGAATTCATGAAAAATCATGGCTGAATTTCGGTACAAATTAGAAAATTGAAATTTTGTAAGCCGGAAAGTTGCAGGATGGTTAAGAAATTCGCATGCCTAAAAAAGTGAACAGCGAGATTCTGGGTTCAATTCCCTGCCTTGCCCTTTCTTCCTAGGAAAAAAATCAAAACTGAATGTTGTCTTTCAGTGAAGACTCTAAACCAGACCCGTGTGCTTACGGACTTGTGCACGTTATAAAAAAAATTTAATTTAAAATCTGAAAGAACAGGAAGGTACCTCCAGACTGTCCTGGCAAAATTGGTAGGTTCAATTCTGAACTGTATCCACAAAGACGGAATGCGGCTACCTTCACATGAAAAAAAACCTCACCACCGGTGAACCTCAAACTCTAGCCAAGGAATATGAAAAAAACAAAAATTTCTGTTTGTTCGAGACTTTCCCCTGGAGTCAACATTAGTTCAGACTAACCCCCCGAACATTTTTCAGAGGAAATAATAACTCAAAGCTTCCCTGACTGCGCATATATACATGCGGGGTATTTTTCACACATGTTGAAAAAAACCCTTGCAGCTTTCACAGGAAGACTAGGCAGGCCAGCTAGGGCCAGTGGTATGGATGACACTAACATACCCAGCATGCATCCTAACATCTTGAGAGGGATGCCCACCAGACACACAACTTGCCTTTGAAAAATGGCCCGAAAACTTCAGAGCACTGACGATTTCTAGAGACTTATCCCTTTGTGTAACATCATGCACTTTGCTGGAATATAGAAGCAACACAAGTACACCAGTCATGAAAATATCACACATACATCAGTCAAAATATCACACACACCAGTAACAAAACTATCAAACATGCAAACGACTGGAAGACAGCAAACACACACACACACGCGTGCAACACAAATGCATCACATACAAGTTATCCTTTTTTTGCAATTTTATTCTTTTTTTCTTTTTTTTTCCTTCTTTTTTTCTTCTTTTATGTCCCACTGTACCAAACAGTTTGATAGAACCCTTCTTCCTTCTGGCCGCCAAGCATTTCTCATTTTGCGGAGCACAGGTTTTCCAATGTCTCATAGTCCCACACAGAAAAACTGAGAATGATGAAAAACAGGACCAAAAAACAAAAATGATAAAAAACCAATCTTGTAACACTCCCAGCAGTGAGCTACTTTAGAGATCAGTAAATAGTAACCCCTACCCCTCCTCCCCAAAAAAATCCCAGATTAAACTAATAAGAACTGGGCAATGAAGAGAAAAAAAGAAGACCAAAAAAAAAAAAAAAAGGGAAAAAAGTTTCAAAAAATGAGGAAAAAAGTCTTGGAGTAATTGGTTGTTTAAAAAAACCAAAAACCAACTATGAGATTTTGCTAAATATGAAGAAGTCGGTAATAACACGGGTGGATGGTGACCCCTCCCCCCTTGTGGAAGGGGTGGACTCTTCTCTGTGTGTGTGGACTGTGGACACAGGCGGCTGGGTGTTTACAGCAGGTCAGCCACGTTCATGGGCATCTCCTCGATGGTGGTGTTGTAGAACTGTTCAATGTCGTGCAGGGTACGGATGTCCTCGTTGGTCACAAAGTTGATGGCCACACCCTTTCGGCCGAAACGGCCACCACGACCGATTCTGAATGGACACGCGCACACAAATGATAGGTTGTTTTTATTTTTCTGCTCTCCCTCTTCTTATCCCTCCCACCCCTTAACCAAAACATTCTGACATTGCAATGCATACACACACACATCTTTCTGCTCTTCTTTTTATCCCTCCCACCCCAAACATTCCGACATTGCAATGCATATACACACACACAATATGTTTTTATCTTTCTGCTCTTCTTCTTATCCCTCCCACCCCAAACATTCTGACAGTGCAATGCATGGTCATTCTCTTCTTACTTATCCTACCACCAACCCCAGTTCCTAGCTCGAAATTCTACAGTGGTACACGTGACAGTCATCTCTGACTTAACATCATCAGTTCGTTTAGCTAAACACGTAGCAATGTGTGAGGTGATATTGAGACAGCAAGCATGGAGAAGCTTGCTGCCTCACCCAAACAACCTCACGCTTTTCTCTTCTTCCACCTGACGGCCCAGTAAAACACTAACACTGGTTTCATGGGTGCTTTTGGGAAGACTGTGCAACTACGGCTACTACAGCGAAAGCTGGTATCATTCTCGCCCCATAAATCAATCCTGTCAAATCGACTACAATTCCAACAATTCTGGCTAAACAAGGGAAACCTGAAGAACACGTCTAGTTATTCAAGACGAACTAAAACCATACAAGCAAAAGCCAGTCAAAACAAACAAGATGGGAGAGCCATGGAGGATATGTATGGCAATGGCAGGATGTATATGGCAATGGCAATCTATCACTGTGACGGACTCTACACACATACACTTATGCTTTCTTTTCAGTGCCTACAAGTACTGCTTATGCAGGAGCACCTTTTCAAGGTAAACGTGTTTGTTCATACACGGTAAACAAGTTTTTAATTTAATTTCACACACGAAATTTCTGCAAAACCTGAAAACTGCTTTGCTAATACTAAATAGGCGTCCAAACTTTTCAGAGTTCAAATTTAATTATTTTTCTAGAATAATCATTCTACCTACACCTAAAACCTCTTGAAGTATAATTTTTATTTTAGCCAGATCAAGAACAGGTAAGACAACAAAACCCATATCTAACAATACAGTAAACGACTAAAGACTACAAGCTACCCAGAAGGGAGGGGAGGGGGAACAGTCAGTACCTGTGGATGTAGTTTTCTCTGTTGGCGGGCAGATCGTAGTTGATGACCAGGGACACCTGTTGTACATCAATGCCACGGGCCAGCAGATCAGTGGTGATCAGGACACGGGAGGAGCCAGTACGGAACTCGCGCATGATGACATCACGTTCCTTCTGGTCCATGTCTCCATGCTGACACACACACACACACAGAGTCAAGCCACATCAATGCGCACATCTTACCAACAAATGGCTTCAAAAACCATTGACACAAACACTCGATATGATCAAGATACAAAAATAAAGTTCAAGTTTCTTCTCATTTATTCAGTTCCCGTCTCCCACGAAACCTATGTAAAAAAAATTTTTGCTTTTTTTTTTTTTTTTTAAAAAGTGGGGGGTTTTTTTTAGTTAAAAAAAAAATTTTGCAATCAAAAAGGGGTTTTCGTTCTTTTGAAAGACCTGTTTATAGATAGCAACTAAAACATGCTTTTATCAATTCAAGAAGTAAAGAAAAAAAAGGCAAGCATAATTCATAGCATATTTTTGTGTTGTGCGGGTTTTTGTTTGATCAGTCAATTTTCTACAGTTTATGCATGTATTCTTTTTTTCCCTGGATGCTCTATTTCAGTCATACTCTACAACCCCCTCCCCTCTGCTCTTTCTATTTCAGTCATACTCTACAACCCCCTCCCCTCTTTCATTAATCAAACTGTGCAACAAATTTTGTATCTAAACATGTAGCAATGTGTGAGGTGATATTGAGACAGCAAGCATGGAGAAGCTTGCTGCCTCACCCAAACAACCTCACGCTTTTCTCTTCTTCCACCTGACGGCCCAGTAAAACACTGACACTGGTTTCATGGGTGCTTTTGGGAAGACGGCTATCACTGAGTATTCTTCCTCTGACGGTAATACTACCGAGTAAAATCCACACACAATTCAGACTAGTGAAGAATACAGAAAAATCACAGGGACACATACACGATAGTGGCATAAAATACGTTTTAAGATGTGCTTAGCAGGCGCTAAGAGGATTTTCTTATTACGTACATGTACTTACATGTACTAACACCATATTAACTTTCACACACACAAAAACCCCACAACACAAGACCTATTTTTCAAACTGCGAACACCACAATGAAAACTGTGTTGTTGTTGTTGACTTCAATTTTACGTCTGGTCACTTTTAGTGATATTAGACGGAGAAAACTATGTGCAAGCTGTAACCTGCTGGCTACAATTCTACTTCCATCACTTCTCAAGAAAAAGAGCATGTATACGTGTTGGATTTCATGTTCTCTTCGCTGTAACTGAATTGACTTGTGTCAAGAGCAACCATCCCTTCTTTCAAGGTACAACCACCACCACAATCCCAACTATTATGTCAAGCCCACCTGCCCCAAAAAATGACAAAAAATAATAATTGACTTTTTTTTTTTTAGTGCTTTCTCTCTCCTTTATAAGGGTAGCATAAAACGCTTTACACTATAGCAAAACCAAAAATATAAACCAGAAACCCACAGAGACAAGACAAAAAAAGGCGAAAATCATCAACAACAAAAAAGACAAGGAAATATTCAGGGCCTCGCTTACCATAGCAGACACAGTGAAGTCGCGGCCATGCATCTTCTCGGTCAGCCAGTCCACTTTCCTGCGTGTGTTGCAGAAGATGACCGCCTGAGTGATGGTCAGGGTCTCGTACAGATCACACAGAGTGTCCAGCTTCCACTCCTGACAACACAACACACACACACAGTCCAGCGGTCAATGCCATGTTTTTTCCACACAAAAGGTACATTTTGGCTGGGTCATTTTCAGCTTTCTTCACACACAAGTCAGCCCAAACACCACACTTTTAACATGCATTTAAAAAATGTTTTTGGTAAAATCCAACCTTGGAGACACAGATTCAAGTAGCATAGTAGATGTGTCTGTACAAGTGTAAAAATTTGTGTACTAGAATTGAAGTGTTATATCAGCTTTGGGGATATTTTTTTCTTATACAAGTTATAGTACCCAAACATTTGAACAGTCATATCAGTACAGGCAGAAATCAATTTAACAATTTTCTTAATATTTTTTTTTTTTAAGGTTCTGTACTGATGCCTTCTGCTTTCCGAAGCATGAAGCTTGATTTTATACCCCCCTCCAAAAATCTGGCCCTTTGGGTTTTCTCAAAGAGAACCTTTATTGCACTAAAACTTTCACATTTACAACCAAAAAAATCTGTACTCTATAAAAGTCTACTAAAATATTGGTTCATTGAACCAAATTTTTTTCAGGGTTCAGTTACTATCCAAACTTTAGGAATTTTGGTAACTCCTAGTTCACTGAACAAAACTGTTTCCAGAGCCAACTTACTATCCAAACATAGCAGATTTTAAAAAATTTACTGCTCACCGAACAAAACTGTTTCCAGAGCCAACTGGCTATCCAAACATTGCAGATTTTTTTATATTTAAAAACCTTAACTGTTCACCAAACAAAACTTGCTTTCAGGGGACGGAGTAACTACCCAAACACGGCAAAACATTATTACTACACCACTCAGCCACTGACCTCGCGCTCCACTTGCACGTAGAACTGGCGGATACCCTCCAGGGTCAGCTCCTCCTTCTTGACCAGGATGCGCACCGGCTCGCGCATGAACCTCTGGGTCACCTCCAGCACATCGGCCGGCATGGTGGCCGACAGCAAGATCACCTGCCAACCATCGCAACGTTTAGCGTCTTATGTCAACCACAACCTCAGTGTTTTATTACAGATACACACACACATAGGACACAGCAAGATCACCTGTCAACCATCGCAGCGTTTAGCGTCTCTTATGTCAACCACAACCTCAGTTTTATTACAGATACACACACACATAGGACACAGCAAGATCACCTGCCAACCATCGCAGCGTTTAGCGTCTCTTATGTCAACCACAACCTCAGTTTTATTACAGATACACACACATAGGACACAGCAAGATCACCTGTCAACCATCGCAGCGTTTAGCATCTCTATGTCAACCACAACTTCAGCTTTATTACAGATACACACACACATAGGACACAGCAAGATCACCTGCCAACCATCGCAGCGTTTAGCGTCTCTTATGTCAACCACTACTTCAGTGTTTTATTACAGATACACACACACAGAGGACACAGCAAGATCACCTGCCAACCATCGCAGCGTTTAGCGTCTCTTATGTCAACCACAACTTCAGCTTTATTACAGATACCCACATACATAGGACACAGCAAGATCACCTGCCAACCATCGCAGCGTTTAGCGTCTCTACGTCAACCACAACTTCAGAGTTTTATTACAGATACACACACACATAGGACACAGCAAGATCACCTGCCAACCATCGCAGCGTTTAGCGTCTCTACGTCAACCACAACCTCGGTGTTTTATTACAGATACACACACACATAGGACACAGCAAGATCACCTGCCAACCATCGCAGCGTTTAGCGTCTCTTACGTCAACCACAACCTCAGAGTTTTATTACAGATACACACACACATAGGACACAGCAAGATCACCTGCCAGCCATCGCAGCGTTTAGTGTCTCTATGTCAACCACTACCAGAGTTTTATTACAAACTGTCCAATTCCTGATTAAAAAAAAAAAAGAAAAGCCTATAACAATGTTGATTCTGTATCTTCTAAAAATCACACCCACATCAACATACTACAACCAACATGATAGTCGACTGGTAATCAAAGTCATCTCAAGATCTGCTTTCATTTTCTTGTTATATGCAATATTGACTTCTCCCACCCCCCCCCAATTTTTTTTTTTAATCCAACCTAAAATATTACCATCTCTTTTTGCACCACCAAAGTTTCAAAATTTTTTAACAAATCAATCAAAAACAGCCACAGGGAAATGCATCAGGTCAAAAGTTACCTGGATCTCAGTGGGCATATGGCGGAACACATCGTAGATCTGATCCTTGAAACCACGGGACAACATCTCGTCAGCTTCATCCAGGACAAACATTTTGATGTTGTTCACATCTGCACACATACACAGACAGAAATGAGTTGAGCCCATTTTCACCACTGCAAAAAGAAAGAAGGTAGGGGAGGTGTGAAGAGAGAAAGAGAAAAGGGAGGGAGGGGGAGGGAGAGGGAGAGAGGGAAAGGGAGGGAGGGGGAAGGGGAGGGAGAGGGGGAGAGAGAGAGAGAGAGAGAGAGAGAGGATGTGTATGAGCACGTGTATTAGTGGTTTTGACAGAGTTGTGTATAAGCGAGTGCGAGTGTTAACCCTAGTAGCGCTAAATAAACTGCAACAAGCCTCACTTCTATTGGCTGAATTAACATTGGCTAGCATTGTTTTGGAGCAGGGTGGGCTCAAACAACCCTTGATATTGATATATAAAACTGAATTAAATGTGTTAAGCTATAGATCACTGGAAAGAAGAGATAATATGCTTTTAAATGAGTATAATTTTATAATAGTGTGTAGTGTTTATGATTATGTAAAAAAAAAAAAATCATGTTCGCACTACTGATCACTGTTCCATCGTCAGGGCCCCGGATCGATTTTAACACGATAAGCAAAGTTCTTGCAGTGCATAAATGTCATGATTAGGTAAACACTATTTCTTGACATTAGTTTTCAAAAAATAAGGAGTTTGTATCGCTTTATCGGTCACCAAATACTCGGAAAAGTTCAGCGACAGGATCGACGCCATCGCGACCGTCATGGCGGAATGTGCGAAGTGGTAGCTTTCTATGACAAAAATACAAAGATCGCTTGATTTCATGTGATGCAAAGTACTCAGTAGCATAGCGATTTGACTCAACAACAGTTATTTCGAAGCCTTGTTGCGTCAAAATAAAGTAAAACAATCTGTGACGTCGAAATCGCTGAGTAGCGAAAAAGTCCATCCAGCAAAACTAGCACCGCTCGATTCAGTCCGATCGCGATCGATTTTTACCAAGTTTTTCAAAAATATTCCACAATCCTTACCTCATCGTCTCTCTCATTGTTTATTTCAACCAAATCCAGCCTCTAAAGCTCCTCCTCGCTGTCAATTTTGTAAAAAAGCTCGAAAAACGCTTGAAGAAATTCTAGTGCAAACGCTGGCTGCCATTTTTGTTGAAGACGATCTCGGCTGGTCCGAAAAAAATTTAAAATACACTCTTAACCAATCAGATTCTTCGTTGCTTGTGTGTGTCAAACGACCTTCACCCCTTTCTGCGGGCCTACAACGGCCTTAACATTCATTGGCTGACCTTTGAAAGCGAAAGTAAGCTTTCAACTATGACCACCCACGTCATCCCGGAATATTCCGGGATCCGCCACACAGCCTAGACCCGCCTTTACCGGAATATTCCGGGAACCGCACCACTAGGGTTAAGAGTTTGTTCTGAGTGCATGCCAAAATATACGCGGGGGGGGGAGAGAACATGCAACCAACCATCCCCCCACCCTACCCCCTCCACGTTTCTCAACACACTTTCTATTCACACATTCAGACGACAAAACAAGACGACCAGCCCAGCACGCTTTTTTTCTCGACGACATACCGAGAGCCCGGCGGTTGATCATGTCGAAGACACGGCCCGGAGTGCCGACCACGATGTGGACCCCGGCCTCCAGCTTGCGCATGTCCTCGCGCACCACGGTGCCCCCGATGCAGGCGTGGCACTGAGCGTTCATGTAGTCTCCCAGTGCCAACACCACCTTCTGGATCTGCAACAACGCCACAAACAAGTTACTTCATTCGGCTCCAACACCAAAACAAAAAGCTAACAAACCCAAAAAAACACAGAGAAAAAAGAAAACACGAATAACTAGAAAGCAATTTTTTTTTTAATCAAATTTAAAAAAAATTTTTTTTTTTTTAAAAGAGCAAAACGGAGTAACTGAAAGGCATTTCAAAACACACACACAAACCCAAATCAGTGTTTCAGTCTGCTTCTTGATATGTTTTTGTTTTAGTTTTTTCTTCTTATACATCATACCCCCCCCCCCCCCCCCCAATCAACTTACATCGATATTTGAGCCTGGATACACATCTAACAGCATAAATTTTTTTTTGTAAAAGTTGCATTTGAATATAGCATCCATCTTCGGAAAATTTACACCCCCCTATCCAAAATTTACCACAAACTCACGCCATTTGCAAAATACATGCAAAAAGTCTCGCAGGCAGTCGCGTTGCTTTTACTTTCACGACGTCTGAGGCAAGACTGGCAGGAATTTTGTTTGTATGAATGTCCTGAAGTGACAAGTCATGTTGCCCACTGGTTTTGGGAGGATGCTGTGCCCAAGCGAAGAGTTAGAAACTTTTACACTCCATTTACTTCTCTTAGAAAACTTTCAAAATCCAATGACTTCTCTTAAAAAAAAAAAACTCTTACCCTCAAGTGACTAACCTATCCGTTCTCATTAATGTCACACACACACACACAAAAAAAAGGCCATACCAGTCTTCAAGACATTTTTTTCTTTTATCTCACAAAAGACATTTATCAGTTCAAGAAGACAAACATGAAATCTAACAATTCCTCCCCCTTCTCTACAGTTGACACAACTGTCTGTGCAGACTCACCTGCTGGGCCAACTCGCGAGTGGGGGCCAGAACAAGCGCCTGACACTTGGTCAGATTCAGGTCGATTTTCTCCAGAATAGCCACAGAGAATGTGGCTGTTTTTCCGGTGCCTGACTGCGCCTGGGCAATCACATCGCGTCCTGAAAAAAAAAAAAAAAAGTCGAAGGATCCACATGTTGTGCGCCTGTCAGGTCTTCTGTGGTTGCATTTTTCCCTTTTTTTGGGGTGACAGATGGTCATAACTTTTTTTTTTTTAAATAACGAAAACTTTTGAAATTAAGTGTGCAAAAATCAATCTGTCTCCCCCTTAAAGAAATCAGGAATACTTTACATCTTAGTGTGATGGTGTAGTTAACACTCCCAGGTCGTCTTAAAGAAAAAAAAAGTTTTTCAAAAGGTGGGGAGAGGGAGGAGGGAGAGAGTGAGCGAGAGAGAGGGAGAGAGGGAGAGAGAGAGAGAGAGAGAGAGGGGTGGGACCATGGCTTCTACAGAAAAATAAAAAGATTATACAATGCGACTGTCAATGGTTCACGTACGTCTTATGAAAATAAACTTATCTTCCCTCTCTTTTGTGCATCCCATTTCTATTGCTGCATACTGCAAAATAACCTTTACGTAGGCCCACAACTAATCCATGCAGATTTCATTTACACAGATCATTACCCTACCATAAACGTTTTCACAAAAATATTTTCTACTGCAAATTTCTATCACTTTATCACAAAACTAACAAACTAAAGCTTGGTTTAAAAAAAACAACAACCTTTTCAAGACTTGTTTCCACACTCACCCATGATGCAAGGAATAATTGCCCGCTGCTGAATAGCCGATGGTTTTTCAAAACCATAAGCGTAGATCCCTCTCAACAGGGCTTCACGCAAGTTCATGTCATCAAACGAGTCACAGGTGGCGTCATAGTTGCTCTGCAATAGAAATTATATCTTTATAATTTCAGTTTATAATCATGCCCCATTTTGGGACAGGTTTTCTTTGTGCTTTAAAAAAAAATCTTAACCCAACCTCCAACCATAAAAAAGGTCAAACACTGAAAAGGACAACAATAATTGATATTACAGCTTTGATAACCATACGTGCTTTCAAACATGAAAACTAAATGAAAATAAGCGCCACTGCTTATGGTTAGTTCACATTAACCCACCCCACCCAATTTTTTTTTTTTTTTTTTTTTTTAGCTGAGTAGGAATTTTCACAAGATAATGTTTAGCAGTCACGATTAACCCTCATTACCGTTTTTATTAGCATGGCCTTTTCACATTCTTCACAGGATCCGTTACTGTACAGCAGGAAAATTAGGACAATTTATTAAGACCATCAACCCAGTGACTGAAAGGACATGGGATCAAGGATGGAACTTACTATTTCTAAGTTAACCTGCTACTTTACATCAACACTAATCTTGGACCTCTCTCCACAGACACAGCAAAGTTATGCAACAGTCAAATCTGGTTCCACATACCTCGATGATTCCCTCCTGCACAAATTCTTCTCCACCCTCAGGAGCAGGTCCCTTGGTTTGAGACCTGTAATAACATGAAATAATTTTTTTAAACCAAATAAAAAGTCTGTCAATGTATAAAAGGTCTGTAGGTAAGGTAAAGGTGTCCCATAACCTATAAGGTTGTAGGGGAGCGAGGCGTCAGAGACCTCACTTCTCTAGGGCCAGCATATCGAGGGCGGCGCCCATCTCCTCTCCCTCGCCGCTTTACCTTCCCTGACCCTAAAGAGGGCAGGTACCCATTTACAGCTGGGTGAACTGTACTGAAGCCAAGGCACGCAAACGGTCACCCATCCAACTGGTAACCACGCTCGACACTGCTTAACTTGGCTGGGGGAAAGTGAGTGCTCCGACCACTGAGCTATCCCGTCCCCACAAAAAGGACTGTACCACAATAAAATTCTAAATAAACAGAAAAAAGGCTGAAGCACTGGACCTCCCAATTCCTCCACCCAAAATGAAAGGCTTACTATGGATGTTGTGTATGATCATGCGCACACATGCACATTGTGTGAGCGTATGTCTACATTGTTGCACCTTTTCTTGAATTTCTCCTCATGAAAAAGAAAATAAGTCTGATTCAGGTAAAATATTACTACTGCTGAGGGAGAAGATAAGGGTACAGAGCACTCTGATGCGAGCTTACCCAACAAGGAGGAGAAAGAAAGGGGTGGGAAAGAAGGGGGGCATATTTTATGTAAAAAGAACTGAAATATCTTCTCACTGTGGTCCAATATTTGTTTTGAAGTAATGGCATACCATTCATGATCAATTATTCACAATGGCCCTACTTCAGTTAGAACAAGCTGTACTGATGCAGTAATTACCAAAGTATACCACGGTATGAGTAAAAAGTAAAATACTGCACAATCATGGAGTATTCCATATACAAATTGAAGGGTTTTTTTCTGAATGGGGAAAAAACCTGTATCCATTCAAAAGAAAAAAATTAACCACTCAAGTTGTAGAACAAGTGTTCAATGAATCTATAGATGACTAAATCTGCATTGATAAATTATCAGCTCTGGTAAAAGACCATTTTGTCCTCTTTAATCATTTTAAGAGATGATCTTGTATATTTACCTATACTTAGCTCATGTTGAGGTTTTCATGAAAAATCTGAGTTGGACCCAACTGAGAAATCTATTAGGTTTATCTGAGTTTTCTGTAAAGTTTGTACTTGGGTGAAACTGGGGGGTGGGGGTGGGGGGTATTTTCTTTTTAAATCTGCAATTACTTTCATGAGATTAGGTGCCACCATTAGGCCTAGGTTATACTTTCCCTTCCTCACCAAGATGAATTATTTCTGCTGTAAGAACATTGCAGAGCCATAATTGGTCCATTGCTTTTATCTCAGAACAATGGTAAATACGGGCCAAATTAAGAAGATAGGTAAATTTTTTACGGATTGTTGAGGGATGCTGAAGTTCCCTCCGGAAACGAGTTCGCATATGCTGGGTTTTGGGGTGTTGGTTTTTTTTTTTAAATACAACTTGAAAATCATTTCCTCTGGCTTCGAGCTAGGCATCAATGCCACGATGTAAGCCATGTTCTCTTAGCGATCATGCAGGGTTTAACGAGGTAGACCCGTTTACGCCATCAGAAAAAACGAAGACGAAACATTCTGTTCATGCGACTTTTTTCATGACCACTCGCTCTATGGTGGTGCCCATTCCTGCCTCACCGGTGGGATCTAGCAGATCGACGCCGAGCACTATAAGACCATAAACGATTACAAGAGTATAAACACCACACGAACAATGTTTCAATAAAACGAAATCACAAACAATGTAAATTTTTTCAATAAAACATCGGCTACGAATCGCGAGTTATAAAAACCCTCACGTGCGGCGACTCGAATGTCCGCCATTACAACCTAGCCGACAGCTACTTCGGTCAAACGATATACCCAATTGTGACATTAATTCACACTCTTTGGTTTTTAAAACCGGTTCAGATCGCCATAGACTACTTACGATCATTATCACTATAATCGAAACAACACACGATCCCTAAATGTTTGAAAACTTACCGTTCGTATTCATCTGAGTCGTATGACATATTCTCTCTCTAAGCTCCGCAAAGGAAAGGAAAGGTAAGACTGCGCGACCGACTTACTACAGGGAAAAAAGTTCGCATTGAGACTACTTTGTTTTCACTTAAAAACTGGTAAAGTTATTTAAATCGTTGGATGTACACTAAATGAAAACAATATCTTAACAAATTTTATCAGATCTCTTAAACATAATACATAAAACTAAAAAAAAAAGATCGAAAAATAGTTCCGCGGAAGGTTATTAAGACCGGGCTGTGCTGCGGTCCTCTTCCTTTAGCCATTTTGGGTTCATGACGTCACGGTCGCCCACAGGAGACCCACCCACACGCGAGCCCGCGCGTTGTAATGAAGCCTAACCCAACTTTGTCACTACGATGGCGGTTTTTTCCCCCGTGGCCAATTCACAATAGGCTAGACTTCGGCCTAGCTTATTCTCTGACTCGCTAGGCCTAGGCCGAACTCTTTAGAGCCATAGAGAAAATGCTCGCCCTCTCTCTCATTACAATAGGAGTTAGAGTTATCTCTCTCTCTCTCCCTCTCTTGGACAATATTAGTGTCAAAACTGATGGGGAAAAATAATCTTCCCCAAGCATTAAAAAGCATTTTTGGAATAAATGATTGCACTACAAATTTTATCAATTCAACCCTTGGATCTATGCAAAATAATACAGTAACCCATTACACTTTTTTTTTTAAATGGTGGTTTAAATTCAAAGTTAAAATGATAGCAAAAAATTTAATAGACCATATAAATTTAGCAACAAAGTTCCCAAGCTATATATATAAACAACAATGAATGATTTAACAGCAAATTTCTATTCAGTGATAAAATATTTTCCTTCCACCTCTTGTCTCTATATAACATGTAACATGTACATACATGTATGATGTATCACACTGTATGTACACTCACATCAAGTGTAATGATAGTACTATTGCAAAGAACATATCCTGGGAAAGCACCAATTAACTAGTACAATGCTTCAAAGAACTCAACACTTATGACTTTTTATTTCCATATACAGTATACTACTTCTTCTTCTGGCTTGGATCCCTGGTCGGATACAATGGCTCCCAGGTACTTGAAGCTTTGAACTGTTTCCAGCTTCTGGTCATTAACCCTGATATCAGTGCTAATGCCGTTGGTGTTATTAGTCATCAGTTTGGTCTTCTCTGCACTGATTTCCATGCCGTATGTTTTGGAGGCCTTATCCAAGTGTTCTGTTAGGCTGGCAAGCTCTTTTTCTGATCCTGCTATTCCATCAATGTCATCTGCGAAGCGGAGGTTTGTGATCGTTCTGCCACCAATGCTGACTGATCCTTCATGATGTTCCAGTGCATCAGCCATGATTCTCTCAAGGAAGATGTTGAAAAGAGTGGGTGAGAGTAGACAGCCCTGCCTTACTCCAACTGTTGTTCGAAACCATTCTCCAATGTTGTTGTTGTAGTACACTGCACTGGTGGCCTCGCTGTACAGCTGTTTGATGACTCTGATCAGGTTTGCATTGATGCTGTACAAGTTCATGGTTGCCCACAAAGCTGCATGCCACACCCTGTCAAATGCCTTCTTAAAATCGATAAATACGTGGTATAGGTCTTGTTGATGTTGAAGGTACCGCTCACATAGTATTCTGAGGTTGAATATCTGTTCTGTTGTGCTGCGCCCTGCTCTGAAACCTGCTTGTTCCTCAGCAATGATGGTCTCTGCTTGTGGCTTCAGTCTATTCAATATTATCTGCAGCATGACCTTGCTTGGGTGACATATGAGGCTGATTGTGCGGTAATTATGGCATTGTTGTAGATTTCCTTTCTTGGGGAGGGTGATGATGAGCGACTGCGTCCATGGTGTTGGCCATTTTCCTGTCTGCCAGATCTTGTTGCAGATTCTTAGTAGGGCGCTGATCATGGCTTCCCCTCCAGCTTGGACCAACTCAGCTGGAATGTTGTCAGCCCCTGCTGACTTCCCCTTTTTCAGCGATCTGACTGCTGTTTCCACTTCTTCTCGGAGGATAGGGTGACTGTCTGTGTCTTTGCTTTCGGGTACATTAAGGACTTCTGGATCTCCTGCGGTTCTATAGTTATACAGGTCGGAGCAGTATTCTGTCCATCTGTTCAGAATATCCTGGTCGTCAGTGAGACACTTCCCATTTTTGTCTTGGATTGTTAAACCTTTTCTCTGTTTCGTGCTAGTCAGGTCTTTCACCAGCTGATATGCTTTCTTGCTATTGTTTTTCTTGATGTTCTCTTCAATGTCTTGGCACTGTTCACCGATCCATTTCTCTTTTGCCTCCGTCATGGACTTCCTGAATCTTTTGTTGACTGCCCTATATTGTTCTGCTCTTTCTTTTGTTTCATTTTTCTTTTTCTTCAACTCTCTACGCTTGTCGCATAGTTGTAGGATGTTAGGTGTGACCCATGGTTTTTTGACTGGTCGGCGTTTGCCAAGAAGCTCGTTTGCTGTTTCAGTCACTGCTGTATTGAAACTATTCGTCAGTGTGTCTATGTCTGAGTCTAACACAGTAAGTGCTGCAAACTTTCCACCTATCCTTGCTTGAAAAATTTCTAATACCTCTGGGTCCTTCAGCTTCTCGAGGTCAAATTTGATCCTGATGTTGTTCCGCTTGTGGATTTTCTTTAGACGTAGTCGGAAAGTCATCATCACAAGATCATGATCACTCCCTATGTCTGCTCCTGGAAAACTTCGTGTCTGTGCGATGTTAACGCTAGACTGAAACCGTCTTTTCACCATGATGTAATCTATTTGGTTGTGGTGTTCTCCATTTGGGCTATGCCATGTCCATTTTCTGGATTTCTTGTGTGGGCCAAGTGTATTCACTAGCTGGAGGTGGTTGTTACTGGCAAACTCCAGGAGTCTCAAGCCTCTTTCATTTGATTGGTTATTACAATGTGGCCCACAAACGCCCTCCCAGTCTTTCCATGCATCTTCTCCTACCTTGGCGTTCCAGTCGCCTTGCACAACGAGGATGTCTTTCTTGGGTGTTTGATTCAGAACCTCTTGTAGCTGGTCATAAAATTCTTCTACGGCTTCATCTGTGCAGTCTGATGTAGGGGCGTATGCCTGTACTATAGTTATGTTAAAGGGGGTTCCAAGCCAGAAGTAGTATGCAGGACTGCACAGACAATAACAGCTTTGTCAAAACTAAACACCATCTGGAGAGATAAGAATATCTCACTTATCTCCAAGATCAGACTAATGCGCTCCCTTGTCATATCCATATTTCTGTATGCCTGTGAATCATGGACCCTGACTGCAGATTTGGAGAGAAGAGTACAGGCAATGGAGATGAGATGCTTTCGGAGACTCCTTGGCATCTCCTACAAAGACCACATAAGCAACGAAAGCGTGCATAACAGAATCCAGCAAACCATTGGACCCTATGAGAACCTTCTAACGATCGTGAAAAAGCGTAAACTTAAGTGGTATGGGCATGTCACAAGATCCCAAGGAATTACAAAGACAGTTTTGCAAGGCACTGTCCAAGGAGGAAGAAGAAGAGGCAGACCAAGGAAGAGCTGGGAGGATAACATCAGTGAATGGACAGGCCTAGAACTCAACAAAACCCTGAGAAAGGCAGAACAGAGAGAAGAATGGAGGGAACTGGTTGCTGAGTCTTTGAGGGTGCCCCCACGGTCGTCAGACTACGGGACAGATAGATAGATAGATAGATACAGTATAAAAAATAAAAAATAAATAAAATTGTGTGAGCAAGGATCAAGAACAGTACACCAGCTTGTAATTTTTAGATTTAAGTGAAAGCCTGTTCCACTTAATAAGAGACAATGTTAAGACGATTCTAGATGCACTGACAGCATACTGGGTAGTGTTCTGCAAGATACTGTACTGCAACCGTTTTGTTAACGACCATTTTTCCCTCTGAACTGGCATTGTATGCAAATGTTGGTGTCCTATGCGTACACTACTTGGTCAGTGTCACACATTGTTTTTGTCTGCTCAATTTATTCTTTAACCCTTTGCTGGGCACAGCAAAATCATTTGTTCACTTCCTGCTGGGCAAGCAAAATGGAGGTGGATGGCCTCTGAGTGGGTGGGTGTATTTAACATGCAATAACTCCACAATGGCTTAATGGATTGTAATGAAATAAAAACAGCAAAATGCAGAAATGAATAAAGAAACTGCTATTTGCTATTGTGTGTTGTTGTTATTTTTCTTAAAAAGAATTATAATGCATAAACACACAAGGTCATTGATCGGTTTGTATGTGTCACAGTAAGTGTTGCAATAGCTTTGGAATGCATGCATGGATTTTGATAAAATAAAAAGTAAAACATTCAGAAACAATTACAGAAGAAAAGTTTTCAACCTACTGTTGTGTTTTTAGTTTTTTTTATGAATGATGCACGAAAACATGAAACATTCCGACGGTCGCCATTTTGTTTGCCAACGATCGCCGACGATCGCGATGCATGTTAACTTTACAGTTCGAGCCGCTACCATAACAAAAGTCCCAAATAGCAATCACTTCACAAAATATATCAAGTTGTGAACCATTGCCAAACTCGAAATCCGCGATAATTTCCCCAATTCTATGAGCAGAATTCAAAACGCGCATCGGCCGAGTTAGATTTGACGATCGATTTACGTCTCGAACTTCGTTGTTGTCAAAGCCGGTCTTTCTCACTTCAATCAACAAAGTCAGAAGCGCACACACTACTCAGATCGCTTACATCGATATTTGAGCCTGGATACACATCTCACAGCGTCATATTTTCGGCATGAAAGCCATAAAAACGATCGTACATGTCGGATTCGAAGATAGCGTCCATCTTGGGAAAAATTGCGATTTTTTTCCTCCAAAACTTGCCACAAACACATTCCAACCGCCGCCATTTGCAATGTACATGCGGAAGTCTCGTGGGCAGTCTCGTTGCTTTTATTTTGACGAGATTTGAAGCGAGATTGGCGGGAATTTCGAATGTATGAACGCACTGAAGTGACGGTCACGACGCCAGCCGTTTTGGGCCGTTGTGCCCAAGGATAGGTTCGGACGTTTTGGGACGCTATGCCCAGCAAAGGGTTAAGAGGGGTGAGAAAAAATGAGGTTTAACATTTAACAGCTAACGAGGTTTTTTTGGAAAATTCCATGAATGGTATTCTTTCTTCAAATCATGCAGAATGAGGCATGTTTATTGCGCTTTCATAAATGTAAATAGTTACATGTCTCAAGTTGTCTCATGTTGTAATGTTCATTATGTTGTGACACGTCGCATGCAATACTGAGACCCCCAAAAACATGCAAATTATTACTCTATGCTCTCACTTCATGAGCTTTGGTTATAACTTATAATAATACTTTGCACACTGTTAAGGCTTGACAACATAATTAGCAGTATGTTGGAAAAGGCTTTTAAAATTGGGATCCACAATACAGTGATGTCATGTGCAATGCAAATGGACACAGTGTGGATTTGTACTCTGTACAAAATACTACTTATGGGGTAGTATGTTCTTTCCTTCCTTTCTTCATATCTTTAATTTGTTCTTATAATGCCAACTATAATAATATATGAATCTACATAGTGCTGAATCTTGTAAAAGAAACAAATCGAAAATCATTTACACAACTATCCCCAAACTGCTTAAAATATTCTTTGTACCTGTAAGCTTATGCTCGACACACTGTAATGCACAGCACTCTCGCAAAACCCATTTCATATCACCGACTAACTCTATTAATTACTGATTTTTTTTAAAAATCAAGAATCTAAATTCAATTGCTGGTTCGAACCAAAGAAAACAAACAAAAAAACAGTTACATTTCTTGAAACATCACGAACACCTTTGACATTATTTTAAAATAATGTGCTTGGATACTATTAAAGAAAAATTAAATTCCTTTGAATTGAAGGTGGCTACATATAATGTATAATAATACCCCCCCCCCAAAATCATAAGGTGGAGAAAAATAAAGAGAAGGGGGAAAAAAGTTACCAACAATGAGGAAAACTGTTGACTGTTGTTTCGACTTTAATGGAGTCTCTTTATGAAAAATCATACAATGTCAACATTGGCAGAAAGAAAACTGGCTTGAAAAGCACTTCCAGCCTCTTTTCTTGCAATTTTCTTTGCAAAACCAAACAGTCCTTGCCTTACGTCTGCTGCAAGACGCTAAAACTAAAAAGTCCAGACGCTGAGACTGACTATAGATAGTGTGCAGACTGCAGGCATTTTTTCACCTTCAACAACTTGAAATGTCAGTGTGCTTTCTATCGAAAACCTACAGATACATGCATGGTCAACTTTTTAAATAGCCACTGACCTGTTGCTGGCCTTTATTTTCCACTTTGTCAGATTTTTTTTTGGTTTTGTTCTTCAGCTTGAGCTCCGAGGTTCACTAATGCAATGGCAAGATTTTTTGCATATTATATGCAACCCCCCCCCCCCCCCCCCCCCCTAAACCCCACTATTTAGATAGCCACATGACGACAGTGGGGGTATGGATATCTGTCAGATTTAACACTTCACCTAACCCATTTAGTCACTCCTGATGACAATTATTTAATTTTAAAAGCGTGCGACGAGAGTTGACAAATCACATGCACAGCTGTGCCAAAACTCCTGACAAGGGGAACCACAGTAGCACAGCAGACAAACTTAACCCCCCAAAAATCTTTAATTTTAGAGGGGAAAAAAATTCAGTTTCAACTTGGGAAACAAGTTGACTAGTTAAAAGTCGAGTTTCATGCTGGCATTATAGAGATAGTTTGTAGCAGTGGGCAAGTCTACACGCATGACAAACACAGTAACAGTCATTCAAACTTTAATGAAAACACCCTTAAGTGTGGGAACACCAACGTCCTGTTACAGAACATGAGGCAACGCCCCCTCCCCCCCAAAAAAAAACAAACCCACCCACCTCTTCACCTTCTCGTAGACCTAACAAAGGTAACTGTTGACATTTAAACAGAGAAATTATCCTTATGTACTTGGGGATGGGATAGCTAGCTCAGTGGTAAGAGCACTCGCTTTCCCCCAGCCAAGTTAAGCAGCGTCGAGCGTGGTTACCAGTTGGATGGGTGACCGTTTGCGCGCCTTGGCTTCAGTACAGTTCCCCCAGTTCACCCAGCTGTAAATGGGTACCTGCCCTCTTTAGGGTCAGGGAAGGTAAAGCAGCGAGGGAGAGGAGATGGGCGCCGCCCTCAATATGCTGGCCCTAGAGAAGTGAGGTCTCTGACGCCTCGCTCCCCTACAACCACATTAGGTTATGGGACACCTTTACTTGTGTTTTTATGGTTTACGTTCCAGTTCCTGCCAACTTTTCATAGTCATAGAGCCCTTTCAACAGTGTAGGCTAAAATTTATGCAACACTTGAAGCAATGCACAACAGTTTTTGGACAAACCACTTGACGATCTACTGCATCACACCAATGATTTGAACACTATACCTGCTGAATAAGCTGACATCAACTTCACAATGATGTCAAACACAGATTATTCACCATAACAGCATACAAAAAACCACACACACAAAATCAAATGTGAACAAGAGCTCACAAGCACAGTGGCGTGCTTCAACAAAGCAAGCTGCAATCCGCCTCCAGAAAATTGTGTTGTGATAGAGCTAGGTAAGGACATTAGATTTCAGATTTCTGCGCATGAAAAATCAAAATTTACTATCTCTTGTGAGTCAGTATATGACAGTTCTGCTTGTTGCTGTCCAAACCTTATGATCCAGTTACTGGTCAAGGTCAAACAAATTCCAAACAGGCCACAAGTCACCATGTAGGCCTATGCCTTACAAACAAGACATCTGAAATCTAGGCAGTAGGCTAGATCAGATGATGTTCAATTGTTCTATTTCACATTGTGTCTGTGCCTGTGCGAGTGTGTACTTATGAGACTGATAGAAAAGACAAAGAAAGATGGACGGTGGTTGTGGTTGTCATTGTTGTAGGGTTGGGAGTGGGCAGGTAGAACAGAGAGACAGAGACTGAGAGACAGAGAGTGAGAGGGTGGGTGTTCAACCACATCAGTGCATGTTGCATGGGTAAGGGGGTGTGTTTTACTGTAAAATTTACATGTGTAATTTTCAGTCTTTACAAAGAATTGTTTTGAATGTCCTCACTTTCATGCCTATAATTATAAAGGTTCATGTTTGGTTTTTAATGTCAGTTCACCAATCTTGTGAGCCCGGAAGTTTTTAATCAACCAAAAATTTGCTCTGCCAAACACTTGGGTGATCATGTTAATTATACTTGTCTTTTTATAAAACTATATTTAATATGATGTTCTATTTCAAGCAGATCACTTCCATCATGACTCTTAGCCAATCTATAATTAGTCTAAGCTTTCAGACATGAGCATGGGAGCATGTGTCACTGTCTGACTTGTGTTACATGTGGCTGAAGCCTCAACAGCAGCTTTTCGGCTTTATGGTCACATTTTTCAAATGTTTCTTGGGGCAGGTCCTTTTCTGTTTCACACATACAGGCCCCAGATTACAACAATATGTCTGAACCACAAGAATGAACTGGATAGTGTCATAGTGTTTCACTAGCCTAACTCACCAGTGTTTGTTGTTAACATTTCATTGAAAATGGAATGTCTACTAGTCTAGTGTACAAAGTAGTCATGCCAATTGCTAGGCCAAATTACTTTGCACGCACAGTATCTGTGTAAACCCACTCACCTAGCTCTACTAACCTAAAAAGGTGATGAGCTAGATACCAGCCGATAGCTACTTACGCCTTAGGCACAAGATTATTAAAATGACAAGCATGTGATGTATGTAGCCTTCATGTAGGCCCTAGCCTAGTTTTTGATCAATTTCTCTCCAGGAAAGCCACATATCACATACA
>CM054165.1:21231986-21239486 GCA_028751875.1 Rapana venosa | reverse complement strand
TATCTTGGCTATCAGTAAGATAGTCTGAATGCGTCTGAGTAGACAGTTGTTGAATGGGATAACTGTGTTATTCACACACACACACACACGCGCGCGCGCGCGCGCACACACACCAATACACTTTATTTTTTCTTTAGATAGATGGCTTGATGAAAAAAAGCAAATGCATTGCTTATTCAATGTACCATCTGAAAATAAAATAAAAGTTTGACTTTGACACACACACACAGTTTAGGAGCACACAAGCGAGTTCTTGGGACATCCTAGGACAAGGAAAAAGCTTCAGATAGAATGGATCTGCGTTGTTTAATTAAAGTAACATGTTTAACAAACAGAAGAAATCGACCTTTAAAGAAAATCAATAAACAAAGACATCATCAAGCTTTCAAGAAGTGGTAGATATATTATTTAGTCGAATGGAGTGCAGAAATTGTATGATTTTATTTTATTTGATTTATTCCACACACACAAAAATTCACTCTTACTGATATTGGACCATAATAATTCTTTAAAAATCATGTCGAGAAATGCGTTAGAGCATTTCTAAAGTTCGAAAATCATATTGTGGTTGTAGCGTTAACAGGTGCTTGCAAAGAATCCATGCTTTTTGTCTGGTCATCATTTAGCTGAACTTTGTAGCAACTTATCTGTGGTATCATGTCAGCTGAATTCCTTTTTGACATGATCTTAGAAATATCAAAACCTGGTCAAAATTTGTATATATGACCATCATTACAAAAGATCTGACGTGAACGTGAAGGGTGAGATATAATATCAAGCTTTGTGTACTGGCACAAAAGGGAGGGGCCCTAGAACAAACCCTTGAGGAACACCTTTTTCGATGACAGATGGTTTTGAGAACTAAAGGTTCATAGTGACAGTCTGGGTAAGATTAAAGAAACAAGAGCTGAAAGAAGAGATAGCTTTGTGAGACAGGATAAAATGTGTACACTGGTCTATGAATAAGAGAAGAGTGGCCTATTAAATGTCAAAAGCTGGTGACAGGTCAACCAGATAAAGAAAGGAGATATTGTTGCTATGCAGGGTAGTGAGATGATAACTGATTTTCGGTAGTGCTGCCATGACAAGCAACTTAGACAAACTGCAAATAAAGCTTTTTTTTCTGAAGATGCTTTTAAAAAGAAGTTTTGGGGGCAAAACGCTCACTCGTTTATTTTTGGAAGTTATAATAAGAAGTTTGCAGCAGGTTTGTAGTCTTTCTTCCTTCGCCTCCCTTCACCTATCCTGTAGACTGTGGGGGCACCACTGAATATTTTGCAACCAGCTTCCTCCACTCCCCGCGGTCCTCTGCTTTCTTTTAGCAAATCGTTCCACTCAAAGCTACCAGTCCACTCTCTGATGTTGTCTTCCCATCGTTTTCTCTGTCTGCCTCTTCTTCGTCTCCCTCCTTGTACTGTTCCCTGTAGTAGGACAGCGTTGGCCAGTCTACATGTTGGATTTTCTAGTATTTGTTAATTGTCAGTTATCTTTTTCATTAGTGGTTTTGTAGAATTGGTAGATTTACCTGCTGATGGTAATGCCTAGACAGCATAGAGTCATAAGTGATGGAAATGAGGCGAGGAAGAAAGTTGAAGCATTCCAATTGAGCTTACAGGGTTTCATCTTCTGTACTATCGAGAGAGAGAGAGAGAGAGAGAGAGAGAGAGAGAGAGAGAGAGAGAGAGAGAGAGAGAGAGAGAGAGAGAGAGAGAGAGGAAAATAATCAGCAACAACATCCATAACAAACAATAACAAGCAAACAAAGAGAGAGAGAGAGAGAGAGAGAGGAAATAATCAGCAACCACATCCATAACAAACAATAACAAGCAAACAAAGAGAGAGAGAGAGAGAGAGAGAGAGAGAGAGAGAGAGAGAGAGAGAGAGAGAGAGAGAGAGAGAGAGAGAGAGGATAAAATCAGCAACAAGATCCATAACAAACAAAAACAAGCAAACAAATTATCAAAACAAACCATACAAAAAACTAAAGAATTAAACCCGACAAAAAATTCTTCCCAGTGGGGATGCCAGGGGCCTCTCAGTTCAGTTAAAAATTTTTTTAAAAAAAAGTATCCCCCCTTCTGGAAATTATGTGCTAGGAATTCCCTCTTTTCTATCCCTCTCTCTTTGTTATTGCCTTGTTCGTCTCTTTCCTGCCACTTTCCTTCTTGTCTGTTTTCTACCTTCTTGGAACTTTCTCCTGCCCTACTCTCTGTCTGTTTGTCTGTCTGTCTGTCTGTCTGTCTGTCTGTCTCTCTCTCTCTCTCCCTCCCTCTCTCTCCCCCTCCCCCCCCCCTCTCTCTCTCTCTCCAGAAACTCTTTAAGATATACATTTCTTTTTTTCCATATTCACATCCTCCTAATCATCATCTCTTTACCCCCCCCCCCCCATCTTCATTCTCATCCCTCCCCACCCCCACCACCCCACACCCCACCACTTTCCTTGACCAAAGATGGATGAACCCCCCCCCCCCCACTCCTCCCCCACCCCTACCCCCGGCCCCCTTAGCGCATAAGGGCAGGACAACACATTATCCTACGTTAAGATGGATAAAAAGGTAAAGGTAAAGGAGTCCCATAACCTATAAGGTCGTAGAGGAGCGAAGCGTCAGAGACCTCACTTCTCTAGGGCCAGCATATTGAGGGCGGCGTGCGCCCATCTCCTCTCCCTCGCTGCTTTACCTTCCCTGACCCTAAAGAGGGCAGGTACCCATTTACAGCTGGGTGAACTGGGGGAACTGTACTGAAGCCAAGGCGCGCAAACGGTCACCCATCCAACTGGTAACCACGCTCGACGCTGCTTAACTTGGCTGGGGGAAAGCGAGTGGTCATAAAATGGATGCATAATCATAATAACAGTTTCAAGCCATGGTGCTGTACTTGTGTAGTCCCCCCCTCCTCCCCCTCTCGCCTCCCCCCCCCCCCCCCCCCCCCCCCCGCAGCCAGGCTGGTTGATGTACCGGAGCTGAGCCCTGGTGCCTCAAAAGGCACCCCCCCCCCCCCCGGCCAAGCCACCCCTGTGCCTCAAAAGGGCCCACCCCTGGTGCCTCAAAAGGGCCCCACCCCTGGTGCCTCAAAAGGCCCCCCCCCCCCCCTCCCGTGCCTCAAAAGGCCCCCCCCTCCCCCCCCCTCTCCCCCGCCCCCCCCCCCCCCCCCCCGTGCAAAACGGGTCACCCCGTAATAAGATCTCCAGGCCTGACACCACCCCATCCTAATGGCCAAGAAGCTTTAATGGAGACTGGGAGGGCCTGCAGCGTACGTACAGCCCTTGGCTTCAGGACAGTCCCCCAGTTCACCCAGCTCTACATGGGCACGAACGTACCTTGCCCTCTTTAGGGGTCAGGGAAGATACAGCAGCTGGAGATGAGAGAGGAGATGGGCGCTGCTACCCTCAATATGCTGGCCCCTGGAGAAGTTGAGGTCTCTGGGGCCTCGCTATCTATCTATCTGTCCCGTAGTCTGACGACCGTGGGGGCACCCTCAAAGACTCAACAACCAGTTCCCTCCATTCCTCTCTCTGTTCTGCCTTTCTCAGGGTTTTGTTGAGTTCTAGGCCTGTCCATTCGCTGATGTTATCCTCCCAGCTCTTCCTTGGTCTGCCTCTTCTTCTTCCTCCTTGGACAGTGCCTTGTAAAATTGTCCTTGCTAGTCCTTTGGATCTTGTGACATGCCCATACCATTTAAGTTTACGCTTTTTCACGATCGTTAGAAGGTTCTCATAGGGTCCAATGGTTTGCTGGATTCTGTTATGCACGCTTTCGTTGCTTATGTGGTCTTTGTAGGAGATGCCAAGGAGTCTCCGAAAGCATCTCATCTCCACCGCCTGTACTCTTCTCTCCAAATCTGCAGTCAGGGTCCATGATTCACAGGCATACAGAAATATGGATATGACAAGGGAGCGCATTAGTCTGATCTTGGAGATACGTGAGATATTTTTATCTCTCCAGATGGTGTTTAGTTTTGATAGTGCTGTTATTGTCTGTGCAGTCCTGCATACTACTTCTGGCTTGGATCCCTGGTCTGATTCAATGGCTCCCAGGTACTTGAAGCTTTGAACTGTTTCCAGCTTCTGGTCATTAACCCTGATATCAGTGCTAATGCCGTTGGTGTTATTAGTCATCAGTTTGGTCTTCTCTGCACTGATTTCCATGCTGTATGTTTTGGAGGCCTTATTCAGGTGTTCTGTTAGGCTGGCAAGCTCTTTTTCTGATCCTGCTATTCCATCAATGTCATCTGCGAAGCGGAGGTTTGTGATCGTTCTGCCACCAATGCTGACTGATCCTTCATGATGTTCCTCATGAGGGGCCTCGCTACCCTACTTTATTTTATTTTATTCTTTTATATCGAGGATAATGGAAAAGCACGTATGTGCTTTAAAAAAAAAAAATCCAATCCGCGTGTGTATGCGGTTTTGCCAATTCTGTCATCTGTTCCCACCGGCACACAATGGCCTACTCTTACGAAAAGCGGGAACAGGATTTAAACGTGTGCGGCAAGATGTTCTGCGTGCGTTCGCACACACGGGGGGCCTCGGGTTTATAGTCTCATCCACATAGAGTATGGGAATACCTTTGCCTTTTTACCTTTACCTATATATAGCACGAGTGTCATGTGGGCTCGTAAAAGAAACCAGTACACTTTACTGGTCATGAATCCGCTTGCCTGTGGCGATGCTGAGATGGGGCCTGTCGGTATGAAACAGCATTCCCACCTTGTGGGGATTGTGTGCGAAAAAATTTCCTCTTTTCTATCTCTCTCTCTGTGTGTTTTTTTGTGGGGTTTTTTTTGGCCTTGTGTCCTTTTCTTCCTGTCACCTCCTTCTGCAGCAGTTTTGGTTCGTTATGAAGCAGATAGCAACAAAAGAGAGAGATAGGAAGAAATAAAAGAAGGAATTCCTTGCACAGAATTTCCAGGAGGTGAGGATGCTATTTTTATACTGACACGCACCCCCCCCCCCTCCCCGGCATCCCCACGGAGGGGGGGGGGGGGGGGGGGGGGAGGGGGAGGAGGGGAGGAGGGGGTGTATGTCCTAAGTTGAGGATCAATGGTCACGGATCATGAATCACAACTTGCTTGAAAGTCTGAGACTTCTGCCACAAAATTTGAGGAGGAAGTTTTTTTGTTTTCTTTTCTTTTCTTTCTTTCATTTTCTTTTTTTTAAAAATTTAGTTTGAGGAGGAATTTCTTTCCTGTCAAAGAGTCCTTCGGATGATACTATAAACCGAGGCCCCCGTGTGCCAACGCATGCAGAACATCTTGCGCACACGTTAAATCCTGTTCCGCTTTTCGTAAGAGTATGCCATTGTGTGCCGGTGGGAACAGATGACAAAGTTTACAAAACCGCATACACACGGGGGCTGGATGTAAAAAAAGCACATGAGTGCTTATCCCATTATCCGCGATATACAAAAAAAAAGTCATCTGAGCGCTTTGATTTGTTGCTTTACAAGATTCAGCGCTATATAAATTCCATACATTATTATTATTATTATTGTTGTTGTTATTATTATTATTATTATTAAAGATTTCATGCTATACATCTGAGACTTGCCTAGGCCAAAAAGCTGTGTCAGTTATTGATGTCAGACACTCGTCAAAGGCTTACACTAAAATGTTGTTATGTTGTAAAAATGTTGTTGTTGAGATTGCCTTCATCCCACGACAAGCTCTTAACATAAACAACCCCCACTCTCCTTTAAAAGAGAGAAAAAAAATCTTCTGAAGTCGGAGTATGGCTGCCTACAATTATGGCGAGGTGACTTAAAAAACAGTCGTGCACGCAAACTTCTCATTCTGTTGTGTTGCAATTTCAATAATCTCACTGATTCCCAGGTGGGATGATGAGTGAGTCAGAGTGTACATTCAGGGTGACCCCCCAGAGTGTTAAGCTGGGGAACGCAAAACAACATCATCATCATCATCATCATTAACAACAACACCAAAAACAGTCCTACACGCAAACTTCTCATTCAGTTGTGTTGCAATTTCAAATCTCACAGGGATTCCGCAGGTGGGATTCATGAGTGAGTCAGAGTGCATGTTCTGGGTGACCACCTAGAGTGTTAAGCTGGGGAACGCACAACAACAACAACAACAAGTCACCTACATCCCAGGGGTGTTCACGTGCATTTTGAGGCAGTTTGTCAAACTATTTATTTATTTATTTATTCTTTTATATCGAGGATAATGGAATAAGCACTTATGTGCTTTTTTTTTACACCCAGTCCCCGTGTGCATGCGGTTTTGTCAATTCTGTCATCAGTTCCCACCGGCACACAATGGCCTACTCTTACGAAAAACGGAACAGGATTTAACGTGTGCGCAAGATGTTCTGCGTGCGTTCGCACACATGGGGCCTCGGTTTATAGTCTCATCCGAAGGATTTTGGGGGAGAGTGGAGTCTGCACTTGATGTTAACCCCAGGGGAAAATAATTATCCCCCTTGAACAGGGGAATCGAACCCGGGTCGTCAGATTGCGAGCGCAATGTTCTAACCACTAGGCTATCCTGTCCCCACTATCTTTTCATTAGAAGACATTTGACCTGAGAAAGATTTGATGACGGATGGAACCCTGCTAACCAAGCTGTACATTCCAGCTCAGTCTGGCTCCGCCACTGAGCTAAAACTGTCGTCAGTAGGGGGGCTTAGTAGAGGGGTGTCCTGCGTATGTTAGCTCAGAACAGGCACCACTGAACACCACCCAAAGTGACCCAGCAGCAGTGCAGGGCCTCTCTCTGGCTTAGTGGCCCCACGGCAGCCTGATAGTGATGGGCTGGCTCCCTGTGGAGGACTTCCGACCCTGAGGATGAGACATAACGAATCTGGGTATGGCTGTGGCTGTGGCGGGGAGATTGGGATGAGCGGCGTGGGAACAGCAGGACAGGAACATCACAGAAGATGAGGCAGCAAAACAAATAAACAATCAATCAAACAAAAGCTGTACGGCCCACGAAAGGAGCTAGAGAGAATGCACATGCCATCATTTTTCTCCCAGACATAATTTATCTGACGTGTAAAGCGAATGAGAGAAGAAGAGAGACGACACACATGGGTGGCGCTGCTCTTGTGGCGACGCGCTCTCCCCGGGGAGAGCAGCCCGCAGATAAAATATGCCGTGACTGAAAGTGGTATGAAAGTTGTGTTTAAAGAAAAAGACATTTAAGAAAAGGGTTAATTGTACTTTGTTAACTATCATATGAAAATGGGTCTAAAGGAAATCTTTATGCTACACATCGAACTATTATCACTCAAACACAAAAAAAGTGAGGTAAATTACGAATTCTTTTATTATCATCCACCAAAAAACAGAGAAATGTACGTGTGTATACCAGCCAAACATAAAAAAATAATACACAGAAAAAGGGTATGTCACATGAAATAGTACAACTCTTGTCTTTAATATCAGCCGAATCCTATTGTGTATACATAACATATAACTATTAAAATAAAAAGATGGTTAACACTACTATTTAAAACTACCATCTAATCATAATGCAACGAAA
>CM054165.1:21226986-21229486 GCA_028751875.1 Rapana venosa | reverse complement strand
ACACACACACACATCTATCTATCTATCTATCTATCTATCTATCTATCTATCTATCTATCTATCTATCTATCTATCTATCTATCTATCTATCTATCTATCTATCTATGTATATTCACAAATCACAATAGTTTATTCCCATTAACTCTTTTGAGCTATATAGAGAAACCAAAAGCACACACATATCAATAAATGAATGACGTGTATCAAGAGGCAGAGCAAGACACAAGCACACAAAAGACAATAGTAATAACGACAATGAACTACACATGGTTATATATTTTATTTATTTATTTATTTTATTTATTTAATCTTTTATATCGAGGGTAATGGAATAAGCACTTATGTGCTTTTTTGTTTACATCCAGTCCCCGTGTGTATGCGGTTTTGTCAATTCTGTCATCTGTTCCCACCGGCACACAATGGCCTACTCTTTCGAAAAGCGGAACAGGATTTGACGTGTGCGCAAGATGTTCTGCGTGCGTTCGCACACGGGGCCTCGGTTTATAGTCTCACTGTTAGCGTTGATGCATCCTGTATTATAGGTTGCATGTTACTCCTGCTCCTGCAAAAAATAAACAGGTATCTGAAGTGATAAAAGAGGGAGAGCAACAAAAGTTAGGCTGCATATAATAATTATAAGATAAATGAACCAATAACTGGAAAAAGATAATGCCATCATGGATCAGGCTAGAAGGGGGGGGGGGGGGGGGGGGGGGGGGAGGTGGAGGGGGGTTGGAGGAGGTAGGGGCAAAAAACCAAAAAAATGAAACAAATAATAATAATACAATCATTGAAGAGAATAAACATGCAAAAAAACAACAATAGATGTTAATATTCTCTCTCTCTCTCTCTCTCTCTCTCTCTCTCTCTCTCTCTCTCTCTCTCTCTCTCTCTCTCTCTCTCTCTCTCTCTCTCACACACACACACACACACAATGAAACAAATAATAATACAATCACTGAAGAATAAAAATGCCAAAAACCCAACAACAATGGATATTAATTCTCTCTCTCTCAGGCACACACACACACACACACACAAACACACACACACACACACACCACACACACACACACACACACACACACACACACACACACACACACACACACACACACACACACACACACACACACACTAAAACCAAAACAATGAAACAAATAATAATAATACAATCATTGAAGAATAAAAATGCCAAAAAATCAACAACAATGGATATTAATATTCTCTCTCTCTCTCTCTCTCTCTCTCTCTCTCTCTCTCTCTCTCTCTCTCTCTCTCTCTCTCTCTCTCTCTCTCTCTCTCACACACACACACACACACACACGCACACACACACACACACACACACACACACACACACACACACACACACACACACACACACACATACACACACACTAAACCCCCCAAAATGAAACAAATAATAATAATACAATCATTATAGAATAAAAATGCCAAAAAATCAACAACAATGGATATTAATATTCTCTCTCTCTCTCTCTCTCTCTCTCTCTCTCTCTCTCTCTCTCTCTCTCTCTCTCTCTCACACACACACACACACACACACACACACATAACACACACACACTAAAACCCCCCCAAAATGAAACAAATAATAATAATACAATCATTGAAGAATAAAAATGCAAAAAACCCAACAACAGTGGATATTAATTTTCTCTCTCTCTCTCTCTCTCTCTCTCTCTCTCTCTCTCTCTCTCTCTCTCTCTCTCTCTCTCTCTCTCTCTCTCTCTCTCTCTCTCTCTCACACACACACACACACACACACACACACACTGCAATGTTTGTAAACATAACATAACATTCAGCAGCCTCCCTCTTCTTTTTCAGGGAGTGCACACCCCACCCCCCCACTCCCTCTCTCTCCATCTTTCTCTCACCCACTCACACACACACACACACACACACACTCTCTCTCTCTCTCTCTTAGATAGATGGCTTGATGAAAAAAAAGCAAATGCATTTACTTATTCAATGTACCCATCTGGAAATAAAGATTTGACTTGACTTGACTTGATATGTATGCAAGTCACACTTCGGTAGAAAATACACAGGGAAAGCTGATGACTAGAGAAATGAATAAGAGCAGAGAGCAGAAGTTATATACATGGATGGTTATGTGGTTATGCAAGTATATGAAAACATGATTTAGGGAAACATTTGCAGTCCCTGTTTGACTAATTTTGCAAAATTTAGTATAATATATATTTATAATTTCCATATCGAAGGGAAACTACTCCTGCTTGTTAGCTCAACTCAACTATGTTCCTTAAGTTTGGCGTGGAGTTGCTTCCCTTTAACAAATCTATGTCAATCTTGTTGCTATTCCTCTCTTTTTTTATCACTCCAGATTCCTGTACACTTCCTGAAAGTACATGAGTAATTCCTCATTAATATAGGGTTGCATCAACCCTAACAATGTATAACCATGTATAATTCGTTTTTATTATTATTATTGTCTTTTGTGTGCTTGTGT
>CM054165.1:21199486-21221986 GCA_028751875.1 Rapana venosa | reverse complement strand
CAGACAAAAAACCCCAGACAAACAAACACACACAAACAAAAAACAACAACAGACAAACAAACACACACAAACAGACAAACAAACAAAAAACAAACAGACAAACAAACAAACAAGCAGACAAACAAACAACAAACCAAAAAAACCAAACAACAAACAGACAAACAAAGAGACAAAAAAAAGAGACAAAAAACAAAAAACAACAACAACCAACAAACAAAAAAACAAACAGACAAACAAACAAACCCACACAAACAAACAAACAAATAAACGCACAAACAAACACAAACAAACAACAAACACACGATCAAACAAACAGACAAACAAAGAAACAACAACACACACAAACAAAAACAACACAAACCAAAAACAACAACAAAAACAAAACCCAAACAGACAAACAGACAAACACACACACACACAAACCCCCAAACAAACAGACAAACAAACAGACAAACAAACAGACAAACAGACAAACAAGCCAAGCACCTCCAGTCTCTGATCGTAGGCTTGGGCGGATTTGCGGCCATTGTCCACCACCGCCATGACGTCATTCTCAAACAGCACTGTGGCCACCACGAGGTCAAAGTCCCCGCAGTCCTTGACCTCTGGGTTGAACGCTTGACCTTGACATATCACCCGCTTGGGTTTTGACCCTGACAGCCACAAGGCCATGTCAAGGTCATGGATGGTGGAATCTTTAAGATGCCACCTGGTTTCTGTACAACACACACACACACACACACACATTATATATATATATATATATATATACATTACATACATACATGCATGCATACACACACATATATAATATATATATATATAAAAATATATATTATATATATATATAATTATGAATTATATATATATATACATACATACACACCACACACACACACACACACACACACACATATATATATATATATATATATATAATATATTATATATATATCACATGGAACAAAAATATTGAACGAAACTTTTTTTTTAAGTTTTAGTTTTTCTTTTGGGAAAAAAAGTATGCCATACCTTCCAAGACGTCCAGAAAGTGTTCCATTTCAGCACGGTAAGCCTCCACATATCTGACCACAAATCCACATTCCCGGGCGCCATGTGTGTAGCATCACTGTGGACAGCAGACGTTAGTCCTGATGGTCTGTTGGCCACCAAGTAGCCTCCCTTGTCGCAGATGACCTGCTCAGCGAAATAATCAATTTATAAGATTACGGTTTTGAACTACATATCCAGCAGGGCCCATTAGCTCAGTTGGTTAGAGCGCCGTGCTGATAACGCGGAGGTCGTGGGTTCGACCCCCATGTGGGCCACGCCAATTTTTTTTTTTTCCCTAGTCCTTAAATCGGAAATCTCAGCTGGGAGGTTAGTCTAATCACAACGGGATAGCCTAGTGGTTAGAACATTGCGCTGGCGATCTGACGACACGGGTTCGATTCCCCGTTCAAGGGGGATATTTTTCCCCCTGGAGTTAACATCAGTGCAGACTCCACTCCACTCTCCCCAAAAGTCCTTCGGATGAGACTATAAACCGAGGCCCCGTGTGCGAACGCACGCAGAACATCTTGCGCACACGTTAAATCCTGTTCCCGCTTTTCGTAAGAGTAGGCCATTGTGTGCCGGTGGGAACAGATGACGGAATTCACAAATCCGCGTACACACGGGGACTGGATGTAAAAAAAAAGCACATAAGTGCTTATTTCATTATCCTCGATATAAAAGAATAAAAATAAAATAAAATAAATGGGAGGTAATACGTAATAAACTGTCTGTCTGCCTGCCTGCCTGTCTGCGTGCCTGCCTGTCTGTCTGTCTGTCTGCCTGCCTGTCTGTCTGTCTGTATCTCTCTCTCTCTCACTCTCTCTCTCTCTTCTCTCTCTCTCTCTCTTTCAACCTCTGTCTCTTATCTATCTCTCTTTGACTTCTGTGGAATTTAGATTCGATCACATCAACATCAATTCAAACAATGTTGATCATCATGATCATCACCAAACCAAAATCAACCAATAGCGAGGAAGAAGAGAAGGGCGAAGGGGATAAGGGGGGAGGGGGAGGGGAGGGGAGGGGAGGGGGGGAGGGGATGAGAGGGGAGGGGGGAGGGGAGGGGAGGGAGGGGGGAGGGGATGGAGGGGAGGGGGGAGGGGAGGGGAGGGAGGGGGATAGCCTAGGGGTAGAACCTTGCGCTCGTGATCTGACGGCCCGGGTTCGAGCCACCACGGAGGGTTCCATTTTTAAGGGGAATTTTCCCCCTGGAGTTAGCATCAGTACTGACTCCACTCTCCCCCAAAAGTCCTTCGGATGAGACTATAAACCGAGGCCCGTGTGCAAAAACGCATCTTGCGAACAGGTTAAAAACCCAGTTGAACTTTCGGAAGAGCAAGCGCTTTGATTTGTCTTTGCAAGATATAGCGCTATATAAGTTCCATTTATTATCATTATTATTATTATTATTATTATTAAGAGTAGGCCATTTCGTGCGCGTTAGGAACAGATGTAAAAATTGGAAAAAAAAAATTCCCGCAGACCTGCCAGTGCCTTAATTCCTTTCGTGTTTGTATAATAATGATTATACACATGCAGAAGATCAAACTATGCGCGTTAAAGATCCCTAAATTTATGTCAGCGTTTGGTGGTAGGTCACGGGAAACACGAGTATACGCAGCATAATTATATCCCTGAAGTCGGAATGCAGCTACCTACATGGTGGGCAAAAAACGGTCAGATCCAACCGTTAGTGAACACACCGTCGGAGATCTAGTAGAGAAACGACCCCCCCCCCCCCAAACCCCGGGTACTGACTGTTAAACAAGAAACTAAAAGAAGAAACCCCAACACCCACACACAGAAGTTACACACTTCAGCCCCCCCAAAAAAACAAACAAACAAACAACCCCCCACAACAAAACAAACAACACAAAACAAAAACAAAACATCTCCCCCAAAAACAACAACAACAACAACCCCAAAACAACAACAAACAAAAACCAACAAAGAAACAACAAACACAAACACAAAACAACAAACAGACAAACAAACAAACAGACGAACAAACAAACAGACAAGAAAACAAACAGACAAAAAACCCAGACAAACAAACACACACAAACAAAAAACAACAACAGACAAACAAACACACACAAACAGACAAACAAACAAAAAACAAACAGACAAACAAACAAACAAGCAGACAAACAAACAACAAACCAAAAAACCAAACAACAAACAGACAAACAAAGAGACAAAAAAAAAGAGACAAAAAACAAAAAAACAACAACAACCAACAAACAAAAAAACAAACAGACAAACAAACAAACCCACACAAACAAACAAACAAATAAACGCACAAACAAACACAAACAAACAAACAACACACGATCAAACAAACAGACAAACAAAGAAACAACAACACACACAAACAAAAACAACACAAACCAAAAACAACAACAAAACAAACCCAAACAGACAAACAGACAAACACAACACACACAAACCCAAACAAACAGACAAACAAACAGACAAACAAACAGACAAACAGACAAACAAGCCAAGCACCTCCAGTCTCTGATCGTAGGCTTGGGCGGATTTGCGGCCATTGTCCACCACCGCCATGACGTCATTCTCAAACAGCACTGTGGCCACCACGAGGTCAAAGTCCCCGCAGTCCTTGACCTCTGGGTTGAACGCTTGACCTTGACATATCACCCGCTTGGGTTTTGACCCTGACAGCCACAAGGCCATGTCAAGGTCATGGATGGTGGAATCTTTAAAGATGCCACCTGGAAAAAAAACAACCAAACCAAAAAAATATGTTAAAATCATTTATAATAATAGTAATAATAATAATGCTAATGCTACTACTACTACTGCTACTGCTACTACTACTACTACTACTACTACTACTACTGCTGCTGCTGCTGCTGCTGCTGCTGCTGGCTGCTGCTGCTGCTGCTACTACTACTACTACTACTGCTACTACTACTGATAATGATGATGATGATGGTGGTGGTGGTGATGATGATGATGATACAAAAAATTGAAATTTATAATTATATAGCGCTATATCTTGCCAAGACAAATCAAAGCACTTGCACTCAACCCATTCATACACAGTCATGCAACCAATAACAATGAATAGTCCTAACAAGTCCAAATGTGTGTGCGCGCGCGCGCACACACACACACACACACACACACACCCCACACACACACACACACACACACACACACACACACACACACACCACGCACGAACGCACGCACACACACAGACACACATACACACGCACGCACGTACGCACGCACACGCACACACACACACACACACACACACACACACACACACACACAACACACACAGAGTTTATCCACTTTGGCAGGGTGATGGAATTTCGGCTGTTGAAGGCAGGGACAGTTATGAGATGAAACAGGAGAAGAAAATCTTAGGTTTGAAATAACTACGTCTTGAGGCTGGATTGAAAAGTGTCATAAGAAGGCTTTTGGCGAAGAGAGAGAGCGAGGAAGGTCATTCCAGATCGATGGACCAGAAAAAGAGAAAGAGTGATGGCCGTCGGTGGATTGGTCGAATCTACAAGGTATATACAGCACAGCGTGGCTAGTTAATCATTATTGGGGGATGGGGGGGGGGGGGGGGGGGGCGGGGGGCGGGATAGTCTAGAACGTTTTCCCCTGTGGGTGATGCCGGGGGTCCTGTCAGTATAAATAGCATCCCCACCTTCTGGAAATTCTGGGCCAGAAATGTCCTCTTTTCTATCCCTCTCTTTGTTTCTGCCTTGTGGAGTAGGGCATGGTGCAAAGAAACGTTGTACTTATTCATTTCCCTACAACATAGTGTTAAATGCGTTTGTATATTCTATGTTTATCTGTCTGTTTGTACCTGTCTCTATCTCACTTTCTGCCTGTCTGTTGTCTGTCTGTCTGTCTGTCTCTCCCTCCCTCTCTCTCTCTCCCCCCCCCCCCCCCCTCTCTCTCATTGTCTCTGATTTTCATCTAATTTAGTAGTAATATTTCATTATGATGCTCATTTGAATCTTCATTGGAATGTATCTAAAACTTCTGATTCTTACTGTTTGCATACTTTGTTTACTTGAAGGTTTTTTTTGCATTGGTGTGTGTTTGTCTAATTGTTGCTGTTAGGTTTAGTTTCAGTTCTTCTGTTTTGATTAGTGTTTGTGTGTGTATGTGTGTGTGTGTGTGGGGGGGGGGGGGGGGGGAGCGTATGTAGTTTTTCTTGACTTTTTTTTCTTTTCTTTCTTTTCGTTTTTTATGTTCTGGTTTTAGGGTGGTTTTTCTTAGAGCATTGTGTAAAGAAGCCATGTGCTGATCCGTTTAATCTCAATAAACATTTCGAGTTCGAGTTCCTTCCTGTCACATCCTCCTTGTCTATTAGTTTCTGCCTTCTTGGTCCATTCTCCTGCCTCACTCCCCCCCCCCTTTTTTTATAATTAAAAAACCAGAAAGACCTAAAAGAGAAACAATTCTCTCTTATGGCGAACTCGGATGCGCTGGGCCTGACTTTGTCCAGGCGCTTAACGGCAGCGTGACGCTTTTGCGTTCGTTGTAATCAAGACAACAATGGTTGCTGCTGTCTGAGCGTTCGACGAAGATGTCTGGAGCATTGAGTTCGCGATCTGAGAGCGTGGATTCGAGTCACCACCGAAACACGCATTCGAATGGAATTTTTTTTTTTTTTTACTGGAGTTAACATCAAGTATTGACTCCACTCCCCTCCCCCGAATGTCCTTTAGATGAGACTGTAAACCTGTACCGAAGTTGGATGTACTGGGCCTGGCAGGGCCTGCCTTGTCAGGCGTTTAACGGCAGCACAAACGCATTTTCGCTCATAATTATGGCAAACAATAATAGTTGCTGTTTGAACGTTCGAAGAAGAAGAAGAAAACTTGCGAAGAAGAAGAAGAAAACTTGCGAAGAAGAAGAAGAAGAATTGCGAAGAAGAAGAAGAATTGCGAAGAAGAAGAAGAATTGCGAAGAGGAAGAGTATAAACCCAGATTCCGTGTAGGAACGCATTGCAGAACATCTTGCGCATATTTTAAAACCTGTTTCGCCTTTCAGAAAAGTAGGCCATTTCGTGCCTCTAAAGAAAGGATGACATATTAAAAAAAAAAAAAAAAGCAGCATGAAAATCGAATGCATACTGGTGGCCTGTTCAGACATCATCTCCGAAGTGAGAATGTGGCTACCTCCAAATTAACGTGAGCGAAATGGTCGTTGACATGAAATATCACCATTGGTGAACCTCGGAGCTCTAGCCGGGAAACGCAGAATAAAAGTGTGCATGCTGGGTTTTGTTACTGAGATATATACATCACATCACAATCATGATGATAGTCTAAATTCTCAATAGACATCTTGTATCAAAAGTCAAGTTTCCATGTATTTCCTGTGATTTTGGTGCGTGTATATATATATATATATATATATATATATATATTATATATATATATATATATATAATATATATATATATATATATTTTTTTTTTTTTTTTATTCGAAGGTACAAAACTCGTTTGATCCTTCCACGAACTTCACGCACAGTTAGTTCCCTTGATTTGCTCTTTGGTGGAAATGTGTTATTCATGTTTTCCACGCAGCTTAATTTGAATAACTTTGGTGATGATCTATCTCTGAAATATTTGGTTATAATGTATCACTAGCTTAATTAAGGCGCTGAGAAACTGAGGACTCTGAGGCCTGACATCCCTCCAGGCATCACAGACCTCGGCTTCTCCAGGGGCCAGCATATTATTGAGGGTGGTGGCGCTCATCTCCTCTCCCTCGCTGCTTTACCTTCCCTGACCCTGAAGAGGGCAGGTACCCATTTACAGCTGGATGAACTGGAGGCACCTGGGCTTTATCACAGTTCTTGATTAAACCATTGACGCTGGGGGCAACAGCAAAGCGAGAGGCTGTAACTATGATCAGTGGTTTTTCCATTCATGGAACTCCACTTTACAGCTGAAGTCTTTAGTGATCGACTATGACTCTCTGACTTAGGAGGCTTGACTTGCACAGTCCTTATGTGCTGCAGCCCTGGGGGGCTAGTTGGCCTTTGGAGAACATCTCCAACACTGACTGTCTTTATGCCCACTTGGCCGAGAGAGAGAGTGGGGTTATGTACTGTGAGCAAGGTATGTCCACTATAATCAAATTGCTGCCCAATTTCCAAAAAACCAGCAGCTGCCTCCTCTGCTGTTTTTGAAGATAATCGTCGAACACGACGGACAAATACGAACTGGAGGACTGTACTGAAGCCAAGGCGCACGGATAGTCCACCCATACCTACCTCTCCGTAACCACACAGTATCATTGGGGAACAGTCCTTCGGATGAGACTATAAACCGAGGCCCCGTGTGCGAACGCATGCAGAACATCTTGCGCACACGTTAAATCCTGTTCCGCTTTTCGAAAGAGTAGGCCATTGTGTGCCGGTGGGAACGGATGACAAAATTGACAAAACTGCATACACACGGGGACTGGATGTAAAAAAAGCACATGAGTGCTTATTCCATTATCCTCGATATATAAAAAAAAAAAAGTCATCTGAGCGCTTTGATTTGTTGCTTTACAAGATTCAGCGCTATATAAAATTCCATACATTCTTCTTCTTCTTCTTCTTCTTCTTCTTCTTCTTCTCCTCCTCCTTCTCCTCCTCCTCCTCCTCCTCCTCCTTCTCTTCTTCTTCTTCTTCTTCTTCTCCTCCTTCTCCTCCTCCTTCTCCTCCTCCTCTTCCTTCTCCTCCTTCTCCTTCTTCTCCTCCTCCTTCTCCTCCTTCTCTCCCCTCCTCCTCCTCCTTCTTCTTCTTCTTCTCCTCCTTCTTTCTCTCCTTCTTCTCCTTTTTCTTCTTCTTCTCCTCCTCCTCCTTCTCCTCCTCCTCCTCCTCCTCCTCTTCTTCTTCTCCTTCTTCTCCTCCTCCTCCTCCTCCTCCTTCTCCTTCCTTCCTCCTTCTTCTTCTTCTTCTCCTCCTTCTTCTCCTCCTCTCCTCCTTCTCCTTCTTCTTCTTCTTCTTCCTCCTTCTCCTCCTTCTTCTCCTCCTCCTCCTCCTCCTTCTTCTTCTTCTTCTTCTTCTTCTTCTTCTTCTTCTTCTTCTTCTTCTTCTTCTTCTTCTTCTTCTTCTTCTTCTTCTCTTCTTCTTAACAGCCAAACGAGGAATGGCGGGCCCCCTTTACCTGAAGATCTTATGTAGGCAGCAGGGGGGTAATCGGGGTCGTGGCTGCTACAACGAATCAGTCTGAGGCCTCCTAGGGTCTTGTGGGCCACCCCGGCCTTCACCTGCTGAAAGCTGGGATCGAACCGTCTGCAAACGTTAGACGTTACACGCTTAGCCCATACATTGAAAAAAAGCAAATGCACTGTTTATTCAATGTACCATCTGAAAAAAAAAGTTTGACTTTGACTTTGACTTTGACTTTGACATTTCCACCCACAAGTCGGAATGCGGCTAGCTTTAGTGGTGGGTAACGGTGGATCGGTGGTCTAGAGGTAACGCGCCTGTCTAGAAAGCGAAAAGTCCGGGTCTGAAGTGTGCGGCGGTTCGTACCCCGTTTGGACCGGAAACTTTCCCCCCCATCCATTAGACCATGAGTGGTGGGTGGTCTGGGCGCTAAGTCTTTCGGATGAGACGATAAACCGAGGTCCCGTGCGTTACAAAGGGGGAAAAAAAAAAAAAAAAACCCCCGGTTTTTTTTCCCCCCCTTTTTCCCCCGGGTTTTTTTTTTAAATTTTTCCCTTTTTTCCCCTTTTTTTTTTTTTTCCCCTTTTCCCCTTCCCCCCCCCCCAAAAAAAAAAAAAAAACCCCCTTTTTGTCCCCTTTTTTTAAAAAAAGGGGGGTTTTTTTCCCCGGTCCCCTTTTAACTTTTTTGTACTGTCGGGCTGTCTCTGTGTCTGTCTTTTCGTGTTTTCTTCCAGCTTCTCTCTGTCTGTTGTTTTATTTCCCCTTGACTGATGTCGGTGGGTCTCTGTGTCTGCCCCTGTCTTTTCCCTGTCTCCCCAGCGTCCCTCTCTCTCTGTCTATTTCTCTTGACTAACTGCCCTGTACTTTTCCCTGTTGTCTCTTTTGGCTGTCTGCCCTGTGTCTGTCTATCCACTATCTGTCTGTTTGTCTATTTTTTTCTCTGACGGGACTATCTTACTATCTTTGAAATGTCTCTGTGCCCTGTCTGTCTGTGTTACCATCTCTCTCTGTCTATTTCTTTTTGGGCCCTGCCCTCCCTGTCTGCTGTCTCGGTCTGCCCTGTCTTTTCTCTTTTTGTCTCTCTCTGTTCTCTTCTGTCTATTTCTCTCTGACTGACTTTTTCCTGTCCTTTTCTGCTGTCTCCTCTGTGTCTATTTCTCTGGGATTGATTCTGTCTGTCTTTTCTTTTGTCTTTTTTCCCTGTCTTGTCCCTCTATCTTTTTCCCCTCGGGACTGACTGTCGGTCTGTCTCTGTGTTTCTGTTTGTTCCTTTTTTTCCCCCTTCTCTCTCCCCTCTCTCTCTCTCCCCCCTTTCAATCTCTCTCTCTCTCTCTCTTTGGGAGAGCAGGGTTTAAAAAAAAAAGCTCTGAACTTATGCATTACTCTCAATAAACTTCGATTTCTCTCTGTCCCTTTCTGTCTGTCTGTCTGTCTGTCTCGGGCTCTCTCTGTGCATGTCTCTTTTTCTCCCCCCTGCCCGGGTTCGGTTTCTTTCTCAGACGTCTGTTTTTGCCCCTGTGTGCCCTGTCTCTCGTCTTCTAGCTTTTCTCTCTTGTCTTTTTCTTTGTCGGGCCTGTCTGTCTGTTTCTCTCGGGCCCTCTTTTTGTCGGCCCTGCCGTCGTCTGTCTTCTCTTTTTGTTTGTCTCTCGGTCTCTGTCTGTCTCATCAGTCGTCTGTTGTCCGTCCGTCTCTCTGTCTTTTGAAATGCCTCTCGGTCTATCTGTCTTTTCCTCTCTGTCTCTCTCTGGGTTTCCCCCTCTCTCTGTGTCTCTCTCTCTTGCCCTCTCTCTTGTCTCTGCGTCTGTCGGGTCTGTCTCTCTTTTCTGTCTTTTCTCCCCTGTCTCTCTTTTTTTTACTTTCCCCTTACGGTGGGGTTTTGTAGTCCCAGGTCTTCCCCTGTGCCGCCAACTCAGCAGGGGGGGCCTCCCCTTTCAAATTTTGGCCTCAGCCAGACACATTCCGACCCCTGCGGAGTTTATTTTTTTTTCACATGTGCATGCGGGGTATTTTTCGTGTCCCCAAACCTTTTGGACCTGATGAGTTTAAAATGCCCGGGATTTTTTATTGTGCTTTTTAATTTTTTGGGCCCTTCTGCATGTGAATTTTACAGATGGGAAATTTTGGGGGCACTGGAGGTCGCACTTTAAATTGAGCGGAATACCCAAGAAAAGAGAGAGAGAGAGAGAGAGAGAGAGAAGAGAAGAGAGAGAAAGAGGAGAGAGAGAGAGAGGGGGCAGACGGCTCAGAGGTGAGAAGAGAGAAGAGAGAGAAGAGGAGTGAAAAGAGAAGAAGAGGGGAGAGAGAGAGAGGGGGGGTAGGCGACCCGAGAAAGACAACAGACGGGACGGGAAAGAGACAGAGATAAAAGAAACAGACAGACAAAACAGAAAAGACAGAGACAGACAGATCGAGAAAAAAAACAGACAGACAGACCGAAAAAAAACAACAGACAGAAACAGAGAGACAGGGGACAGACAGAGAGCCCGTAGCCCAGACAACGGGACGTTTCGACAGACAAACCGCCCAACCCCGAGACAAACGACAGACATACATACAGACAAAAACAGACGGGACGGGAAAACAAAATAGGGGAAAAGAGACAGAAAAACAGTGTAAATTAGAGTCAGGGGACAAAACAGGGACAGCACACAGAGACAAACTGAAAACAAAACAGCCCAAAACAGATGAGCCAGACCGACACAATACAAACATCATACATACATACAGACAGACAGACAGACAGCCCCGAAAAGGACAGACAAACAACAACAACATCCCAAAACATACATACATACATACATACATAAATTTACATGATGCATACAGACAAAACAGACAACAAAAAGGACAGACCATAATACTTTACATACATCAGACAAAACATACTGGGGACGGGACCAAAACAGACAGAAAACCCCCTACATACATGCATACATACAAAACTAAATACATACATACATACATACATACATACAACAACAGACAGACAAAACCGGGGCAGACAGACACATACAAAATTTCATACAGACAGACAAAGCCCAAAGACGGACGGGGACAGACAAAGACAGACAAATTTTTCAAACATATAAAACACAGACACAAATACATCCCTACAGACAGACCCGACAGACTGAAAATGCCGAAAAACAGACACATACATACATACATACAACATTTTAAAATTTTCTTTAAAAATAGACCCAAAAAGACAGACGGGACATACATACAGACAGGCGGGAATTTGAGAAAAAGCCCACGGGACGGGACCCAAAATACATAAATAAAATACAAAAAATTACATACATAAAAATAAAAAGCCCGACAGAAGGACGACAAAACGACTTTCATACATACAAAATATACATAAATAAATCATACTTATATAAAATACAGACCGCCAGACGGGACAGACCAAAAGAGAGACGGCCCCCATACCCACATACATATTACATACATACGGGACAGCCCAGACAAAGACGACAGACGGGACATACTTAAGAAAAAGGGACAGACTGAGACAAAACCAAACGGGAAACCCAAACCATTCCATCCATCCTTCCATCCATCCATCTTTCAGACAGACAGACAGACAGAAGAAAAAAAGACAGACAGACAGACCCCTCCAGACAGACAGGCAGCGGACAGATATCCCTGTAAAAAGCGCAGAAAGGGGCTGCTTCTTTTGCCCTCCCCCAAAATAAAAACAGGCCACTGTCCCTTAAATGTCCGCGTAAAGGGCTTTCAAAACAGGGGCCTTTCCCCGGGAATCGGGGTCAGGTCAAGAAAGGTCAAGTAAAAAGTAAAGTCAAGAAAAGAAACAATCAAAGTCAAGTCAAAGTCAAAAGTAAAATTTAAAACCCAAAAATAAAAGTAAAAATGAAGTAAAAGTCAAAGTAAAGTAAAAGAAACCCCCCCCCCCCCCCCCCCCCCCCCCCATAAAAGCAACCCCAAAGACAAAGTGAAGTCAAAGTCAAAGTAAAAAAGGCATGTAAATTTCCCAAAGTAACATCAAAGTAAAGTCACAGCAGAGTGAAGAAAAAGTCAAAATCAAAGTAAAAGGGGAAAGTAAAAAGACATGACAATTCGGTCTTTGCCCCAATTCATGTCATGTCAATTCATGTCATGTTATTTTCCATGTCAAAGAGAGAAAAACAGAGACAGACACAGAAGACAGAGAGAAAGAGGCCTTTATTTTTGGAGGAGGGCCCAGAGGAAAGGGGAAATAATAACAATGATACTACTAAAAAACTACAACTAAAAATAACACTACTTACTACACTACTACAAAACAAATGGAATGTAAAATAGCGCCTTATCTTGATAAACAAATCAAAGGTTTTCTGTACGGGTCTGTCTAGACATTTTTTAACCCACTCCCTCAATATCTTTTTTTCCCCCCCCCCCCCCCCCCCCTTATTCCTCAAATTATTAGAAAAAAACCATGCCCTTGGGACAAACCCGATTGGGGTGAAGATGGTCGTCAGTTTCAAAATTTTTTCTGAAATTCCTCAAGGCTATTTTCCCATGTGCAATCCCTTCTTTTGGGCCTTGCCCTTTTGGGCCCAGGAGTTGTCATTTTCATTTGGGGCCCCCTTGCATTCCTTTCTTATCTCTGCACGGGGCAAATCGTGCTCTGTGACCTTGCCCGCCCGGGGCGGGAAAGTTTGTCAGTTTTCCAGGGTCTCTTTCCCTTTCAGTGTCTGCACGTGCGGTTCTGGACCTTGCCCGTCTGGGGGGTTTGGTGTCATTTCAATGACGCTCATTCTTCAGTGTCTGCACGTGAAAGTTGTGCTCGGGCCTTGACCGTCTGGAAAAGAGTTGTCATTTTCAATGGGCTGCATTCTTTCGTGTCTGCACGGGGCTTTGTTCTTGGCCTGCCCCATTTTGGGGGGAAAGTTTTTCATTTCATGGGTTCGGGCATTCTTTCAGTTTTGCCCCGTGCAAGTCATGCTCTGTGACCTTGCCCGGTTGGCGGGGATTTGTCATTTTTCCTGGGTTTCTGCATTCTTCCAGTGTCTGCACGTGCAAAATCGTGGTCTGTTTTCCTTGTCAATTTCACTTTCCCTGCAATTTTTTTTTGTTTTTTGTTGTTGTTGCCCACCCCCCCACGTGAAATCCGTGCTCTGTGGCCTTGCCCTCGGGTTGAGAAAAAAGGGGGAATATTTCCCCCCCCCCCGGGGCCCCCCCCCCCCTACTCTTTTTTCCAAAAGGGGAAAAGAATAACCCCATTTCCCTTTTTACATCCATTGTTTTAGGGTTCCCTTGTTAATCCCTTTAACTATCTTTTAAACATTGAAAAAAAGGTTTTTTCACCCCCCCAAAAAAAACCCCCCAAAAACAAACGGCTTTTCCCTCCCCCCCCTTTTTCCCCCCAAAAACAAAAAAAAAATCAAAAAAACGGGGGAAAAAAAAACCCGCTGCAAAAAAAAATCAAAAAAAACTTGTTTTTTTTAAAAAAAACTCTCCCTTTCAAAGTAAAACTCTTTGTTATATAATAAAAAAAAATTTTTAAAATCATTTTTTAAAAATTATTAAAAAACCAATAAATATTAAAATAAAAATAAAAATAAGGAAAAAACTTAACCGAAATTGAAAAAGAGAGAAGGGGGAAAAGAGCGAGGAGTTTGGGCTTTTGTCTTTATCATCAAGGGTTACAATAAGTATTGACGCTTTTTTTTTTAATCCCCCGCCCTAAAAAAGGGGCTACCCTTAAAAAAACCCACAAAGATCTTGGGGCGCCTTTAAAAAAAAAACCTTTCCCAAACTTTTCGGGGGGAATAGGCCGGGGGGTGGAACAAAAGGGAAAAAATTAGAAAACTGTTACACGGGGGGACTGGGGGTAAAAAAACCCCCAATGTGCTTATTCCATTACCCTTCGAAATAAAGAATAAACAATAATATTTTCAAGTAAACTTTAAAGAACATTTTTTGGGAAAGTGAGAAAAGAGGGGAGGGAGGGGGGGGGGGAAGGGGGGAGGGGGGGGGTGGTTTTGGCCCCCCGCACGCTCGTTTTGTGTTTTGTGGGTGGTGTAGGGGTTTTTTTTGTTTTTTTTGGTGTGTGGGTTTGTGGGGGGGGAGTGATAGGGGAGGGAGGGAGTGAGTAAAATGAGAGAAAGGGGAGAAATAAAAAGAAGGAACAAAAAAAGAAAGGATAGAAAAAGAAAAAGGAACTAATTTTCCAAAGGAAAACCCCCCCCCAAAAAAAACCCATAAAAAAAATGTTAGCAAAAAAAAAGCGTGAACTTGCACTTGTTTTTGGCTGTTGTTGTTTTTTTAAATTGTTACTTTCCTGCTGCGGGGTGCGGGTTTGGTTATTATCGTTGTTGTTTTTTTTGATTAAAAACCTTTTTTGAAAGGGGAGCGTCGAATCGGCTCCCCCGTGGAATCGGGAGGAGAGCAATGCCAACGGCATCCACACTAAAAACACACAAGTTGTTTCGTCTAATACCCCTTTTTGAGTGAACAGACGTAAAATCGAAGCAAAAAAAAAAAAAATACCAACAAAAAAAAATCAAGTTTTTTGTTTTAAAACTTTTTTCTTGCTTTTTTTTCCGGGGGGGACGGGATAGCTCAGGGTTTCCGAGCATTGGGCTTTCCCCCCAACCTTTAATTAAGCAGCACGGGGCGGGGTTACCATTGGGGATGGGTGACTTTTGGGTGGCCTTGGCCAGTAATTTCCCCCCCCCCCAGTTTCACCCAGCTTTTTAAAATGGGTCCCCCCCCTTTTTTAAGGCCGGGGGAAGGGTAAAACGCGAGGGGGGGGGAATGGGCGCCCGCCCTCAATATGGGGCCCCCTTGGGGGGAAGTTTGATTTTCTCATTTTCCTCGCCCCCCTTTAACGACCGCGCGGGTTTAAAGGGGAAAACCCCCTTTTAAAATTCCCCCCATTTTACTTTCCCCGGGCTAGAGACCAAAGGTTTGGTGAGATTTTTTTAGCTTTTAATGCGGCCTTTTTTCCCCCCAACCTTCAAGGTAGCGGGAAATTCCAAACTTGGGGAAATGAGTTTTCCCGGGGAATTTTTTCCCTTTGGAGTAAAAAGTCCGGATTCCACCCCCTTTGAAAAACCTTGGGGAATGAAGCTTAAGTCAAAGGTTTCGGGGTGGGAAACCCCCCCCCCCCCCCCCCCCCCCCACCCCCACATTTAAAAAAGGTTTAAAACCCTTTTCCCACCTTTCGGGAAGAGTAGGGCCATTCAAGGGGGGGGGGGGTGGGGTGGTGGGGGGGGGGGGTGCTGGGGTTTAGAATAAAGACCGGGCCCAAAAGCTGTGCCCTTTTATGGATTCGGGCTATTAAAAAGGGGTTCCGCAAAAAGGGGGGGGGGGGGGGGGGGGGGGGGGGGGGGGGGGGGGGGGGGGGGGGGGGAGGGGGGGGCCTAGGGGTTTTAGAACTTGCGCTCCCCAATTGCGCCCCCGGGTTCAAACCCCGTTAAAGGGGGAAAATTTTTTCCCCCCTTGGAGTTACTTTCCGTGCAGACTCCACTCCCCCCAAAAGAAATTTCGGGATGAGCTAAAACCGGGGCCCCCCGTGTGCGAACCCCACCGCAAAACCATTTTGCCCCACACTTTAAAACCCTGTTCCGCTTTTGTGGAGAGGGCCTTTGTTCCCGGGGGGGGCGGGTTTAAAAAAGGGAATGGAACTGGTTGGGGAAAAAAGCACATAAGCGCTTTTTTTTTTTTTTTTTTTACCTCAAATAAAAAAAATTAAATAAAAAAAATAAAATTTTTTTTAAAATTTTTTTGTGTTGAGATTTTTTCACCAGGGAACCAAAAGCTCTTTAAATTAAAAAAACCCTGCATTTCCCCTTTTAAAAAAAAACAAAAAACCCTCTGAATCGGGGGTGGTTTGCCTATATGGCGCGGATTAAAAAAAAGGGCAGTTACAAAAAACCTCACACACACACACAACACACACAACACACACAAAAACACACAAAAAAAAACCCAACCACAAAAACCACCCCCACACACACTCCACCAACCACACCACACCACACCCCCCCCACCACAAAACACAAAACCAAAAAACACACACAAAAAACTTCTCTTTTCATTTGGTGTGCAATTTCAAAATCTAACGTGTTTCCCCGGTTTGGGATGATGAGTGAGTCAGAGGAAAAACCCTTGGGGCCCCCCAAAAGATTTTAAAACGGGGAAAAGCCGACCAACAAAACACTAAACAAAAAAACAACAACAAAACAGCGCAGAGCAGAAACAGCAACAACAAAAACAAAAACAACAAACCAAAAAAAGAAAACCCAAAACAAAAACCAACCGAAACAGCAAAAAACAACAACAACACAGCAGCAGCAGCTCAGCAAAAAACCAAAAACAGCAGCAGCGGGAAACAACAAAAAAACAACAACAAAAACAACAGCAGCAGCAGAAACAACAAACAGCAACAAAAAAAACCAAAAACAGCAGCACCAGCAAAAACAACAACACCAAAAAACAAACAAACAACAGCAGCAAACGGGCAGCGGGCAGCAACAACAACAACAAAAAAGCAAAAAACAACAGCAGAGAAAGAAGCAGCAGCAGCAGAAACAAGAACAACAACAACAACAGCAGCAGCAGCAGCAACAACACAACAACAAAAAACAACAACAAAAACAACAAATAACCCAGAACCCCCCAGCTATAGCCGAGTGGTTAAGCTGTTTGACTTCAATCCGATTTCCCTTCGCTCGTGACCCTGCTGCCCCGGGGTTTTCAAATCCCGTTAAAGGGGGAATTTTCCCCTGGAGTTAACATAAATTCCGACTCCACTCCCCCCAAAAAAAGTCCTTGGGAAATAGCTATAAACCAAAGGGCCCCTTTGTGCGGCACACCCCAGAACGTCCTGCACACACACTTTTAAAACCCTTTGTTCCCTTTTTTTCCCGGAAGGTGGGCCCATTAGGGTCCGGTTTTGGGGAATGGGGGGAGGGACAAAATTGACAAAATTGCATACACGGGGGAACTGTTTTTAAAAAGCACGAAGTGCTTTTTCCATTACCTCAAAAATAAAAGAAAAAAAAAAAAAAAATAAGTACCCCCTTAATCTTTGGGGAAAGGGTTGCCAGGGTCAAGCACTCCCCTTTTCCCCAAGCTAATTTTAAGAAAGCTTGGGAGCGGGGTTTTCCAAAGGGGAAGGGGTAGACCGTTTGCCCCGCCTTGGCTTCAGTACATTTTCCCCCGGGTTCACCACTGTAAAGGGGTTTCCCCGCCCTCTTTAGGGTCAGGGAAGGCAAACAGCGAGGGGGGAGAAGAAATGGGCGCCCGGCCCTCAATAAACGGGGGGGGGCCCTTAGAGAAGCTGAGGTTTTGGCCCGCTCCCCAAAGACCACATGGGTTTTTGGGGGGTTTTGGGGGGGGCCCCCTTGACCTTTAGTCCTCCTTCCCGGGGGCCCATCTAGAAAACCTGGCCCAGGGGGTCGGGCCTTAGCACAGGGGGCGGGGGAGGCCGGGGGAACTGAGAAAAGCGCTGGGCCTCCTTACTTGAGTTCAAACCCCGCCACTGGACACGGGCTTTTTTCCCGATCCCATCAGGTTCTGCCGTGCACCCCACGTACACAGCGCAAACCGCGGTGAGCGCGTGCGCGCGCGCGCGGGGAAAGCACAACACACAACACAACAAAACACACCACCACACACACACACCACAACACACACACACCCACACACACACACAAAACCAAAAAAACTAACACCACAAACCACAAAAACAGTTTTGGCTTGTTTTTAAAAAAAAAGAAATGCACTGTTTATTAAATTTACCCCCTGAAAATAAAAGTTTGACTTTGCCCTTTGTTTTGACTTTGATTTTGGGACACAAACCACACCACCCCACAAAACCACACAAACACACACACACACACACACAAAACACACACACAACACACACACACCCCACACACACACAACCCCACACACAAACACACAACCCCACCCCCGGGAAAAAAGGGGAGGGGATAAATTTTTAAATTTTTTTTTATTTAAATTCTTTTATATCAAAAGGTTAAGGGAATAAGCACCCCCTTTTGCTTTTTTTTTAAAAAACATCCACCCCCGGTGAATGCGGTTTTTGTAAATTTTGCTTTCCCTTTTCCCACCCCACAAGGGCCTACCCCTTCCAAAAGGGGAACCCGGGATTTAACGGGGGTGCCAAATGTTCTGCGTGGGGTTCGCACACGGGGCCTGGGTTTTTAAAAAGTCTCCCAAAAAGGAGGGAAGGGTGTGGAGAAAAAAAAAAAAAAAAACAAAAAGAAAAAATTTTACTACAGTAGTTCAGTATTCCAGTAAATTTTCAAAAGGAGGAAAGAGGAGAGAGAGAGAGAGAGAGAGAAAAAAAAATGAGGAAAAGAAAAGGAGAGAGAGAGAAAAAGAAAAAGGAGGGAGGGAAGGGGAAGAGAGAGAGGAGGAGGGAAAAAGAGAGAGAGGAAAAAAAAAAAAAAAAAAAAAAAAAAAAAAAAAAAAAAAAAAAAACGGGGAAAAAGGAAAAAAAAAAAAAAAAAAATAAAGAAAAAAGGGGGGGGGGGGGGGGGGGGGGGTGGGGGGGGGGGGGGGGGGGGGGGGGGGGGGGGGGGGGAGGGGGGGGGGGGGGGGGGGGGGGGGGGGGGGGGGGGGGGGGGAAAAAATGAGAGAAAAAATTTTAGAGGGGGTTTAGAAAAAAAGAGAGAGAGAAAAGGAAAAATGAAGAGAGAAGAGGGAAAATGAAAAATGAAAAGGAGAAAGAGAGAGAGAGAGAGAAAAAGAAAAGAGAGGGGAAAAAGAGAGAGAGAGAAAGAGAGAGAGAGGAAAGAAAAAGAGAGAGAGAAAAAGGGGGTAAAGACTGTCTTTCCCCCCTTTCTCTCCCCCCTAGATATTTTATTAACTTTTTTTTTTAAAAAAAGTTTTAAAACCCAATTTCCCGGGTAAAAATTGCGGTACCTTAATGGGGGGGAAAAAAATTGACCGATATGCCAAATTTCATCATTTGGTAAACCTCAAGCTCTAGCCAAGGAACGAAAAAACCCCAACCCCCAACCCAACCCCAACCCAACCCAACCCCACCCACCCCCACACCCCCAAAACCACTCCACCACCACCAACCCCCACTCCCCCAACCCCCACACACACCCCCAACCCCCACCCCCCTCACCACCCCCCTCCCCTCCCCCACCCCCAACCCCCCTACCCCCACCAAAAACCCCCACCCCCACCCGCAACACTCCCCACCACCCCCACACAACCCCACCCAACCCCCCACCACCCCACCCACAAAAAAAACCCACCCCCACCCCCCAAAACCACACACCCCACCAACCCCCAACCACCCCCAACCCCCCACACCCCACCCCCCCAACCCCCAACCACACCAAAACCACACCTCCCCCCCCCCACCCCACCCACCCCAACCCCAACCCCCCACCCCAACCCGCAAAAAAAACCCCCACACCCACCCCGCACCACCCCACCACCCCAAACCACCCCAAAAACCAACCCACCACCACCCCCCCAAACCCACCCCCCCCACCCCAACCCACACCCCCACCCCCCCAAACCCCCACACACCCCCACCCCCCACCACCTCCCCACCCCACCCCCAACCCCCAAACCCCCCCCACCACCCCACACACAACCCACACCACCCCCAAACCCCACCCCACCCCACACCACTACAAAACCCCCCCCCCCACACCCCAAAACCCCAAACAACCCCACACACCCCCACTACCCCAAAACACACCACACAACACACTACCACACACAAAAAAACCCACCCCAACACTCCCAACACCTCACTCACCAACACACCCCCCACACACACTACCCCACTTACACACACACACCAAACACCCCCAAAAACCCCTCACAACAAAAACCACACCACCACACTACACACCCCCAACAACAAAACACCCACAACACCAACCCACACCACTACCAAAAAAAACCAACACCACACTACCCCCACAAAACCAACCCCAAAACACACAAAACTACACCACACACCCCCAACAAAACTACACACCCCACAACTACCCCACAAACAAAACACCCCCAAAAAAACACTGAAAAATTTACCCAAAAACACTGCACACACCAAAATTTTAAATTTTTAAACAAAAAAAACATTAAAATTTAAAAATTTTTAACCCCCACATACCCCAAAAACACAAACACCCTTTTTAAACAAAAATTAAACCCCCAAAACCCCCACTTCTCCCAAATGTCCTAAACACACTTAATTTCCCCAAACCAACACCCCACTGGGGAACAAAAAACCCACCAAACCTCCAAAACCTACCACAACAACAAAAAAAATTTTTAAAAAACCCCCAAAACACCCATTTCCCCCAAAAACCAAAACAAACCACCACCCACCCCTTAACAAAAAAAAAACCCAAACACACCCACCCACAAACCACACACAAAAAACTCAACCCCAAACCCCAAAAAAAACCCCCAAAAAACAACAACCCCAAAAACAACCCCCCCCAAAAAAAAAACCCCCACCAAAAATTGTAAAAATATTCTTCACAAAAGGAAAATAAAAGTTAAATTTTCCCCTTTTTAAAAAAACCAACCCAAAATTTTTAAGGGGCCAACCCTTTAATTTGTTTGGGGTTGGAGCCCAGATATTAAAAAGCGGGAGGAGGAGGTTTTTGGAAACCCAAAAAATTTGTTTTAAATATTTAGTTTTTCCTTTGCCCACGGGAAAAAGAAATTGGGTAAAAAACCAAAAAGGTGGAAAGGAAGGGAGGGGGGGGGGGGGGGGAAAGAAATAAGGGGAGAAAAGGGGGAGGGAGAAGCCCCCAAAGAGAGAGCCCAGGGAAATAAGGGAAAAGGGGGAAAAGGAAAGGGAAGAAAAAGAGGGGAAAGAAAAGAAACCACAAACCCTAAATTCGGTTTTTGGCCAAAGGAAGGGGGGAAAAAAAAGGGAAAACCCCGGGGTTGGCCCGGAAAAATGGAACCTTAGAAAGAAAAAAAACCCAAACCCATTTGGTTTTTGGGGTTTTTTTTTTTGGGGTTTTGGGGTTCAAAAAAAAGGGGGAAAAAGGGGTTGAAAATTTTTTGGGGGGGTAAAAAAAAAAAATTTTAAAAAAAATTTAAAAAAAAAAAAAAAAAAAAAAAAAAAAAAAAAAAAAAACCCCCAATTTTAAGGGGGGGGTAGGGGAAAATGGAAAAGGGGAAAAACCGGGGAAAAAGGAAAATAGAAAAGGGGAAAGGGGAAAAAGGGGGGAAAGGGAAAGAAGGGGGAAAAACCAAACTTCTTTTTTTTCGGGGAATGAAAAACCCAAGGGGTTTTTTTTTTAGCCCCGGGGGGAGAGACCAAATTTGGGGCGCGTGGGGGGGGGAAAAAAAAAATTTTTTAAAAAAAAAATTTAGCCCCAAAAAGGGGAATTAAAAATATTTCAAACCAAAATTTCAAAAACCCGGTTTTTATCACGAAGGAGAAAAGGGGGGGAAAGGAAAAGGGGAAAAAGAAGAAAATAAAAGAAAATTTTAAAACCAGGAGAAAGGGAAAAAAAAATTAAAAAAGAGGCCCAAAAAGGGAAAAAAAAAAGGAGAAAGGGAAAAGAAAAGTGAATTACTTTTGTGCTTAAAAGGAAAAATAAAAAATAAACATTTATTGCTTTCTAGCATGAACCATGAAAACCGGGTAAAAAGGTGAAGGGGGGAAGAGGAAAAGGTTTTAAAGAGAAAGAGGAAAAAGAAGGGAAAGGAGGTTTAAAAATTTTCCAAGGAAAATGCAATTTCTTTGAAAAAAATTTTTTTAAAAAATTTCCAGCCCCCCCAAAGAAAAACAGGAGAGAGAGAGAAGGAGAAGAAAAAGGAAAAGAGAGAACGAGAGAGAGAAAATGGAGGGGGAGGGAAAAAAGGGGAAAAAGGGGAAAAAATAAAAGAAAAAATAAAACAACGAAAAAAAAAAAAAAAAAAAAAAAAAAAGGTAAACAAGAAAACAAAAACAAAAACAAAAAGGGAACCCCAAAAAAACAAAAAATTGAAAATTAAAAAATGGGAGGGTTTTTAAAATTCATAAACCATTCCTAATAAATTACATTATCCAAATAATAATGAACCCCCACCCAACACCCCCCACAAAAAACACACACCCCAAACACAACAACACCCCAAACACACACACAACCCCACAACCCCCACACACACACACAAAACCCCCACACAACACACAAAAACACATCACAACCATAATAAAACCCTTTACAAAAACACACAAACCAAAAGGAACCCCTCCCTACCCCCACCCCCCACACCCCCAACCCCTTTTAACACTAAACTACACTACA
>CM054165.1:21176986-21189486 GCA_028751875.1 Rapana venosa | reverse complement strand
CTCACCAACCATCCCACACACAACACACACACACCACACACAAACAACCACACACACAAAACCCCCATTCAACCACTACAACAACACACAACACAAATCATACACACCACCCCGCATAACTAACACCACTACCAACACACTACAAACTAACACAGCTCCTACAACACATACCTCACTCATCATCATCCAACTACACTAAACACTTATACCCACCTAACAAACAAAACGCACCACACACACACTAAACACTCATACAACACACTTCACCCCCGACACCACACCACACACAACGCACTATACACAACACACACAACACCAACTACACAACAACAGACCACCTGCACACCACAAACACACCTAACCAACACCACAAGCACTTAAAAAATCTCCACACACCACTACACCCCCACTAACACTCTACACACACACACAAAAACACAACAAACACTAATACAAAACAACAAACTACACACACAAAACACTAACACACAACTACACTAACCCACACACAACACACATACATACACAAACTACAACCTATACACACAACCACACACTACCACACACACATACACACACACTACACACACACACTACACACAATACACACCAACATACACAAAACACCACACTGCACACCAGTACAAAACACACCCACTACACCACACACATAACACCACACACATACTCACACACACACACACACACACCATACACCAACACTGACACACACACTACATCCCATGTACATACAAACACACCTCAACACTACACACACACCCACATACACACACTACACACAACAACACACTTACTAACACACACTCTACACCCAACAAACATACACACACCACCAACACATTACACCACACACAACACAACTCAACACCACACACACTCACTCACAACTCACACACACACACACACACAACACCAACACACACACAAACACACACCCACACACACACACTCACACACAAACTATAACACGTTGACCAATATATTTGTCAAATATATCATAATCACACGAAAATATAAGTTAAATATACTGAAACAAAAATATAAACAGTAGCTAACCTTATGTTTTGTCCGTGTGTCGGACGTGACCTCCTAAACAGGCAGAGGGCAGTGCTGTTTTGGAAACTGGCAGAAATTTGATTATAGTGGAGATGCCTGCCACAGTACTTCCCCCACTCTTCGGCCAAGTGGGCATAAGGACAGTCAGGATGGAGATGTTCTCTCCATAAGGGCCAAACCATCCCGGCTGCAGCAATAAGGGACCTGTGCGAGTCAGCTCCTAGTCATGAGAGTTCCTAGTGGATCACTAAAGACCTTAAAGCTGTAAAGTGGAAGAATTCAAGAGTGGGAAAGAAAGCCTGATCATACTAAGGCTTCACTTTGTGTTGCCCCCGGTTCAAGGGTTTATAAGAACTGTGATAAGCAGGCGCTGACGGCATGACCCTTGAACAGAAAAAAACACCAACATTATTTTGACTTTTCCCAATCTTTTCTCAACAAGAGCTTTCAGGGTTCTCACGAAATGGGTGAAAATTTTTTTTGGGCGTTATACGTCCATTGTAACCCCCCCCCCCCCCCCCCCCCCCCCCCCCCCCCCCCCCCCCCCCACCCCCCCACCCCCCCCCCCCCCCCCCCCCCCCCCCCCCCCCACCCCACCCCCCCACCCCCCCCCCCCACCCAAAAAAAAAAAAAAAAAAAAAAAAACCAACAAAAAAAACCACATTAAGGTAGGCGCATATGTCTTCGGGGTCGAGGGAATAAGGAAAATTGAGAAGTTATCAGCATCCTTCCCATGCTTCCAGGCCAGCAATGCAAAATCCAAACTTCTAAGCAGCATGATAGCGAGGGGGGTTGGTTAAACTTTAGTCCTGGGGTGTTGATGTAGACATCAATCTGGGAAGCTGTGGAGAGGGAAGATGAAAAAAATAAAAAAATAATTTATAGAACACACAAAAAAAAGAATAATGGTTTAAGTAGTTAGTATTCGGTTAGTTTATCACAGAGTGAGAGAGAGTAGAGGGGGGAGAAGATGAGAGGGGGAGAGAGAGAGAGCGAGAGTGAGAATGAGGGGGGGGGGGAGGAGGAGAGGGGGGGGGGCGCGAGAGAGGGATGAGAGAGAGAGAGGGTGCTAGAGAGAGAGGAGAGTGACAGAGAGAGAGAGAGAGAGAGAGAGCGGAGAGAGAGAGAGGAGAGAGAGAGAGAGAGAGAGAGTAACTGTTGTGCGTTTAAAAGAGAGAACAATGAACATGAACACAAATTTAAGCTATTTAGAATGAAGCATGTAGCGCTGCGAGAGTGGAGAGAGAGAGAAGAGTGATGAGAGAGAGAGAGGTGAGACGAGAGAGAGAGAGAGGAGAGAGAGAGAGAGAGAGAGAGAGAGGAGAGACAATGACAATTGACAATGGACAATTTCTTTGAATATGCATCATGTGCGTTTTTTACATTAGTCCCAGAGAGAGGTCAGAGAGAGTGAGAGAGACAGATGAGAAGAGAAAGACAGAGAGAGAGACAGGAGAGAGAGAGAGAATCGGAGTGGTGATGGGGTTTATTTGTAAGCCATGCCCTGATAAAGGGGTACAGTATCAAATAAAAATGAACATCACTCAACATACACACGCACACAACACACAACACACACCACTCACCACACAACACACACACACACAACACACACACAACACAAACACACACACACACACACACACACACACACATTATGCAAACACTTTACGAACACAGCACTGATCGTTAATTTGAGACCAAAACACTACATACTCTACACTACACTACTCTAACTACATTACATTCATAAATACACTACACTAACTACGCTACACAGCACCGCCACCCACACCACACACACTCTTTAACAACTTACTCCACTACGCACTAACTACACTAATACAATTACACCACACTACACTACATAACTGCACTGCATGCACAGCACTGCACGGCACTGCACTGCATACACTGCACTACCTACATACACTACACTAACTTCACGAACTACACTACACTCACTACACTCGCTACACCGCCCCCAACCGCACCCAACAACACTCTTTAACACTATATAACTCCACGGCACTACACTACATTACACAACATTACACCACACTACACTACATACACTGCACTGCACTGCACAGCACTGCACTGCACTGCACTGCACTACACTGCACTACACTGCACTACACTACACTACACTACACTGCACTACACTACACTACACTACACTACGCTACACTACACTACACTACACTACACCGCACCACACCACACCTGTGCAGTGTACTGCACTACACTGCACTGCACTGCACTACACTACACTGCACTACACTGCACTACACTACACTTCACTACACTACACTGCACTGCACTGCACTGCACTACACTACACTACACTGCACTACACTGCACTACACTACACTACACTACACTACACTACACTACACTACACTACACTACACTACACTACACTACACTACACTACACTACACTACACGCATCGCACCATCCCACACACACCTCTTCACACTACACTACAGTACACTATAGTATACTACAGTGCACTACACTACACTACACTACACTACACTACACTACACTACACTACACTACACTGCACTGCACTGCACTACACTACACTACACTACACTGCACTGCACTGCACCACACTATACTACATTACACTGCACTGCACTGCACTACACTACACTACACTACACTACACTACACCGCACCACACCACACCTGTGCAGTGTACTGCACTACACTGCACTGCACTGCACTACACTACACTGCACTGCACTACACTGCACTGCACTACACTACACTGCACTGCACTGCACTACACTACACTGCACTGCACTGCACTACACTGCACTACACTGCACTACACTGCACTACACTACACTACACTACACTGCACTGCACTGCACTACACTGCACTGCACTGCATTGCACTGCACTGCACTGCACTACACTGCACTGCACTGCACTGCACTACACTACACTACACTACACTACACTACACTACACTACACAACACCACACTACACCATCCCACACTATAGTACAACACACAACACCACACCACACCACACTATTGTACAACACACCACGCTACACTACACTGCACACTATACAACACAACACTACACTACAACACTACACTGCTCTACTCTACACCATACTATACACACCACACTACACTAAACCACGCTACATTACACAACACAGCATAGCACAACACACCACACCACACCACACTACACACCACACCACACCAGACCACACCACACCACACCACACCACACTATACCCACACCACACCACACCACACCAAAGTCCTTACCGGCACACAAGTAGTTAGAGGCCGAGAGAATACACTGACTCGAAAACTTCTTAATAGCTTGATAAATACTGACCCGTTTCTGGTGTCCTTAAGTGATGTTTTGCCCCTAACAAAATCAAAGGCCTTCAACTTCGCGAACGCAATCCAGATATAAACAGGAATCTATTTTTAAACCGCTAAAAGCACATCGCTTTGATATCAACACCCATGAAAACATGTCCCAAAATTATGGCAATAAAAAAAAAAGATAATTAAATGAAATACGCAGTCGTGACTACAAACGTAATTTAAACGAATAGGTTACTCCCTAACTTTTCCTGAGAACAAAATCTGTTGTTTTACTCACTTATAGATACAGAGGGACGGGATAGCTCAGTGGTCAGAGCACTCACTTTCCCCTCCAGACAAGGTTAAGCAGCATCGAGCATGGTTACCACTTGGATGGGTGACCGTTTGCGCGCGCCTTGGCTTCAGTACAGTTCCCCCCAGTTCACCCAGCTGTAAATGGGTACCTACCTGCCCTCTTTTAGGGTCAGGGAAGGTAAAGCAGCGAGGGAGAGGAGATGGGCGCCGCTGCCCTCAATATGCTGGCCCCTGGAGAAGCTGAGATCTCTGACGCCTCGCTCGCTCTCCTACGACCACATAGGTCACCTTTACCTTACCATTTTAGGACAACTACACCATAAGGACACAAAACACACTGATAACAACTAAACACACACACACACACACACACACACACACGAAAAAAACGACTATCGGTTTAAACTGAGTATCTGCAATAGTGGGTTCAAGGCAGGTGACAAATTCAACTATGACACTGTCGTGGTGGTGGTGGGCAGTGACACTAGTTCAAATCTAGCAAGACAAGAAGAAGTAGTACACTGTGGGTTCTTCTCTTATCTCTAAAAAAAAAAAAAAAAAAAAAAGCTGGCTTGAATCATAGGCGCTTGATAGTATGAAATTTTGAACCTTTTTTTTAAAAAAAAATAAAAATTCAGCGTGTCCAAATCGGCCTAATTTTTAAATTAAAAAAAAGTTTTGGTTGTGTGTGTGTATATTAAAGTAGGTCTTTGCATCTCCAAAAGCTTGCTTGAATGATAGGTGCTTGATAGTATGACATTTGGAACCTATTTTTGTAAAAATCAGCGTGTCCAATTCGGTCTGATTTTTAATTTATTTTATAGTTTTGGTTGTGTGTGTATATTAAAGTAGGTCTTTGCATCTCTAAAAGCTTGCTTGAATCATAGGCGCTTGATAGTATGAAATTTTGAACCTATTTTTTTTAAAATAAAAATTCAGCGTGTCCAAATCGGCCTAATTTTTAAATTAAAAAAAAAGTTTTGGTTGTGTGTGTGTGTATATTAAAGTAGGTCTTTGCATCTCCAAAAGCTTGCTTGAATCATAGGTGCTTGATAGTATGACATTTTGAACCTATTTTTTGTAAAAATCAGCGTGTCCAATTCGGTCTGATTTTTATTTTTATTTGATAGTTTTGGTTGTGTGTGTATATTAAAGTAGGTCTTTGCATCTCCAAAAGCTTGCTTGAATCATAGGTGCTTGATAGTATGAAATTTTGAACCTATTTTTTTAAAAAATAAAAATTCAGCGTGTCCAAATCGGCCTAATTTTTAAATTAAAAAAAAGTTTTGGTTGTGTGTGTGTATATTAAAGTAGGTCTTTGCATCTCTAAAAGCTTGCTTGAATCATAGGTGCTTGATTGTATGAAATTTTGAACCTTTAAAAAAAAAATTCAGTGTGTCCAATTCGGCCTGATTTTTAATTTTATTTTATAGTTTTGGTTGTGTGTGTATATTAAAGAAGGTCTTTGCATCTCTAAAAGCTTGCTTGAATCATAGGCGCTCGATAGAATAAAATTTTTAACCTATTTAAAAAAAAAAAAATTCAGCGTGTTCAAATCGGCCTGATTTTTTATTTTATTTTATAATTTTGGTTGTATGTGTATATTAACGTTGGTCTTTGCATTCTGAATCTAATTATTATGTGTGGGTATGCTTCGTACAGAGTGCATGTGCACGCACGAGCACGCACGCAAGAGGAAGAGAGGCACGTGCACACACACACACACACACACACACACACACACACACACACACACACACACACACACACACACACACACACAACACACACACAGGTACACATACAGACAGACAGAAACAGAAACAGAAACACACACCACACACACACACACACACACACACACACACAGGTACACATACAGACAGACAGAAACAGAAACAGAAACACACACACACACACACAAACACACACACACACACACACACACGCTCGCATGCGCGCGCTCACGCACGGACACAAACAGACACAGCCGGCCAGCCAGGCAATACTCACACAAGCACGCACGCACGCACGCACACACGCACGCCCCAACACACCACACACACACACACACACACACACACACACACAAAACACACACACACACACACACACGCCGCGCGCACACGTGCACGCAGAGTTCATAATCTCTGTTCTAAATCACAGACAATTGTTTTCACAAACACCGAAACTCTATTTTTTGCTGACACTTTTTCGTTATTTCAAAGTTGACGTTTTTCATTACTGACTTTAACGGACACACACACATACACACACACAGACATAACACACACACACATGCGTGTGTGTATACACACACACAACACACACACACACACAGACAAAGCCACAGACAGACAGATCTATCTATCTATCTATCTATCTATCTATATGAAAGACATACATAAGGCACAAAGATTCGTTCACCGCTTATTTTCATCTACATATACATTTTTTTAAAAACCGCTATTATTTTTATATAATTATTTCCTTCTACACTCCACTCCACTCCACTGCACTACATTACAAGTGAAAGAAACAGGCATATAACACAAATCAAAACAATGCACATACGATAAATTCAATACAATACTCAAAATTATGCACATGCAGACATGCGCTTGCCATCGCAATGCAAGGGAGGTAAAACCACTTTGAAAACCCCAAACCGCGGTAGCATCCCTTGGATTGCAACGCTACGCTGGATTTTAAAATAAAATACGCATGCAATGCTTTGTACCAGACAGAAACACCCACACGTGCGCGCTCACAAACAGACACACAAATGACCAGCCGGCCAATACTCACACATCCCTCTTACACACCACTCCACACAAATTGCATGACTAATATTGTGTTAATACAATTTTGGTTATTATATATATATCACTCTTTCTCTCATTTCTATTTTCTTGCTTAGAGCTTCCAGTTTAATATACAGTGAGTATTTTTGAAAATGCGAGGTTTATATATATATATATATATATATATAATATGATGATGCCAAGAGGCAAGGACAGAGGCAGGCAGGGATTGAGTGGGACACACAAATCTAAGCAAACGCAATTCATAGCATCATCATCAGACCCGTGACATTGGCGGTCGTGGGGGAGACACGAAAGACGATGCCGTGGTAAGCCTCCTCCTTCCACCTCGGACCTCGACTCTGCGCAGTACTGCAGAGTCATTCAGTACAACCTGTCGCATGTGGGGTTCGAAACCCCAATTGATAAAACACCCCCCAAAACATATGGAGACAAGATTGGCGCCACCAAGGAATATCCTAAGCCCACAGAAAAAACATGAAAGACAAATTCACAGCAACTAGGCGCCAAAAGACTACGGTGAAGACGACAGCTGGATGTTCGTCTTTTATTCCATCTTCGGTATGATAGTCGTGGTGCGAGCATCACTCCAGCAACGCCTATAAAAAATATCGACACTAGCTAACTATCACTAATTAAAAATACACAATGTCTCAAAATTCACAGGTATGTCCCGATTTTGAAACAAACCGCTATGATATAGCATGGGAGATAATAATTATAATGACCTCCCTGTCACACTAGATCTAACATACAAACAGTAGTAAGAAAAATAATTCAAATCGTATCTCTTAAGCCAGTGCACATACAAAGTGCACCTGGATATATATATATATATATATTATATATATATATATATTATATATATATATACCACACAGAGTGAAAGCATAACAACCAACATATATAGATGTTCCCCCAAAATTTCGGCTTTCGCCTTCCTTAGGGAGGGGGGGGGGGGGGGGGGGTATTATTAATGACGTGATGGAATGACGTCAATCTCAATTATACGTCATTGTGAAGTTTGCTATGACATTGTAAATTAAACTTCATACAGAGGCCAGGTTAGACAGAGAGAGAGGAGAGAGAGAGAGAGGAGAGAGAGAGAGGGAACTTTACATGGGGTAATTATGGTCATATAGTTAAGGTTCACACACACAAAAACACACACTTGCGCGCGCAGCATACACGCACGCATGCACACATATATACACATATGCACACACACACACACAGCACGCACGCACGCACACTCACACACACACACACACCACACACACACACACACACACACACACACACACACACACACACACACATACAAACACATCCTTCCAGGAGACTATAAACGAGGTCCCGTGTGGGAGCACATGCAGAACATCCTGCGCACATGCCAAACCCGTTCAACCTTTTGGAAGAGTAGGCCATTGTGCGCCAGTGCAAATGGATGACAAAATCTACAAAGCCACACACACACACACACACACACACACACACAACACAACACCACACACACACACACACACACACGGAACTGGATGCAAAAAACCCAGCAAACGAGTGCCATTCCATCATCCTCGAAACAAAGGAATAAATAAATAGTAATTAAACAATAAACACACATGCGCGCGCGCACGCACACACAACACACACACACACAATATATTATATATATATATATATTATATTAATATATATAAAATATATATATATATATTATATATATATATATATATATATATATATATATACGCACACACACAAAACACACACACACACAACACACAACACACACACACACACAACACACACACACACACACACACACACACACACACACACACACACACCACACACACACACACACAACACAACACCCTCCCCCCTGCCCCGCGAATTACATGGCTAATGTTATGTTATTACAATTTTTGGTTACGTTATATATTTCAGTCTTTTTCTCATTTTTAGTTCCTTGGTTTTAGCTGAGTACCACATACTGTGAGTCTGAAATTGAGGCTACTTTTTTTTTCTTCTGGAATGAAAACTTGATCGCCACTGTACGATTTATTTATTTATTCTTTTATATCGAGGATAATGGAATAAGCACTCATGTGCTTTCTTACATCCAGTTCCCGTGTGTATGCGGTTTTGTAAATGTTGTCATCCGTTTCCACCGGCACACAATGGCCTACTCTTCCGAAAAGCGGAACAGGATTTAACGAGTGCGCAAGATGTTCTGCATGCGTTCGAACACGGGGCCTCGGTTTATAGTCTCATCCGATGCTTGTGTTATTATTGTTATTTCGTATATTTATTTTATTATTTGATTTTTTTAATACTTTTAAAATCTCTTGGTTTTTGTGTGTGTTAATCTACTTTATTCTTTTATTCTATTTGTTTGTTGTTGTTGTTGTTGTTCTGTTTGAAGTGCATTGCTTGCCAGTATAGGTGGTTATGTTTTTTTATTGCTAGAGTTTGTTGGATATGTTGTTGCCATGGGTTATTTTACGTGCAAAAATGGTCTGCTGTATGTGGAATGGCTTCGACAATTGGCTAGCTCAAAACAAAAACAAAAACGAACAAACAAACAAACATTAACAACAAAAACAACAACAAAGAAAAACAAGCACTTGTATTACAATTCAAGGTTCTTTCTGTCTGTCTGTCTGCTTGTCATTCTTTCTTCTTTCTTTCTGTCTTTCTTTTGTTCTTTTCTTTTCTTTTGTTTGTTTGCTCTTTCTTTCTTTCTTGCTTTTCTTTTCTTTTCTTTTGTTTGTTTCTTTCCGTCTGTCTTTCTTTCCCTCTCTCTTTTTCTTTCTTTCTCTTTCCCCTCTCTTTCTTCTTTCTTTCTTTCTTTCTTTCCTTCCTTCCTTCCATCATTCTTCCTTCCATCCAACCTTCCTTCCTTCCTTCTTTCTCCCTCCCTCTCTCCCTTCCTTCCTTCCTTCTTTCTCCCTCCCTCTCTCCCTTCCTTCCTTCCTTCCTTTCCTTCCTTCCATCCATACTTCCTTCCTGCCTTCCATCCATCTTTCCTTTCCTTCCTTCCTTCCTTTCTTCCTTCCTTTCCTTCCTTCCTTCCTCCCTCCCTTCTTCCTTTCCATCCATCCATCCATCCATCCATCCATCCATCCATCCATCCATCCATCCATCCACCCTTCCTTCAATAACAATAATATACACGAAGCATATCATGCCAAAACATCTTCACCCCGTTATAAAAAAAATGTACTAATCCTTCTTATAACAACCCCCCTCACCTTCACCACTTTTCACCTATCACGTGGTCTCCCAGACCGTGGGGGAAGGGGGGGGGGGGGGCACCACTGAAGATTTTGCAACCAGCTTCCTCCACTTCCCGCTGGTCCTTTGCAATTCGTTCTCTCTCAAGGCTACCAGTCTACTCTCTGATGTTGTTGTCTTCCCATCGTTTACTCTGTCTGCCTCTTCTTCGTCTCCCTCCTTGTACTGTTCCCTATAGAATGGCAAGTTCACATGTTCGTGTGACGTGCCCGTACCACTTAAGTTTGCGTTTTTTAACTGTACAGTAAAAGGTAAAGGTGTCCCATAGCCTTTGTGGTCGTAGGGAAGCGAGGCATCAGAGACCTCAATTTCTCCAGGGGCCAGCGTATTGAGGGCAGCGGCGCCCATCTCCTCTCCCTGGCTGCTTTACCTTCCTTGACCCTACAGAGGGCAAGGTACGCATTTACAGCTGGGTGAACTGGGGGAACTATACTGATGCCAAGGCGTGCAAACAGTCACTCATCCACTTGGTAACCACGCTCGATGCTGCTTAACCTTAGTTTGGGGGAAAGCGGAGTGCTCTGACCATTGAGCTATCTATCCACTGCTGTGAAGTATCTATGTGTTGTTATCGACAACACACTATCTATGCAAAAATTCATCACCCAGACCTGTCAGTCGTGCTACTATCAATTGCGGCGTATTAGTGCAATTCGGAAGTACCTGTCCACAGATGCAACAGCCAAACTTGTCACTTCTCTCATTCTTTCACGTCTGGACTATTGCAATTCTCTTTTGTCTGGTCTGCCAGCATCATCTATCCACTCCCTTAAATACAAAACTCCGCAGCTCGACTAGTTCTCAGAAAGAAAAAATCTGAGCACATTACTCCTCTCTTGCGACCTCTCCACTGGCTGCCTGTGCCACAGAGCGTAAATTATAAGATCAGTACCCTCTGTTACAAATGTCTCCACAAAACTGCACCTTCCTACCTCTGAATGTCTTCACCTGTACACTCCTTCACGTTCCCTCCGCTCTGCTGCAGATACCTTGTGCCTACGAATACCTAGATTCAACCAATCCACCGTTGGCCGCCGCACTTTCTCTATTTCGGGTCCATCGACCTGGAATGAGCTCCCTCTCTCTCTTCGCCAGAAACCTAGTTATGACACTTTTAAATCCAGCCTCAAGACATTTATTTCAAACCTAAGATTCCCCCCCCCCTCCTGTTTCATATCAGAACTATCCCACCTTCACTAACCCATGTCCTATCACCCTGCTAAAGTATACGACCTGTGTGAGTGTATGTGTGTGTTTGTGCTTTTGAAAAACATTTGACTATTGCAATTTTATTTCATAGATTCTGTTTGCAGCGCATCATGCTTGTAAATATCTGTTTGTTTAAACTATTGATTATTTATCATTGATTGCACGACTGTGTAAGATTAGGTTGAGTGCATGCGCTTTGATTTGTCTTTGCAAGATATAGCGCTATATAAGTTCCATTTATTATTATTATTGTTATTAATATTATTACTATTATTATCCTGTTGCCAACAGGCAGTAGAGATAATGATAAAAAAGCGCTCCAACTATCGGCACTAGAAGGTGCGAAAAGCCAGGAGCCTCACTGTACGCACGAAAGTAGTGCCGAAAGTCGGGCTGATAGTTGCTGTGCTGTTTGCAACAGAGAG
>CM054165.1:21149486-21159486 GCA_028751875.1 Rapana venosa | reverse complement strand
TCGAAAGTACCTGTCCACAGATGCAACATCCAAACTTGTTGCGTCTCTCATTCTTTCACGTCTGGACTATTGCAATTCTCTGTTGGCTGGTCTGCCAGCATCATCAATCCAATCCCTTCAGCGTATACAAAACTCTGCAGCTCGTCTAATCCTCAGAAAAAAAAATCTGAGCATATTACCCCTCTCTTGCAATCTCTCCACTGGCTGCCTGTGCCACAGAGAGTTAACTATAAGATCAGTACCCTCTGTTACAAATGTCTCAACAAAACAGCACCCGCCTACCTCTGTGAATGTCTTCACTTGTACACTCCTTCTCGTTCTCTCCGCTCTGCTGCAGATACCTTGTCCTTACAATACCTAGATTCAACCAATCCACCATCGGCCGTCGCTCTTTCTCAATTTCTGGTCCATTGATGTGGAATGATCTCCCTCTCTCTCTCCGCCAAAAGCCTTCTTATGACACTTTTAAATCCAGTCTCAAGACATATTTATTTCAAACCTAAGATTTTCCTCTCCTGCATCATCTCATAGTTTTTCCCTGCCTTCAACAGCCAAGATTCTATTGCCCTGCCAGGGTGTGTGACCTCTGTGTGTGTGTGTGTGTGTGTGTGTGTGTGTGTGTGCGTGTGCGTGTGTGCACATTTGGACTTGATGGTACTATTACTTGTCACTGGTTGTATGACTGTGTAAGAATGAGTTGAGTGCAAGCGCTTTGATTTGTCTCTGCAAGATATAGCGCTATATAAATTCCATTTATTATTATTATTATTATTCATCCCACCTGGGAATCACTGGGAGACTGAAAAGTACACACTGGATAAGAAGTTTGCTCCAATGACTCTTTTTCAAGTTACCTCGCCACACATATATAGGCAGCCATACTCCGACTTCAGACGATTTTCTCTCTCTCTCTCTCTCTCTCTCTCTCTCTCTCTCTCTCTCTCTCTCTCTCTCTCTCTCTCTCTCTCTCTCTCTCTCTCTCTCTCTCTCTCTCGGTTTAAAGAAGAGTGTATGTTTCTTGTTACGCTAAGAGCAAGCCAAGTTAATTAAACAGCGTCGAGCGTGGTTACCGCTTGGATGGGTGACCGTTTGCGCGCCTTGGCTTCAGTACAGTTCCCCCAGTTCACCCAGCTGTAAATGGGTACCTACCCCTCTTTTAGGGTCAGGGAAGGTAAAGCAGCGAAGGAGAGGAGATGGGTACCACTGCCCTCAATATGCTGGCTCCTAGAGAAGTTGAGGTCTCTGACGCCTCGCTCCCCTACGACCACATAGGTTATGGGGACACCTTTTACTTTAAGAGCTTGTCATAGTCGGAGACGATCTCAACATAAAACCTTTTTTTTTTTTAAAAAGCCGTAACATTTTTTTTAATGTAATGTAGACCATGGTACTTAGCTTACATAAATAACATTATCTTTTTAAAAATATCTTTATCTTATACCACTTTAAGTCACGGCAGATTTCTCTACGTGAAATTCGGGCAGCTCTCCTCGGGGAGAGCGCGTCGCCACAAGAGCAGCGCCACCCCATTATTGACAATGGTTTGAGCTCACGACCGACTTCATCACACACGTTTGATAAAGTTGATAGTTTAAAGCGGCAAGTAGTGGTGGTGGGGGTAGGGGTAGGGATGGGGGTGGGGGGTGGGGGTTAGGGGTAGGGGTGGGATGGGAGAAGGGGGTGCAGGAGGAGGGAGGGGGTGGGGGGTGAGAGGGAGGGAGGAGGAAAGTTGCAGCAGATAACCCAAAAAAAAAAAATTAACCGGTTTATTTATTTATTTATTTATATTTATTTATTTATTTATTTATACCACTTTAAGTCACGAGATTTCTCTGCGTGAAATTCGGGCTGCTCTCCCCGAGGAGAGCACGTCGCCACAAGAGCAGCGCCACCCCTTTTTTTATTTTTTTTTTTTTTTTGGTCTGCAACTGTATTTCTTTCCCTATCAGAGTGGCTTTTTTCTAAGAATTTTGCCAGGGACAACTCTCTTGTTGCCGTGGGTTCTTTTTCGTGCGCTGCATAATTTTCTGTAACACACGGGACCTCGGTTTATCGTCTCATCCGAAAGACTAGCGCCCAGACCACCACTCATGGTCTAATGGATGGGGGAAAAGTTTCGGGCCCAGACGGGATACGAACCCGGACTTTTCGCTTTCTAGACAGGCGCGTTACCTCTAGACCACCGATCCACCCTATTGACATAGATTTAATGACTGTTGCATGCATGCTGCCGAGAATTTTTTTGTATGCAGAGTGTTTGTACTGGTCGATAGTTCAGTGTGACTTATTTGTAATACTGAAGTGGTGTGTGTTAGTTAGTTCTTCAGTTTAACGTCCTTCCACCAAAAAGTGATATCAGACAAGTGTGTGTGTGTGTGTGTGTGTGTGTGTGTGTGTGTGTGTGTGTGTGTGTGCGTGTGTTTGTGTGTGTGTGTGTGTGTGTGAGTGTGTGTGTACGTGTGGGGGGTGGTGGTGGTGGGGGGGATGTGGGTGTGTGTGGTGTGTGGGTGGTGTGTTGTGTTGTGGTGTGGTGTGTGGTGTGTGTGTTGTGTGGTGGTGTGTGGTGGTGGTGTGTGGTGGTGGTGTGTGTGTGTGTGTGTGTGTGTGTGTGTGTGTGTGGTGTGGTGTGGTGTTGTGTGTGGTGTGGTGTGTGTGTGGTGGGTGTGTGTGTGGTGTGGTGTGGTGTTTGTGTTTGTATGTGTGGTGTGGTGTGGTGTGTGGTGGGGTGTGGCGTGGTGGTGTGTGTGATGTGTGTTGTGTGCGTGAACGTGCTATGTGTGTATGTTGGTGCGGCCGCAATGAATGTGTGTGTGACAGTGTGTGTGTGTGGGTGTGTAGATGATGTATGAAGTGGTAGTGTGCGCGTCGTGTGCGCGTGCACACGCGCACGGGTGTGTTGTGTGCGCCTTAGCGCAATGAATGTGTGTGACATGTGTGGTGTGGGAAGGGTAGATGCATGAGTAAAACATAAAATAATAACGATTGAAGTTAAATAGTGAATTTGTAAAGCAATCACAACAAACCGCAGCCAAGATTTAATTCGAATGTCTCCAACCGGGGAACGGAGAGAACTTGGTCGACACTTAGTTCCGTTTCCCTTGCGCCACCCCTCACACCACCACGAATGCATAGGCAGCCGCACACACCACCGCGGTGTGTGCTTTTGACAATAGAAACGGGAGGTCAAGAAGTAGAACGAAGTTTGAAGTGGTAAGGAAAAAAAGTATTATTTGACCAAAAAACCCCAAAACAACTCAAAACCAAACCCAACGAACTTTGCAAGTTCAAAGAGAAAAGTTTATGTGAAATGTTTGGTGAACTTAAGAGAATTGGAAAAAAAAACTTGGAAGCCAAAGTCTTTTGGAAATGTCCCTAACAACTGGCAGTTACACTGGAGTAATGTTGCCCAAGTTGGTAGACCTTAGTTCCCTTTCCCGTTCGAACACAGACACAGACACAGACACACACACACACACGCACGCATGCACACACACAGACACTCACTCACTCACAGAGGCACACATGAATTTTGGGGTACACACGCACATACACACACACGCACGCACGCACGCACGCACACAGACACTCACTTACTCACTCACTCACCGAGGCACACATGAACTTTGGGGCACACACACACACACACACACACACACACACACACACACACACACACACACACACACACACACACACACACACACACACACACACACACACACTCACTCACTCACTCACTCACAGAGGCACACACGAACTTTGGGGTACACACGCACATACACACACACACACACACACACACACACACACACACACGCACGCACGCACGCACGCACACACACACACACACACACACACACACACACACGCACACACATACACACTCACTCACTCACAGAGGCACACATGAACTTTGGGGTACACACGCACAAACACACACACACACACACGCACGCACGCACGCACAGAGGCGTGCAGGCACACACCACACACACACAAACTTTGAGAGAAGCACGCAGACACTTAGGGGCACACATACACACACACACACACACTACACACATACACACACACACACACACACACTACACACATACACACACACACCCACTTACACACACACACACACACTTACACGTACACATACACACACATACACACACATACACACACTTACACACACGCATACACACACACACACATACACACGCACACACACACACTTACACAAACACACACATATACACACTCCCCATCCCCACATGCATCCCCACCCTCCCCATACAGAGACATAAATCATGTACAAACGCATGCACACACACACACAAACTCACACACACACACACAAACTCACACACACACACACACACACACACACACACACACACACACATACACACACCACACACACACACAAGGTTGTACACTCGGGCAGGGTGATGGGGGGGGGGGGGGGAGTTGGTTGTTGAGGTCAGGGACAGAAATGAGATGAAACAAGAGGGGTGAATCTTAGGTTTGAAATAAATGCGTCTTTAGGCCGGATTTAAAAGCATCACAAATAGGCTTTTGACGAAGGGAGAGAGGGAGGTCATTCCAGATCACTGGTTCAGAAACAGACAAAGAGCTACGGCCAACAGTGGACTGGTTGAATCTAGGTATTCTTAAGCACAAGGTATCTGTAGCAGAGCGGAGGGAACAAGAAGGAGTGTATAAGTGAAGACATTCAGAGGTAGGAAGGTGCTGTTTTGTGGAGACATTTGGAACAGAGGGTACTGATCTTATAGTTTACTCTCTGTGGCACAGGCAGCCAGTGGAGAGATAGCAAGAGAGGAGTAATGTACTCAGATTTTTTAAAATTTCTTAGGACTAGTCGAGCTGCAGAGTTTTGTGTACGTTGAAGGGAGTGGATAGATGATGCTGGCAGACCAGCCAGAAGAGAATTGCAATAGTCCAGACGTGAGAGAATGAGAGATGTGACGAGTTTGGATGTTGCATCAGTGGACAGATACTTTCGAACTGCACTAATGCGCCGTAATTGATAGTAGCACGACTGGCAGGTTTGGGTGATGAATTTTTGCATGGAGAGTGTGGTATCGATAAAGACCTCTAGATATTTCACTACAGTGGAATCCCCATTGTATTGTATTGTACTGAATTCGTACACCACTATAAGGGAGAGGAAGGGGGGGGGGGGGGGGGTACGGGATAGCTCTCGATAAACTGAGATCCCTGTGTAGCACGCATTTAGCGTACGTTAAAGAACCCTACTAAACCCAAAGAGAATTTTTCCCTAGCCCCCCCAAAAAAAGTAGACAAAAGAAAGTTACTCTGATATTCGGCAAACAAATGTACATACAGATAGGAGATTAAAAAAAAAAGGGTGGCGCTACTCTTGTGGCGACGCATTTTTCCTAGAAGGAAGAGCGGCCCGAATTTCAAGTAGGGAAGTCTGCAGTGGTATACAAACACCAAAATAAATGTGTGTGGGATCGTCTCCCTACTTCTCTCTCTCTATCATCATAATAATTCTCTCTCTCTCTCCTCTTCTCTCTCTCTCTCTCTCTCTCTCTCTCTCTCTCTCTCTCTCTCTCTCTCTCTCTCTCTCTCTCTCTCTCTCTCTCCTCTCTCTCTCTCTCTCTCTCTCTCTCTCTCTCTCTCTCTCTCTCTCTCTGGAAGCAAACAGTGGAAGATGAAGTTCATGTTGTGCTGTGCTGTGCTGTCCAGTATTAGAAGTTGTAGGAGAGAATCACATTCCGGTAAAGTATAGTAGACAGCCTGATTTATTTAGATTCTGTCTACTAATGGCATCTAGTCACCATGAGATTGTGCGCAGCCTTGCTTTATATTTGTGTAAAGCCTTTAGAATAAGAGATATCTTGGTTTCTTAAGTCATATTTGTTTTAAAAACTGATTTTTATTGGGGTGGTTGTGGTTATACAATAACATTTTGGTTTTTGTGTGTGCTTCCTTATTTTTCTCACTAAAATACTAGGCAGTTCGGCAACCCCCCTTCATGTATGGGCCAATGGCCTTTTTGTGAATAAATCTTTCGAGTTTGAGTTCGAGTTCTCTCTCTCTCTCTCTCTCTCTCTCTCTCTCTCTCTCTCTCTCTCTCTCTCTCTCTCTCTCTCTCTCTCTCTCTCTCTCTCTTTCTCAATAAAGGATAGACAGACAGGTTTGCCAGTGAGCATGTTCTGATCTGACAAAAGAGTCTGTCCGCCATCATTGATGTATAGATCATACAGACATTAAAAAAAAAAGATACATTATAATCATGTGTAAAGATTCCCGAAGTCGGAATGCGGCTACCTTAATCGTAGGGGCTGGGGGACGGGATAGCCTAGTGGTTAGAACATTGCGCTCGCAATCTGACAACCCAGGTTCGATTCCCGTTCAAGGGGGATGTTTTCACCTGGAGTTAACATCGGTGTAGACTCCACTCTCCCCATAAAACTCCTTCGGATGAGATTATAAACTGAGGCCCCGTGTGTGTGCAAACGCACGCAGAACATCTTGCGCACACGTTAAAATCCTGTTCCGCTTTTTGCAAGAGTAGGCCATTGTGTGCCGGTGTGGGAACAGATGACAATTATTTACAAAAACCGCATACACACGGGGACTGGATTGTAAAAAAAACAATAACACATAAGTACTTATTCCATTATCCTCGATATAAAAGAATAAAGTAAAATAAAATAATAACATAAATAATAATAATAATAATAATATTAATAATAATAATATAATAAAATAATAAAATAAAATAAATAATAAAAAACCACCAGCCGGTCGTATCTTTCCAGAAAATAAGCAACGAATGTACCACATGGGGCGACCCCCCCCCCCCCCCCCCTTCCACACACACATCCCCAAGAGAACGTTAAAGCCCTAGCTATCCGGTCGCATCGCAAAATTTCACCATTGGTGAGAGAGAATCTTCGAGTTGTATCTGAGGAACGAAAAAAAATTTATGCGTAAAGGATAATATGGTCACGAAATTAAATTTTTGTATCAGTGGACACGTTATTTCAACAACCTGAACAAAAATTACACTTTTTTTTTCGCAGTCATCATTTGCATTTGGAACCAACCTGCAGTCTCTAAGATAAAATGTCATGTGTGATTGATAAATAGATTCCCCCTAACTTAATTAACCTATTTTCCCCCTCTGCAATTACATTTGGGGACGGGATAGCTAGCTCATTGGTCAGAGCACTCACTTTCCCACCCAGCTAAGGTTAAGCAGCGTCGAGCGTGGTTACCACTTGGATGGGTAACGACCGTTTGCTGCGCCTTGGCTTCAGTACAGTTCCCCCAGTTCATCCAGCTGTAAATAGGTACCTTGCCCTCTTTTAGGGTCAGGGAAGGTAAAGCATCGAGGGAGAGGAGATGGGCGCCGCCCTCAATATGCTGGCCTCTAGAGAAGCTGAGGTCTCTGACGCCTCGCTCCCCTACGACCACATAGGTTATGGGACACCTTTACCTTTTAGTTGATGTCTCATTGTTGGCAAAACGACAAAGTGTTGCTGTATGCTGGCCCTAGAGAAGTGAGGTCTCTGATGCCTCGCTCCCCTACGACCACATAGGTTATGGGACACCTTTACCTTTTAGTTGATGTCTCATTGTTGGCAAAACGACAAAGTGTTGCTGTTTTTCCCACAGTGTTGGGACTAAAATATATTATGTTTTTTCCCTGCTGTGCTACATCTATCGTTGACTTGTGCGCGCGCGCGCGCGCGCGCGCGCGCGTGTGTGTGTGTGAGTGTGTGAGTGTGTGTGTGTGTGTGTGTGTGTGTGAGTGAGTGTGTGTGTGTGTGTGTGTGTGTGTGTGTTTGCGCGCGCGTTTCTGATCAATCATTAGTTTGATAACACTACAGACAAATCATCGATGGCATTTTTTTTCTCACACCAGATTTTAATAGCTCCTCTTTCTCCCATAATTATTTTGGTCAACAGACTCTGTTAAGACTAATACACTACTGAGAAGTATTTAACACAGAACAAACCACCAAAAAAAAATCACTAACCACAGCCAAAAAACCACATCACACTTTCCACCCAGTAACGGAACTGCCCCCTCGTACGTTCGAGGTACTGACGTCACTGGACACTGACGTAGTAGCCGGAAGTGACGACTTGCCCACTAAACACGGACCCAAGAGCCACCTGGTGACGGGCAAACCCAGAACAGATCTCCGGAAACTTCGACTGTAGGCCACCGCCACCCAGAAGAGTGCAGTTTCCGTCAAATGGGAGGTGATTTGAGAAACCAGACCCAAAGCGTGGTACAAGTTCTTCTCCTTCCCCTTGGGCCCGTAATCCTCCAAGATGGAACGAGCCGAGGAATTCAACATGCGCGGCAAAGCCATCAGAAAAAACACTGTGGAAAACACAACCACCATCTTAGTCGTCTGGTTCTCCTTCTTCTTCTCCTTCTCCTTCTTCTCCTGTTTCTTCTTCACCTCCTCTTCTTCCCCAGCTTTGTTCCGAGCTACAGAACTGGAGGAGTCTGTTCCACACACAATCAACCCTGAACTATCTCCACGGCTGGTTTGCGACCCTGACGAAGAAACGGAGGCTTCTTTCCCGCGGACGCGACGAACGCTTTTCAACGAAGACGTATGCGCACGGAGCACTATCACAAGCGTGGTGTTCAACACGACGATCGCCACCAAAGGCGAGTAAGCGAAAACGATACTGTCGGCCAAAGACCACAGCGCAAACGCTCGGGGATGCTCGCGCCTCAGCCGCGTCTGCGCCAGATTCCACGAGCCCGAACCAGTGCGGGCTACCTCGTATTCCAGCGCGAAGTACACGTGAGCGGTTAAGGACGTGACGAACATGGCCGCGATGATGGCTCCGGGTCTGGCACACACGCGCCTAGTGACGCTCTTGAGCGGGAAAGCGATGGCCAGAAATCTTTCCAGGGATGCGAACGCGTTGAGACAAACGGCCGCTCTTCGGCAACTGGCCGCCACGTATTTAGCCAAGTACCACTTTACCACCAAGTGGCCGTAGTTGTCTGCGGGTAAGGAGAAGTACACGACGCTGTGAAGCAGCTCCACCAAAGAGCACAACCCGTCGCCCAGGTCCACCGCCACTAAGTACAGGGCGAATCTCGCCGGTCTCTGCTGCCAGTATACGGCTGCGTTAAAGAAGCAGAAAGCCACGGCGAGCCCGCACAGCACGGGCATCATGTACTGGAAGACGGCCATGAAGCTGTGCAGGGCTTGGTCCGAGACGAAACCTTCCTCGTCCGGTTGGGCGGAATGCTCTACCTCTGACAAATCGTGTTCGAGGGTTGTTTTGTTGTTGGTGGTGGTGTTGGTGGTGGTGTTGGTGGTGGTGGTGATGGTGTTGGTGGTGGTTTTGGTGTTGGTGGTGGAAATGGTGGTGGAAGTGGTTGTGGCGATCATGAGGATGGTGGCGAGAAGTGTCGAGAGTGAAGTGTTTAAAGAGAGTGCCGAAGTGCTGTTTTTGTTCTGGAACTGCATGATTTAAAAAAACCAAACTAAAACAAACCACAACAAAACCTGGCACTTTCTCTGTGCAAGATTCCACACATACAAAAAAAAACCGGATAAAAAAAATTTCTCAAGTCAAAGGTTGTGTGAGTGATTTGACTGTTGCTTGTAAGTACTGGGCTCTGAATTTATAGCCTGGTGGAAACACGTCATTAGTGTTGCGTTGGTTTTTTGTGTGTGTGTTTCTTTTTTTTTCTTTTTACTTTTTAGTCGTGATTTTTGTGGGTTTTTTCCCCCCCGTTTCTTTTTTGGTATCCAAACAAAGCAAAACTGGAAAATAAAGCACTTAATTGCATACACTCGCAGGCTTGCAAACGGGTTCCCATGTATAGGTGGAATACACGCGCGCTCAAGCACACAAACACACTATTATGCGCACTGACACGAAACACACACACACACACACTTGCACACGCACGCTTACACGCACGCATACACACACTCATGCGTGGGCGCGTGCGTGCGCACACACATAT
>CM054165.1:21139486-21144486 GCA_028751875.1 Rapana venosa | reverse complement strand
CGTCACAGAAGATGAGGCAGCCAGTTAATCGTATGTATGTATGTATGTATGTATGTATGTATGTATGTATGTATGTATGTATGTATGTATGGATGGATGGATGTATGGTTGTCCGTCGTGTCCAACGATGACTTCCAAAACAGCAGAGGAGGCAGCTGCTGTTTTGGAAACTGGGCAGAAATTTGATTATAGTGGAGATGCCTTGCCCACAGTACATCCCCACTCTCTCGGCCAAGTGGGCATAAGGACAGTCAGCGTTGGAGATGTTCTCCTCCAAAGGCCGACCAGCCCCCAGGGCTGCAGCACATAAGGACTGTGCGAGTCAAGTCTCCTAGTCAGAGAGTCCTAGTCGATCACTAAAGACTAAGCTGTAAAGTGGAATTCCATGAGTGGGAAAGAAAGCCACTGGTCATACAGCCTCTTACTTTGCTGTTGCCCCCAGCGCAAGAACTGTGATAAAGCCCAGGTGCTGACGGCACAGCCAGTTAATCAAAGGAAGAAAAAGGGGCCCGTTTAACAAAAAAAAAGAAGGTAGGACTGAAATATGAAATGAAAAGGTTGGAAACAGTCGGTATAGAGAGATCACAAAATGTAACGGGGCAGTGATTAGATGACAATGCCAATGACAGACAATGACAATTTTTTTTTCGAGGATAATGAATAAGCACCCATGTGCTTTTTTACATCTAGTCCCCGCCCTTTGCGATATATATGATTATATTCCGCGGACGGGATAGCTCAGTGGTCGGAGCACTGGCTTTCCCCCAGCCAAGTTAAGCAGCGTCGAGCGTGGTTACCAGTTGGATGGGTGACCGTTTGCGCGCCTTGGCTTCAGTACAGTTGCCCCAGTTCACCCAGCTGTAAATGGGTACCTGCCCTCTTAAGGGTTAGGGAAGGTAAAGCAGCGAGGGAGAGGAGATGGGCACCGCCCTCAATATGCTGGCCCTAGAGAAGTGAGGTCTCTGACGCCTCGCTCCCCTATGACCTTATAGGTTATGGGACTCCTTGACCTTTTTTTACATATATATATATATATATATATATATATATATATATATATATATATATATATATATATATATATATAATATATATATATATATAATATATATATATATATATCTATATATCTATAAGAGAGAGCGAGAGCGAGAGCGAGAGAGAGAGAGAGAGAGAGAGAGAGAGAGAGAGAGAGAGAGAGAGAGAGAGAGAGAGAGAGAGAGAGAGAGAGAGAGAGCGAGAGAGAGAGAGAGTGTCTGTTGGGGTGGAATTGCACCTAAGACTGTTCGAGTTTTTTTGTCCACCTGCTGGACTAGATTACCTCCCTTGTGATCAGAGTCTTGTCGCTCGCAGTGTTGCGTTTTAAAAAAAAATCTCGACACACCTGCGAATTGTGCGACACTTTGTTTCTTTGGGTGCGGGATTTAAACCTCTTCTTCTTCACGAACACTTAGCTTTCGTGATAAAATGTTAGAGCTTATACAGCTGTTTTGGTTTTTAAAAAATCACATTTTCATTGTCTAGGCATGCTTTGCCTTCGTGGGGGTGGGGGGAGGGGTTATACAGAGATGGGACATTTAATCCGTGACACAAGAAAGGTAAAGTAGATAAAATGAAACAAGATGGGACATTTAATCCTTGACACAAGAAAGGTAAAGTAGATAAAATGAAACAAGATGGGACATTTAATCCTTGACACAAGAAAGGTAAAGTAGATAAAATGAAACAAGATGGGACATTTAATCCTTGACACAAGAAAGGTAAAGTAGATAAAATGAAACAAGATGGGACATTTAATCCTTGACACAAGAAAGGTAAAGTAGATAAAATGAAACAAGATGGGACATTTAATCCTTGACACAAGAAAGGTAAAGTAGATAAAATGAAACAACGAAAAATACAGGGATGGGACATTTTATCCGTGACACACAAAAAAAGGTAAAGTAGATAAAATGAAACAAAAGTAGCAGCGAAAAAGAGCAACAGACAGGGATGGGACATTTTATCAGTAACACACAAAAAAAGGTAAAGTAGATAAAATGAAACAAAAAAGCAACGAAAAAGAGCGACAGACACAAGAAAAACTTAAAAGACAGAATTTCTAGCAGAGAAATGCTAGCCTTGACTTAAGTGCTTATTCCATTATCCTCGCTATAAAAGAATAAACAAATAAATACATAAAGAAAAGAAAAAAATATTGTAGGAGAAAGTCAAATTAAAAGGCTGAAGACAGACGTACCACCCCCCCTCCCCCTCCACTCGCTCCACGACAAATTCTTACACAAAAAAAACCAGCATAAAAGAATGACGGACATAGAACAAAATTCCTTCACACAATGTTAAGAAAAAAGCGTATTACAGATTTATTCACAATTGATGTGTGTGTGTGTGTGTGTGCGTGTGTGTATGTGTGTGTGCTCATGCGCGCGTGTGTGTTTGTGTGTGTGTGTGTGTGTGTGTGTTCGTGACATTTTTATTTGAAGTCATTTTGGAATGTTTTAACCAATATATAAAATATAGCTTTGTTTGGGTGTCTTTGAGATTTTCGATGCGTATCAATGTGCCTGTCAGTATTGTAATTGCCCTTCATGGGATGATTAAAGTGGTTTTCACTTGACTTGACTTGACTTGACTATTGTATCCCCACGGGTGCCAGTGGTCTGTCAGTATCAATAGGGTCCCCGCCTTCTGCTAAAAGTTCCTCTTTTCCATCCCTCTCTCTCTCTTTTTACTATTGCTCCTTATCTTCCTGTCTCTTTCCCTTCTCGTCTATTTTCTGGCCTCCCTTCGTCCAATTTTTTTCCCCCCAGAAAGACTTGGGGAAAAATAACAATTCTTCCTTCATTCCTAAGTTGGATGTGCTTGGGTCTGACTTGTCAGGCGCTTAAAAGTGTGTATAGTTTAATTCATTTTCGCTTATATGACAAAGTAGTTGCCGTGGGGAGCGTGCGACGGAAGACAAGGGAGAAGAAAAAATGCACACAAAAAAAAGAAGAACGAGAAGTACAAGAATTGTGAAGAAGTAGAATGCAAAGGAGAAGGAGAAGAAGAAAGAGAAGGCGAAGAAGACAAATGCAAAGAAGAGGCAACATGCGAAGAAGAAGAATGGAAATGAAAATTCGATTGCAAAGAAGAAGAAGAATGTGAAGGAGAAGAATGCGAAGAAGGAAACTAAGAAGAAGAGAAGAAGAAGAAGAAGAAGAAGAAGAAGAAGAAGAAGAAGAAGAAGAAGAAGAAGAAGAAGAAGAAGAAGAGAAGAAGAAGAAGAAGAAGAAGAAGAAGAATGCAAATGGGAATGAAAATTCGAATGTAAAGAAGAAGAAGAAGAAGAAGAAGAAGAAGAAGAAGAAGAAGAAGAAGAAGAAGAAGAGAATGCGAGGAAGAAGAAGAAGAAGAAGAATGCGAAGAAGCTCCATTTATTCATTTGTTTACTTTTTATTATTTATCTTATTTATTCATTTATATATTTATTTATCAGTAAACAAAGACGTTGATATCCACAGATGTGTGTGTGTGTGTGTGTGTGTGTGTGTGTGTGTGTGTGAGTGCGTGTATGTGTGTGTGTGTGTGTGAGAAAAGGGACACAGGGCTATTATGTTACAGCGTGCTGCTTGGTTTGACACAGTTGGCAAGCAATGCTCGTGACAAGATGGCAGGTAGTTCCCGTTCGTGGGATCATGGTTCCTGATTATTTTTGGTTGTTAATTTTGGTCTTTGCGTCTGTCTGCCTGTCTGTCTGTCTGTCTGTCAGAGAGAGAGAGAGAGAGAGAGAGAGAGAGAGAGAGAGAGAGAGAGAGACAGAGACAGAGAGAGACAGAGAGAGAGAGAGAGTTGTGAGTGTGTGTGTGTGTATGTGTGTTGTGTGTGTGTGTGTGTTTGTATGTGTGTGTTGTGTTTGTATGTGTGTGTATGTGTGTGTGTATGTGTGTGTGTTTGTATATGTGTGTGTATGTGTGTGTATGTGTGTGTATGTGTGTGTATGTGTGTGTGTATATGTGTGTGTATGTTATGTGTGTGTATTTTTATGTGTGTATGTATGTGTGTGTTTGTATGTGTGTATGTGTATGTATGTGTATGTGTATGTGTGTATGCGCGCCTCTCCACCCACCCCCCATGTTCAGAACTGGTTGCAGTCGATCTACGGGAAGCCGCCAACAGGGCACCAGCCAGAAGAGACCCCGCACCGCCTCTGGGCCAGCTTCCATGGTGTTCAGTTGTCTCTGTTCTGATCCAACACACATTGGACACAGGCTGACAGCTCATGACGGTGTTCACGGTGTCTTTGTGAATGAGAAACCCCACGCCGTGTTCATGTTTATCCTGTTTTCCACTGTAGTATAATTTGTGGTCTTCCTGGGTCGTTGTTTCTCCCATGTTTTTCCACCGGACTTCGCAGAGCCCAAGGATGTGCCATTGATATCTGGACATCTCATGTGTCAGTTCTTCCACTTTGCCTGCAGCTCTTAGTGTCCGTACATTCCACGTGCCAATGATGGTGTTGTTTCTGGCACGGATTTTGTTGTGTTTTACATCAGTAGCATACTTTCGACCTCTGTCCTGATGAGCAACAGAAGGCGCGGTCCTTGGTAACCCGGGCGACGACCGATCCGGTATGGAAATTCTGGCTGTCTTTGTCATGGGTGTATCTTGGGCAAATCAAATCTGGCGGAGCCCATCCCTCTCCAGGTCGGATTTTTTGGTTGGGTTTACTCCCCACATGTGGCAGGTGGTACTGGGTTACATGGTTACCAGTAGCAGAGGGAGTCTCTGACCTGACCTGAACATTGGGCATACGGCATGAAAATCAAAGCCGAGAGAATCAAGTTTGTATTGCATTGTATTATATTGTACTGAATTGTATTGTATTGTATACCACTTTTAAACCACGCAGAACATCTTGCGCACACGTTAAATCCTGTTCCGCTTTTCGTAAGAGGAGGCCATTGTGTGCCGGTGAGAACAAGATGACAGAATTTACAAATTCGCATACACACGCGGGG
>CM054165.1:21109486-21114486 GCA_028751875.1 Rapana venosa | reverse complement strand
GTCTCTCTTATCGTGTTCTCATCTATTAACTCGTTTTTTTGGTTGATTTTATTTCATTTTATTATTTTTTGGTTTTTCATTTCGTTCGTTAATTTAAGTTAGCAAGAAACCTTTCCTGGGTGCAGTTTGTTACCATGGTTATGGTTCTTGTTTGTTGTTGTTGTTATTGTTTTTATTATGAGTTTTGTAAGGTTTTGATCTTGATTTATTATTGTTTTGTTGGTTTGTTTGGTTGGTTGGGTTTTTTTTAGAGGGGGGTTGGAGGGTGGGCGAGGCTGGATGGAAATGAGCATATCATCTGCTTCACACCCGCGTAAAAGGAATTATTTGTTTGATAGATTATTCATTTTCTTTTTTATTTAGTCCATTGCATTATTTGTGTATTCATTTATTTATCTATTAATTAATTAATGTATTAATTGTTTATTGATTTATAATCTTTTCTTAGGATGATGAACAATAACTCACGTTCTTCTTTTAATATTTTTGTATAAATCCAGTCCCCGTGTGCGTGCGGTTGTGTAAATTTTTGTCATGCGTTCTCACTGGCAAAAAAATCAAAGCTTTAAACATGCTTTAAACTTCCACATTTGTATTATTATTATTATTATTATTATTATTATTATTATTATTATTATTATTATTATTATTATTATTATTATTATTATTATTATTATTGCCATTATTGCCATTATTGCCATTGTTGTTGTTGTTGTTATTATTATTATTATTATTATACTTTTATTTTGCGGATAATGGAAGAAGCACTCGTGTGCTTTTTTCTTTTTTACATCCATTCCCCGTGTGTATGCAAGTTTTGTACATTTTGTCATCCGTTCTCACTGACACACAATTGCCTACTCTCCCCATCTGTTTCTTTCTGTCAGTTTCGCAAGAATTAACGACAACTCCCTCCACCACCCCCACACCCCCACAACCAACAACGAAGACCACAACCATGGCCCCTCCCCACCCATCCCACCTTCCTCCCTTCCCCATCACCCTCCTCCAACGGCAACTGCTGCTGCTGGTTGTGGTCACTCTCCTAGCCGCGGTGACGTCAGAGGTCAGAGGTCAGCCCCGACAACAACAACAACGGCCCAACATTATCTTGTTTCTGGCAGACGATCTAGGCTGGGCCGATCTTCAGAGGCACGATAGCGAGATGCGAACCCCGGCCCTGGAGAGCTTGGCCCAGCGGGGCATGGTGCTCAACTCCTCCTACGTTCTACCCACTTGTGCCCCTACCCGCTCCGCGCTTCTCACAGGCAGGTGAGCGTTGTAGATATCTGTCTGTATATCGTTCTTTGTTTTGTTTGCACAAGGTGTCTGCAGCAGAGCGGAAGGGAACGAGAAGGAGTTGTACAGGTGAAGACATTCACGGAGGTAGGAAGGTTGCTGTTTTGTGGAGACATTTTGTAACAGAGGGTACCGATCTTATAGATTTGCAACAGAGGGTTCTGATCTTATAGTTTACTCTCTGTGGCACAGGCAGCCAGTGGAGGGATCGCAAGAGAGGGGTAATGTGTTCAGATTTTTTTTCTCCTTTCTGAGGACTAGTCGAGTGGCAGAGTTTTGTATACGTTGAAGGGAGTGGATTGATGATGCTGGCAGACCAGCCAGAAGAGAATTGCAATAGTCCAGACGTGAGAGAATGAGAGACGTGATTAGTTTGGTTGTTACATTTTCGAACTGCACTAATACGCCGAAATTGATAGTAGCATGACTGGCAGGTCTGGGTGATGAATTTTTGCATGGAGAGTGTGTTGTCGATAAAGACCCCTAGATATTTCACAGCAGTGGATAGAGGGACAGAGGTATTGCCGAATTCTATTGAAGCAGTTGTGATGGAACACAGTTTATGTTTGGTCCCTACGAGCATGGCTTCAGTTTTATCTGCATTTAGCTGTAACTTGTTCTGTATCATCCAATTTTGGATATCTTGAAGGCAGTAGGATATATTTGTTATGAGAGAAGGCAGATTTTCAGGACTTCAGAGGATTTTTTCTCCTATAAAGGAGAGTTCAGGCTGTTGTGTGAAGAGCTTGTCACGGCTGAAGGCAATCTCAATACAACATTTTACAACATAATAACATTTTAGTGTAAGTCTTGGCAATTAGCTGATATCACTAACTGAGACAGCTTTTGGCCTGGGCCAAGTTATTTTATTTATTTGTTTGTTTATTTATTTATCTGTCTATTTATTTGTTCATCTAAATTTGTTTATTTATTTATTTAATCTATATGTTGTTTATCTAATTATCTATCTAAATATTTATTGGTTGATAAACTTTCAGCTCCTGGGTTTTATCACAGTTCTTGATTAAACCAATGTATGATCAGTGGCTTTGCCACTCGTGGAATTCCACTTTACAGCTTAGTCTTTAGTGATCGACTATGACTCTCTGACTAGGAGGCTTGACTTGCACAGTCCTTAATATATGCTGCAGCCCTGGGGGGCTAGTTGGCCTTTGGAGAACATCTCCAACGCTGACTGTCCGTATGCCCACTTGGCCGAGAGAGTGGGGGTGTGCTGTGGGCAAGGCATCTCCACTATAATAACAATTCTGCCCAATTTCCGAAACAGCAGCTGCCTCTTCTGCTGTTTTGGAGGTCATCGTCGAGCAAGACAGACAAACATATTAGATGATTGATTTAGCAGGTTTTTTAAAAACTCGTAACTATTTATTTATGTGCATGCAAAGAGACTTTCAAGGAGACTTTCAAGAATTTCAAGAAGAGGAAGAAGATGATGACGACGACGACGACGAAGAAGAAGAATGCAAAGAATGCAAAGAAGAACGCAAAGAAGATTGCAAAGAATAAGAAGAATGCGAAGAAGAAGAATGCAAAGAAGAAGAATAAGAATGCGAAGAAGAAGAATGCAGAGAAGAAGAAGAATTTGAAGAATTTGAAGAAGAAGAAAGCAAAAAAGAAAAAGAATGTAAAGAAGAAGAAGAATGCGAAGAAGAAGAATGCAAAGAAGAAGAAGAATGCAAAGAAGAAGAAGAATGCAAAGAAGAAGAAGAAGAAGAAGAAGAAGAAGAAGAAGAAGAAGAAGAAGAGAAGAAGAAGAAGAAGAAGAAGAAGAAGAAGAAGAAGAGGAGGAGGAGGAGGAGGAAGGACGACAAAGAATATTTGTGAAGAAGAAGAATTGCAAAGAAGAAGAAAAAGAAGAAGAATTGCGAAGAAGAAGAAGAATGCGAAGAATGCGAAGAAGAAGAAGAATGCGAAGAAGAAGAAGAATACAAAGAAGACGACAAAGAAAAATTGCGAAGAAGAAGAAGAATGACTTGACTTATGCCTCTTGGTTCCTTGGGGAACATAGGGCTGCAACAACACCCCTCCAACGAACTCGGTTTTGGGAGATCCTCTTCAGCTCGGCCCATGTCATTCCGGCTGCCTTCGTTTCTTCTTCAACACTTCTGCGCCAGGTCTGTTTTGGTCGACCAACTTTCCGCTTCCCTTGTGGGTTCCAGTCAAAGGTCTGCCTGGTGACACTTGACTTGTTTAATAATGGACTCGATTGGGGTTTGTCTGGTTTTGTCCCACAGTTGTTTGTAGGATATGACTTCCGGCCACCTGATGTTGAGGATATTCCTGAGGCATTTGTTGGTAAAAAGACTGGAAAGAAGAAGAATGAGAAGAAGAAGAATGCAAAGAAGAAGAATTGCGAAGACGAAGAATGCAAAGAAGAAGAGGAAGTTAGATGTATGAAGAAGAAGATGGAGGCGAAAACTGGTTTATATATCTGTGTGTGCGTAGAGCATGGTTGAGATTTTCCCAGACTTCAGTAACAAAGCTAATTTCAAAGCTGATTTAGTTTACTCCGCCTTTGCATTTAACACGAAATAATATTGTGTTTCTCCTTACTATTTCTGTTTGTGCGTGTTATGTTCGCATTCAGCAAACTGCCACCCACTCTGAAAATAATAAAGGAGGTAGTTTTGTGTTTGAAATGAAAGAAAAATGTTTGAATAAGGAAAAGGTGATTTTGTGTTTGAAATACAAAAATAAGAATATTGGATAAAGAAGGCCATTTTGAGTTTTGTTAATGAACGAAAATTGCTGAACAATAAAAGCTAGATTTGTGTTTAGAAATAAAGCCTTGAATGAAATAAGTGATTTTGTATTTTAGATAAAAGCTTTGAATAAAATGTAATGTTGTGTTTTTTGCATTGTTATCGCTTTTTGGGTGCTGACCTTGCTGTCAAAAAGGAATGTGTGTGTGTGTGTGTGTGTGTGTGTGTGTGTGTGTGTGTGTGTGTGTGTGTGTGTGTGTGTGGAGGGGGGGGGGTGAGGAAGTGGCGAAGGTAAATAAAAAGGGAAAGAGACATTTGTACACGTATCCTAAATTACTAAACACCTTCCAGTTGATCGAATTGTTGGAAATCTATGTATGTAAAGAAACCCTTCTGTTTTACACTACACTTTTAATGTTTGTCTGTCGTGTTCGACGATGACCTCCAAAACAGCAGAAGAGGCAGCTGCTGTTAATTGGGAAGAAATTTGATTATAGTGGAGGTGCTTTGCCCACAGCACACCCCCACTCTCTCGGCCAAGTGGGCATAAGGACAGTCAGCGTTGGAGATGTTCTCCAAAAGGCCAACTAACCCTCAGGGCTGCAGCACATAAGGACTGTGCGAGTCAAGCCTCCTAGTCAGAGAGTCATAGTCCATCACTAAAGACTAAGCTGTAAAGTGGGATTCCATGAGTGGGAAAGAAAGCCACTGATCATACTACAGCCTCTCACTTTGCTGTTGCCCCCAGCGTCAATGGTTTAATCAAGAACTGTGATAAAGCCCAGGTGCTGAAGGCACTACACTATAACAAGGCAATACAAAGGGATAAGATACAATATAACACAACACAACACAACAAAGTAGTCCAGTTCACTTTACTCCGCTCAACTCCACTTTGCAAAGGGATACAAAACAATACAACACAACACAACAAAATACCACACTATAGTACACTACACTACACTTCACAACATGACA
>CM054165.1:21099486-21104486 GCA_028751875.1 Rapana venosa | reverse complement strand
GGGTAAACCCATTCTCCCCCAAACTAAGGTGTAACCAGCATTGAGCTTGGTTATCAAAGTGAATTGGGTAAATCCATTCTCGCGCCTTGGCTTCAAGTACAGTCCCCCCTTAGTTCACCCAACTTGTAAATGAGTAACTTGCCCTTCTTTAGGGTCAGGGAAGGTAAAAAGCAGCGAGGGAGAGGAGAGGAGATCGGCTTCATCTGCCCTCAATATGCTGGCCCCTAGAGAAGTTGAGGTCTCTGATGCCTCACTCCCTTACAACCACACAGGTTATGGGAACACCTTTACCTTTACCTTTTTGGTGGGCACAGCCAAATATGATGTACTTTATAATGTGCACACACATACACACACACGCCCTCAATATGCTGGCCCTAGAGAAGTGAGGTCTCTGATGCCTCGCTCCCCTACAACCACACAGGTTATGGAAACACCTTTACCTTTGTTTTTTACAGGTAACAGTGTCTACGCCTACGACTTCCGCGACGATGACGAAGTGGTATGGTCCGCCAGGGGCCACTACTCTACCGAACTTCACACCGCGAGGGCGCAACGCATCATCCGGGACCACGGGTCAGGGTCAAGGTCGGGGTCAAGGTCAGGGTCGGGGTTAAGGTCAAGGTCGGGGTCAAGGTCGGAGAGTCCTTTCTTCCTCTACATGGCCTACCAGAGCGTGCACTCCCCCTTCGAGGCCAAGGAGCGCTACGTGAGGGAGTACTGCAGTCACGTGAGCGATCAGAAACGTCGGATCCACTGCGCTATGGTGGCCGCCTTGGATGAGAGCGTGGGCAATATCACACGCACTTTGGAGGAAGAGGTGAGGGAAGGCTGGGTAGGCTTACTCCATACAGGTCAAGGTCAGGATCGGGGTCAAGGTCGGGGTCAAGGTCGGGGTCAAGGTTGGAGAGGCCTTTCTTCCTCTGCATAGCCTACCAGAGCGTGCACTCCCCCAGTTATTAGCTTGCGGGGCATGTAGTAACTTAGTTATAGAGTTGGAACATTTTTTGTGGGGTAGATTTCCACAGATCTTTTTTTCAAAGTATGAAAATATGTGCTATGTATTTGTTTTGGAATTTATTTATTTTATTTAAATTTTATTTAAATTTTATTCTTTTATATCGAGGATAATGGAATAAGCACTTATGTGATTTAACGCGTTCGCAAGATGATTTGCATGCGTTCGCACACGGGGCCTCGGTTTAGTCTCATCCGAAGGACTTTGACATTCAGTTCAATTTTTTTGCCAAACTGGGAAGAAAGGGCGAGGCTGGGAATCGAGCCCACAACATCACAGTTGACTTGTTGGCAGGCAAACGTCTTAACCATCCTGCCACCTTCCTTCTACGTGTGTGTGTGTGTGTGTGTGTGTGTGTGTGTGTGTGTGCGTGTCTGTCTATCTGCTTGTCTGTCTGTCTGTGTGTAGGGACTGCGAGACAACACCATCCTCGTCTTTCTCTCAGACAATGGGGGGCCGACAGAAGGAGGGTCCTTCAACTACCCCCTCCGGGGTAAGAAGGCTACCCTGTGGGAAGGGGGTACCCGGGTATTCAGCTTGCTGTCTTCGCCTCTTCTGACGCAGAGTAACGGGTATATCTATCCGGGTAGGTAGTTTTTTAAATGTTGATGTTATTTTGGTTTTTTTTTGTGTTTTGTGTGGTTTTGGTGGTGGTGGGTGGGTGGTGGGGGATTTTTTTGTTTGTTGGGTGTGTGTTTTGAAAGTGTTAGTGTGTGTGTGTTAGTGTGTGTGTGTTGTGTGTGTGTGTGTGTGTGTGTGTGTGTGTGTGTGTGTGTGTTGTGTGTGTTGTGTCTTTTCGTATCCTGTTCCTGTTACTCTCTCTGTCTGTCTCTCTTTCTGTCTACGTCTGCCTCTGCCTATCTGTCTATCTATTTTTTACATGATTTTTTGGGGGGCTGTCTCAGGTTTTTTCCCCCGACGTTCTTGCTTTTCCGTTCCCACGCTACTCGCTCCGATTTCTCCACCTCAGGTATACCCACATTCATCCTGTCTCAAACTCAGCGTTAGAAATCCGCAGGGAGCTTATTGATATGACAGGCCGCCGCGAGGTTCCCTGCCAGAGGGGTCTCTGCATTCCTGCTGGGTGACACTTTGGTGGTTGTTCAGTGGCTCCTGTCCTGAGCCAACATAAGCAGGACTTTCCATACTGAGTTCTCTCTTCTGACGACGGTGTTAGCTCAGTCCAGCAGCCCCAAAAGTGAGTGAGACTCCCACCCGGTTCCATTTGTTGCTTTACAAGATTCAGCGCTATATAAATTCCATACATTATCATTATCATTATCCATTGAACTCAATTTAGTTTTACATTTTTGTTTTTGGTTGTTTTCGTTCCTCGGCTAGAGCTCCGAGGTTCACCCAATGGTGAGAATGTTTTGCGTACGCGACCGTTTAAAAAAACAACAACCCACAATCAAAGGTAGCCGCATTCCGACTTCGGGAATGTATTCTGGGTATGTTCAAGTTTCCGTAACCCACCGAACGCTGACACGAATAGGGGATCTTTATCGTGCATATTTGATCTTTTACATGTATATATATACACACGCAGGGAATTCAAGGCGCTGGCAGGTCTGCACTTGAAGCTGACCTGGAAGATCGTAAAAATCTCCACTGTTGAATTCACCAGACGTTCCTTGCCGAGATTCGAACGTACGACTTCATGGACCCAAGGGATTGAATTTGAAGTCGTACGGCCTTTAACCACTCGGCTATAGCGTCCGTCAATTTAGTTCAAATCCTTGTTTCTTCTTCTTAAAGTTCAAATACTTTATGAATCTTACATACAAATTCATGTGAGTTAAACTTTGATTTGTTTGTATTTTTTAAAAAGTTTAAAACAAAATATTTTATATCGAGGATAATGGAATAAGCACTTATGCGCTTTTTTACATCCAGTCCCCGTGTGTATGCGGTTTTGTCAATTCTGTCATCTGTTCCTACCGGCACACAATGGCCTACTCTTCCGAAAAGCGGAACAGGATTTAACGTGTGCGCAAGATGTTCTGCGTGCGTTCGCACACGGGGCCTCGGTTTATAGTCTCATCCGAAAGACTTTTTGGGGAGAGTGGAGTCTGCACTGATGCTAACTCTTGTTTTTGCAAGATATAGCGCTATATAAATCCCATTTATTATTATCGTTATTATTATAATTATAATAATTATTATAATTACAAGCCATATATAAATAACAGTAAGCTACAAAAAAGAGCAGATATCACCAAAAAATACCACAACACAGTGTCTGAACACTGAGACACACACATCACAAGATAAAAATCACCTAAACATCATCAATACCTACCTACCTACGTATTCTTGTTGTTGTTGTTGTTGTTGTTGTTGTTGTTGTTGTTGTTGTTGTTGTTGTTGTTGTTCTTCTTCTTCTTCTTCTTCTTCTTCTTCTTCTTCTTCTTCTTCTTCTTCTTCTTCTTCTTCTTCTTCTTCTTAATTCTTCTATTTGGAGGATAATGAAACAAGCACTTACGTACTTTTTTTTACATCCAGTCCCCGTGTATATGCAGCTTTGTAAATATTGTCATCCGTTCCCACCGGCACACAATGGCTACTCTTCCGAAAAGGGGACGGGATAGCCTAGTGGTCAGAACATTGCGCTCGCAATCTGACGACCCGGGTTCGATTCCCGTTCAAGGGGATATTTCCCCCTGGACTTAACATCAGTGCAGACTCCACTCTCCCCAAAAGTCCTTCGGGTGAGACTATAAACCGAGCGCGAACGCACGCAGAACATCTTGTGTGCACGTTAAATCCTGTTCCGCTTTTCGTAAGAGTATAGGCCATTGTGTCGGGCTGAACACTTCCAGGAAGTTCTCAACCGACCACCACCTGACGAGACAGCCGACATCCCAGAAGCTACAAAAGACTTAGACATTGACGTCAACCCCCCAACAAAGGAAGAGATAGTGGCTGCCATCAAGACCCTCAAGAACGGCAAGTCACCAGGCCAGGACAACCTTGGTGCCGAACTGTTCAAGGCAGATTCTGAACTAGCAGCTGACATACTGCAAACACTGTTCACAGCTGCATGGAAGAACGAGAAAATACCTGATGATTGGACCAAGGGAGTGATAGTCAAAATCCCCAAGAAAGGAACCCTGAGCGACTGCAACAACTGGAGGGGAATCACTCTTTTGTCTGTGCCAAGCAAGATACTGGCCAAGGTCATCATCAGAAGAATATCAGACGCTGTGGACGATGCTTTGAGGAAGGAACAAGCAGGGTTCAGGAAGCAACGAGGATGTATAGACCAGATATTCACGCTCAGAAACATCATCGAACAGTGCACAGAGTGGCAAAGACAACTGTATGTGAATTTTGTGGACTTCGAAAAGGCATTTGACAGAATACACAGAGACAGCCTTTGGAGTATTCTTCGACACTATGGCATCCCATCGAAACTGGTACACCTTATCAAGAGCTTCTATGACAACTTCAGATGCTCTGTGGGCCATAGCAACACTGTCTTCGAAGTCAAGACTGGAGTAAGACAAGGATGTGTGATGTCAGCAGTTCTCTTTAATCTGGCCATTGATTGGGTGATGAGGAAGACGACAGAAGACACCCCAAGAGGGATTCACTGGAGCCTGTTCTCAACACTAGACGACCTTGACTTTGCGGATGACCTGGCGCTGCTGTCCCACACAAACCAACATATCCTGGAGAAGACCAGCAGACTCCAAACATTCGGACAGCAAGTGGGGCTTCGTATTAGCACCAAGAAAACAGAGACAATGTCGCTCAATGTGAACACACCAGCCCCTGTGAAAGTGAATGGAACTGACCTGCGCCAGACAGACAAGTTCACATACCTTGGCAGCATCATCAAACCAGAGGGCGGCACAAAAGAAGACATCTACAACAGACTGGGCAAGGCCAGGAATGTGTTTAGGAGATGAACAATATCTGGAGATCAACTCAGTACAGCACCAACACCAAGCTGAAGCTATACCAGAGCTGTGTTGTG
>CM054165.1:21059486-21081986 GCA_028751875.1 Rapana venosa | reverse complement strand
AATTGCAATAAAAGAAAATTTCAAAGAAGAAGAATGCAAAGAAAGAAGAAGTGCAAGAAGAAGAATGCGAAGAAGTAGAAGAAGAATTGCGAAGAAGAAGAAGAATTGCAAAGAAGAAAAATTGAGAACAAGAAAAACAGCTGCAAAGAAGAAGAATTGCAAAGAAGAATTAGAAAGAAGAAGAATTGCGAAGACGAAGAAGCAGAAGCACAGAACAATGCGAAGAAGAAGTATTTCGGAGAAGAAAAATTGCGAGAGAAAACAAATTGCGAAGAAGAAGAATTGCAAAAAAAGAATGCGAAGGAGAAGAATGCAAAGAAGAAGAATAGTGCGAAGAAGAAGAATGCCAAGAAGTAGAAGAAGAATTGCGAAGAAGAAGAATTGCGAAGAAGAAGAAGTAGAATTGCGATGAGAAAGAATTGCAAGAAGAAGAAGAAGAATTGTGAAGAAGAAGAATTGCGAAGAAGAAGAAGAAGGAAGAGGAGGAGGAGGACAATTGCGAAGAAGAATTGCAAAGAAGAAGAATTGCGAAGAAGAAGAAGAAGAAGAAGAAGAAGAAGAAGAAGAAGAAGAAGAGAAGAAGAGAAGGAGGAGGAGGAGGAGGAGGAGGAGGAGGAGGAGAATTGAGAAAAAGAATGCGAAGAAGAATGCAAAGAAGAAGAAGTATTTGATGAAGATGAAGAATTTGAAGAAGAAGAATTTGAAGAGGAAGAATTTTGAAGAGGAAGAAGAATTTGAAGAAGAAGAATTGAGAAGAAGAATGCGAAGAATAATTACGAAGAAGAAGAAGAATTGCGGAGAAGAAAAATCGCGAAGAATAAGAATTGCGGAGAAGAAAAATTGCGAAGAAGAAGAATTGCGAAGAAGAATAATTGCGAAGAAGGAGAATCGCAAAGAAGAAGAAGAATGCAAAGAAGAAGAATGCAAAGTATTTGAATTTGTTAAACTGTTAATCATTGTTGGTTGCATGTGTGGGAGTGGAATGGATGCAAGCACTTTGATTTTTGTTGTACAAGATATAGCGCTATATAAATTCCATTATTATTTATTATTATTATTATTATTATTATTATTATTATTATTATTATTATTATTAATGGATGGGGGAAAGTTTCGGGCCCAAACGGGATTCGAACCACCGCAACACTTACGACCCGGACTTTTTCGCTTTCTAGACAGGCGCGGCGCGTTACCTGTAAAATATCACCCCCTCAAAAAAAAAGATATATTTTAATATAATACTACTCCTCTATAGCCGTCATCGCCTGACCTTTATCACAGTTCTTGATTAAACCATTGACGCTGGGGGCAACAACAGCAAAGTGAGAGGCTGTATGACCAGTGGCTTTCTTTCCCACTCATGGAATTCCACTTTACAGCTTAGTATTTAGTGATCAGACTATGACTCTCTGACTAGGAGGCTTGACTCGCACAGTCCTTACGTGCTGCAGCCCTGGGGGCTGGTTGGCCTTTGGAGAACAACATCTCCAACGCTGACTGTCCTTATGCCCACTTGGCCGAGAGAGTGGGGGATGTACTGTGGGCAAGGTATCTCCACTATAATAAAATTTCTGCCCAGTTTCCCAAACAGCAGCTGCCTCCTCTGCTGTTTTGGAGGTCATCGTCGGACAGGACGGACTAACATACATGTCCTCTTGTTCTGACTCCGCCAGGTGGCAGCTGTTTAACCTGGCCGTTGACCCGGAAGAACGTCACAATCTCTACCCCAACCGCCGGGACCGGAACATCCGGCGTGTCGTCAACCAAATGAAGCGGAAGTTACGCATCTACCACCGTCGCTTGCAGCCCTTCGTTGAAGCGCCCAAAGTGCCAGCGGGGAATCCCCGCAACACAGGGGGAGTGTACTCTCCGGGCTGGTGCTCGCCTTAATTAAGTAGAAAGACTTCCCCCTCCCCTTTGAAAAAGTGTCCCCCCCCCCCCCCCCCCGGGCTTTTTTATTTAATTTTTTGTTTGTTCGTTCGTCGTTCAATTCTGTTAGTTTAAAAATGATAAAAATGTCTCTTTGGAGTTTTTTAAGGAAAATATATTTATGAAGTTCTCTTATTACTAAAAAATAAATAAATCAAGTTTTCGGTATAGGGCAGATGAAATTTAACAGAATTTTCCTTTTTTTATTTTTATAAAGCTGATAACGCTACATTAAAAAAAAAAGCATCTGTGCTGAAGAATGTTAGAGATGGTAGAAAAGTTGTCGAAAAAGCGAAAACTGTTTCCAAAAAGTTTTTGAATGAGAATTATCAAACTATCGAAGATATTGATTTGAACTTGTTTCATGAGTATTATATTGACACAAGGGTGTATTGTGAAACAGACAATAAAACAGACCAAATAGCAGCAGTTGTTAAAAAGAACGTTTTTTTAAATGTCATTTTTATCATAGTTGTGTTCCAAAGACCCCTCCCCCCCACACACACAAACAAATAAACATAAACAAAAACCCCCCTAAAAAAACCGTTGAGATATGACCACTCTTCGGTACAAATCCACATAAACAATATTTCCTAAAAAGCTAAAACAACAAATACATATATAAAGCTATACACAGATGTAATTTTTAAAAAAATGAAAGGAAAATCAGCTGGTCTTTTTCATATACGCTATTGGATTTACTTTTTAAAAAATTCAATTTTTGTTTTACGCCTAATCGTTTTGAGGAATGTTCAAAACTTAACACGAGCTTAACACTACCAAAGAAAATATTGTGACCAGATTTGGAATAAACACCTCACCCCGTAGCGCTGTAGAATACACCCCATAACTGTAGAATACAAGTGTAATTATAGCAGCCTCGTTTAATAAGTAGTCATGTCTTAAATGCCCAGTCCCCACAAACAACAACAACAACAACAACAACAGTTTTTGCCTAAGCTATCCAAACATGGCCTAATCCAAAGCCATTAAGATTTTTGGGGGGTTGCTTTTTCACGAAAAATGTCCAAGACTTTTTTTGACACCATCTTTCGGACTTTTGACACTTATGCCATGCGCTACATGCTTCATGAACTGACATTATGCCACGTGAACATGGATATTGAAATTTGAGAGTGTGTACGTAACAGAATTAAATACGCCATCGACCATTATGAAGAGCTCCTGACTTCAGTGTAAAAACGCTAACTAAAGTGGTACGGGCAACGTCACACGAACATCGGGACTGGCCAAGACTGTTCTACTACAGGGAACAGTACAAGGAGGGAGACAAAGAGGCAGGCAGAGAAAACGATGGGAAGACAACATCAGAGAGTGGACTGCGGGCCTTGAGTGGAACGACTTGCTACGGAAAGCTGAGAACCGCGAGGAGTGGAGGAAGCTGGTTGTACAATCTTCAGTGGTGGCCCCACGGTCTACTGGAGTACGGGATATGTGAAGGTGAAGGATATAAAAGACTATGTAAATATATATATGTAGGTATTATAATATGGCAGTATCATAATATAACAAAATTATATATGCCATATCTTTATAGCTGTAATACTATTATGACAATATCCATATTTACATAAATATTATAAAAAGGCGCCATGATATGTCTACATATATATCATAACATAACAGATCGGTGGTCTGGAGGTATCGCACCTGCTTAGAAAGCAAAAAGGGTTCTGTTTTTTGTTGTTGGTATTTTCCCCTCAAGAATAAAATCTTTTTCTATCTTTTTCTTTCCTTTAGCTCACTCTAATAATTATATTATTGGTTTAAATAGTTTTATTCAGAAATGAGTATAAGCATTGAAAACAAACAGCATTTTGGAATCATAGCAACAACAAGCTTGTGGCTTGTGGCTCAATTAAACAATGAAGATTAACATGAACATAACGGCTGCTGAACAGCAAAATGTAAACCAACAACAACAAACATTTTCATCAATTGCAATCTTTGCTAATGTAAGAAAAAAGATATTGTTAGCCATTATTGATGATGAGTCCTACCTCGGGTAAGGACTGGGTGAAAAGAAATGTGTTAATCACTTATCTTACCCTTGAAAATAAAGATTATTAATCAAACTGTGTGTTTGCCTGTCTGCCTGTCTATCTGTCCCTCTCTCTGTTTGTCTGTCTACCTTTGTCTGTCCATCTTTCTGTCTTTATCTCTCTGTTTGCTTTGTTGATAGCCCTAATCAGGGCAAGGGCCAGATGAAAAAAGTATGCGCATGCTTATTCTTTACCTTTGAAAAATAAAGATTCATAAAGATTGATAAAGATTCTCTCTCTCTCTCTCATTCCTACTTGATCTGTTACTGGATAAAAAAGAAAAAAGCACATGAATGCTTATTCCATTATCCTCGAAATAAAAGAATAAAGAAATAAAAATAAATAAAACCCTTGGAAATAAAGAGTATCAATTTATTTATTTATTTATTTATTTATTCTTTTATATCGAGGATAATGGAATAAGCACTTATGTGCTTTTTTACATCCAGTCCCCGTGTGTATGCAGTTTTGTAAATTCTGTCATCTGTTCCCACCGGCACACAATGGCCTACTCTTACGAAAAGCGGAACAGGATTTAACGTGTGCGCAAGATGTTCTGTTCTGTCTTTTCTGTCTTACATTCTGTCTGTCTTTCTGTCTTACATTCTGTCTGTCTTTCTGTCTGACTTACTGTCTTTTTATATCTGTATCTTTCTTTCATTCTCGCTTGATCTGCTACCATTGGAAAGAAAGATTATCAACCATTCTGTGTCTTATCATTCTGCCTGTCTGCCTGTCTGCCTGTCTGTCTTTAATTCTTGCTCGCTCGTCCACTCGTCCACGCGAACAATTTGTTTAGACGTTCGCCTGCCAACAAGTAAACCGTGAGGTTCTGGGTTCCATTCCCAGCCTCGCCCTTTCTTCCCAGTTTGACAAAAAAATCGAACTGAATGTCAAAGTCCTTCGGATGAGACTATAAACCGAGGCCCCGTGATCGAACGCGCGCAGAACATCTTGCGCACACGTTCAATCCTGTTGCGCTTTTCGGAAGAGTAGGCCATTGTGTGCCGGTGAAAACAGATGACAAACTTTACAAAACCGCATACACACGGGGACTGGATGTAAAAAGCCCATGAGTGCTTATTCCATTATCCTCGATATATATAAAAAAAGAACAATCCTGCCCAGACTCATACAGACAGACAGACAGACAGACAGACAGAAAGACAGACTGAGAAACAGACAGAAAGTCTTTCTCAGAGCCAGATGAATTGACAGACGACTAGTCACATACACAAACACACGCACGCATGCACGCACACACACATTTAGACACACACACATACACCCAAACACACCCACACACGCACATACACACAAACACACAAACACACACACTTTCTTTATTGATTTTTTCTTACTGGTAAATGCTATTGTTAAGGGTTGTGATAATATTGTAGTTCGATATTATCATGAATAAATTTGTCTTCCTAGATAGATGGCTTGATGAAAACAAAAAAGCAAATGCATTGCTTATTCAATGTACCATCTGGAAATTAAAAAAAAGACCTGACTTGACTTGACTTGGCACACGCATTCATACACACAGCAACAATAAGAACAACAACAACAACAACAACAACCGCAATAGCAACACACACACACACTCACACAGATGGGCATCCAAACAGGACACACACACACACACACACACACACACACACACCACACACACACACACACACACACACACACACACACACACACACACACACACACACACACACACACACACACACACACACACACACACACACACATACATACACACACACACACACACACACACACACAACATTGGAACATCTTGCGCACACGTTAAATCCTGTTCCGCTTTTCGTAAGAGTAGGCCATTGTGTGCCGGTGGGAACAGAAAACAAAATTTACAAAACCGCATACACACGGGGACTAGATGTAAAAAAGCACATAAGTGCTTATTCCATTATCCTCGATATCGAAGAAAATAATAAATAAGAAAGTCCAGAAAATCCACAGCCAGACTGGCTAACAGGCAGATTGAGCAAGACAGAGAGAGAGAGAGACAGAGAGAAAGAGAGGCAGAGACAGAGAGAGACAGAGAGACAAAAAAACCCAGACCGACAGAGACAGAGAGACACAGACAGAACACCCTGCCATTTCCAAAACCTCTGCTTACACAACCGACCATTATCGGACAATTATCAGTTAGGGACAGAGGTGAGCGGTCACGGCAGATGTTGACTAACCATAACAACTTGACCACACACACACACACACACACTGGAGAAGGTTAGACCACACAATCGAACGTGCTCGACGGGTCGTTCGATGGGTGGATATTTTTCCCCTGGAGTTAACATCAGTGCAGCAGACTCCACTCTCCCCCAAAAAGTCCTTCGGATGAGACTATCAACCGAAGCACCCCCGTGTACGAACGCACGCAGAACATCTTGCGCACACGTTAAAATCCTGTCCCGCTTTTTTTTTTTGGTAAGAGTAGGCCATTGTGTGCCGGTGGGAAGGGATGAGAGAATTTATAAAAAGTGCTTACACACGGGGGACTGGAGGTAAAAATAAAGCACATAAGTGGTTATGCCACTATCCTCGATATAAAAGAATAGATGAATAAATATTAGACAAAGAAAGAAACAAACGAATAAATAAATAAATAAAGTTTCGTTGTGCAGAATTTTCTGATTAATTGATTTATATATTTTAAATTTTTTAAATTCTTTTATGTAAGGTAAAGGTGTTCCCATAACCTATGCAGTCGTAGAGGAGCGAGGCTTCAGAGACCTCAGCTTCTCCAGGGGGCCAGCATATTAAGGGCAGTGGCGCCCATCTCCTCTCTCCCTCTCGCTGCTTTACCTTCCCTGACCCTAAAGAGGGCAAGGTACACATTTACAGCTAGGTGAGTGAACTGGGGACTGTGCTGAAGCCAAAGCGCGCAAACGATCACCCATGTACTTGGTAACCGCGCTCGATGTTGCTTAACTTTAGCTTGAGGGGGGCGGGGAGCGAGTGTTCTGACCACTGAGCTATCTATCCCGTCCCCTGACCATTGAACCATGGTATCTCATCATCATCATCAGTCCCGTGACCTTGGCGGTCGTGGAGGAGACACGAAAGACGATGCCGTGGTAAGCCTCCTCCATCCATCTCGGTCCTCCGCTCTGCGCAGTAGTGCCGAGTCATTCATCCTGGTCCATTCTCTGATGTTGTCCATCCATGACTTGTTCTGTCTTCCCCTCTTTCTGCCACCTTCGAGTGTTCCCTGCAGTACTGTTTTTGGCAGAGTGTTGTGGCGGGTGACGTGGCCGAACCATGTTAGCTTTTTCTTCTTGACGATGGTGAGAAGGGGTTCCTGTGGACCTGCCAGCCGTGTTATTTGGCTCTTGACAAATTCATTGGTCTTTCGTTTTCTCCAGGATATGCCCAGCAGTTTTCTATGGTATCTAACCATAGCAAAAACTCCGATTCTACTAGTCTTCATCTGATTCCTGTTTCTTGCCCAATACCGCCTGTGCGATCATAATTTCAGAAAAAAGCAACAAAAAAGAAAAAAAAATGTAACTGGTTGTATAAATGCTGTTAACCATACAGTCCAAGAATACGGAATAACTGAAAAGTTACAACCCCAGTGGAAAAAGAGGTGACTCTTGTTAGTAATGTACAGAGCACTTCCGAAGTTGGAATGCAGCTACCTGAATGATGGTGGTGGTGGTGGTGGTTAGAAGCCGGTTGTTGAACAAGCAAAATGTTTCTCCGTTTATGAAATTCGGAGCTCTAGCTGAGGAATAAAAAAAAACCCAAACAAAAACATACAAGAAATATTACAGAGATAGAGAGAGAGATTCACCCATATACACACAGAGAGACATCTATCTATCTATCTATCTATCTATCTATCTATCTATCTATCTATCTATCTATCTATCTATCTATCTATCTATCTATCTATCTATCTATCTATCTATCTATCTATCTATCTATCTATCTATCTATCTATCTGTCTGTCTGTCTGTCTGTCTGTCTGTCTGTCTGTCTGTCTGTCTGTCTGTCTGTCTGTCTGTCTGTCTATCTATCTATCTATCTATCTGTCTGTCTGTCTGTCTGTCTATCTATCTATCTATCTATCTATCTATCTATCTATCTATCTATCTATCTATCTATAACGTACTTACGCACCTGTAAAGTATAAAACATACACAAACAAAAATCTATCTATACTCATATGCTAAGTTCTATTTTTTATCAATTGTTTACGAACAACAGATTAAAACAAAATACTTGATTAAAAAAAAGTCCACCTAGAGTAAATGACAACATCATGGTATTATGAAATACAACAGGATCAGAATGAATAATCATTATCAATTATCTTCTATGATAAAGGAGTTGAGTATCTCTCGTGTGTACTTTACTGGCAAAGAAAAAAATGCTATACAAAACCTGTCCATTAATGGTACCCGTAATTGGCCCTAAGTGTGGGTAGAAAACCACACTAATAGTCTGATTTCCAAAACAAAGGGCGGGATAGCCTAGTAGTTAGAGTGGAACGTGTTGCAGTACCTAGAGCTCGTGATCTGCTGGCCAGGGTTCGAACCTCGTTCAAGAGGATTTTTCCACAGGAGTTAACATCAGTGCCAACTCCACTCTCCCTAGAAGTCCTTCTGATACGCAGAACATCTTGCGCACATGTTAAAACCAGTTCCGCTTTTTGGAAGGGTAGGCCATTGTGTGCTGGTGGGAATGGATGACAAAATTGACAAAACTGCATACGTGAGCACTGGGGTGTAAAAAAGCACACAAGTACTTGTTCCATTATCCTAAAAAAACCCAAAATGATAAAAAAATAAATAATGCAAATTGAAAAATAAAATAACAATAGAAATTTCATAAAATAAAATAAAAATAACACACACTTACACAACACACATATTACGTACCTACCTATCTAACTTCCTCTCTCCTAACCTTTAACATCCAAAATTCAAAAACAAAGATCTGTCTATGCCCATATGTTATGGACTGATTCTACCAATTTTAACAAACAATATATTTCTTAAAAAATATACGATAAAAAAACAACCCACCCAGAGTAAATGAACAACAACACGGTATTATGAAATACTACAGGATCAGGATGGATAATTATTATCAATTATTTTCACTGATAAAGGAGTTGAGTATCTCTCCTGTGTACTTTACTGGCAGAAGAAAATGCTATGTAAAATCCTATCCATTAATGGTACCCATAATTGACCCAAAGTGTGGGTAGAAAACAAAAAACATAGAGACATGGTTATACTGTGCGTCTAGGTGTACTTATGGCAAATAATGGTGATGGTAAGTGATGGTGGTAGTGGTGGTGGTGATGGTGATGATGGTGGTGGTGATGGTGGTGGAAATGGTGGTGGTGGTGATGGTGGTGGTGTGTGGTGGTGGTGGTGGTGTGGTGATGGTGGTGGCGGTGATGGTGGTGGTGGTAATGGTGGTGGTGATGTGTGTGTGTGTCGCATGCATTGTGTGTGCGATTGTGAGTATGTGTGTGTGTGTTTACTTTCTATTATCTATCCTTTCTTGCACGTGAGTGAGTGACTGTGTGTGTGTATGTGTGTGTGTGCCTGGGGGGTGGGGGTGGGGGTGGGGGTGGGGGGCACCTGGGCATGGTGGGTGGGGTGGGGTGGGGGGTGGGGGGGTCTGTGTGTGAGAGTTATTTGTTTTGTTTACTTTCCATTATCTATCCTTTCTTCCTTTTGAGTGAGTGACTGTGTGTGTGTGTGTGTGTGCGTGTGTGCGTGCACGCGCATGTGTGTGTTTACTTTCTATATCTATCCTTTCTTCTTTGTGATTGAGAAATTCTGTGTGTGTGTGTGTGTGTGTGTGGTTGGGGCTATATAATATGTAGATGTCTTCTGTTTCCAAGTTGGTAATGTGATGAAGCATATCTACAACATGTAAATATATATATATATATATATATATATATATATATATATTATATATATATATATATATATATATATATATATATATATATATATATATATTACATGCCTATGTACCTCACTACCTCTTGCATACCTGTAAAGTATAAAACACTCACAAAGATATATCTATACTCATATGCTATATGCTAATTTTACCTATTTGTAACCAACAATGGAGGCACCGTGGTCGAGTGGTTTAGGCGGTCAACTCGTGATCCAGAGGTCGCGGGTTCGATCCCCGCTCGGCTCGGTGTTGTGTCCTTGGGAAAGACACTTTACTCCTATTTTCCTCACTCCACCCAGGTGTACAAGTGGGTACCAGCTCTGCTGGGGAAGTATCTGGCGACAGACTAGCGTCCTGTCACAGGGGTGGTGAAAAACCATCAGTTCGCTTAACGCTACAGAAACCGGCATAAGCTCCGGCTCTATGGGCCTTCTGGCTCGAAAGAAAAAAGAAAAAAAAGAAAAAAGTAACCAACAATACTACATTCACAAAAAATACATAAAAAAAAAAACCTGGAGTAAAAATTAATGATCAACATCACGATATTATGAAATACTACAGGATCAGGATGCATAATTATTATCAATTATTTTCACTGATAAAAGAGTTGAATATCTCTCCTGTGTACTTTACTGGCAGAAGAAAATGCTAGGTAAAATCCTATCCATTAATGGTACCCGTAATTGATCCAAAGTGTGGGTAGAAAACCACACAAATAATCTGGTTTCCAAAAGCATAGAGACATGGTTATACTGTGCTTCTAAGTGTACTAATGGCAAATAATGGTGATGGTAGGTAATGGTGGTAGTGGTGGTGGTGGTGGTGTGTGTGGTGGTGATGGTGGTGGAAATGGTGGTGGTGGTGATGGTGGTGGTGGTCTGGTGATGGTGGTGGTGGTGTGGTGATGGTAGTGGTGTGTGTGTGTGTGGTGATGTGTGGTGGTGTTGGTGGTGTGGTGGTGGTGAAGAATGCGAAGAAGAAGAAGAATGCGAAGAAGAAGAAGAATGCAAAGAATGCAAAGAGGAAGAATGCAGAGAATGCAAAGAAGAAAATTTGCAAAGAAGAAGAAGAAGAAGAATGCAATGAGGAAGATGAAGAAGATTGCAAAAAAGAAGAATACAAAGAATGTGAAGAAGAAGAATGCAAAGAATGCGAATAATGCGAAGAAGAAGACTGCAAAGAATATAAAGAATGTGAAGAAGAAGAAGAAGAAGAAGAAGAAGATGATGACTGCAAAAAAGAAGAAGAAGAATGCGTGAAGAAGAAGAAGATGACCGCAAAGAAGAAGAAGAAGAAGAAGAATGTGAAAGAATGCGTGAAGAAGAAGAAAAAGAATGCAAAGAATGCAAAAATTGCGAGGAAGAAGAAGAAGCAGAAGAAGAAGAATGTGAGGAAGAAGAATGTGAAGAAGAAGAAAATGAAGAAGAAGACGAAGCATGCAAACAAAAAGACTACAAAGAAGAAGTAAAAAGAAAGAAAGAAAGAAAGAAAGAAAGGAAGAAGAATACGAAGAAGAAGAAAGGAAGAAAGAAAGATAGAAGAAGAACAATAAAGACGACAAAAGCAAAAAGAAAGAAAGAAAACAAACAAACAAAAGAAAAGAAAGAAATCATAAGACAAAAGAACGCGTAATAACAGAAAATCTATTCTGAAAAAAAGAAAGAAAGACAGACAGACAAGACAGACAGAAAGAAAGAAGAAGAACAAGAACAACAGGAACAAGAAAAGAAAGAAGAACAAAAAAGAAAAATGAAGGAAAAAGAAACAAACAAAAGAAAAGAAAGCGACAGAAAAACAAACAACACCCCCCCCCCCACCGACTCCCCCTCCCCCAAACAAATAAAAAAGAGAAAAAGAAGATGACACACGAACGTGTATCAGCAGAAACTCTACACTCAACACAAGACTCGCTTTTAAGCCATCATCACCATCACCATCATCATCATCATCATCATCATCATCAGCAGCAGCAGCAGCAGCAGCAGCAGCAGCAGCAGCAGCAGCAGCAGCAGCAGCAGCAGCAGCAGCAGCAGCAGCAGCAACAACAGAATCAGAGTCTAGCTTACTCCCTATTCCAACAACACGCATTAGTTGTTTTTTGCCCCCCATCTCAACACCACTCTGACATCATATACCCCCATGAATTAAGGCCTGGGCTTTCCAGATAAATAAAACCCAGCATCTCTCACGTATCTACGTATCGCCAGCTGCCGAACCTCTGTATATTATCGGAGTATTTACTGCGATAAATGCTGTAAATGGGTACCTGCCTCTTTAGAAGGTACAGGCTGCACACCAGTATTAATTCGGGGGTCATGTAGTATCTTCTATAGAGTGCGAGTGGAAAAAAAAGTGTTGGTGATTTTCACAGATTGTTTTAAAGCATGAAAAAATGGACTGTGCACTTGTTTGGGGGGATTGAGGACATAAAGCAATACCAGGTAGTCACGAGAAAGTTGGAAATAACCATCAAATGAGGATTGCATGTATTCCTAAAGCGTTGACCCCGTGCATGCATATTGCGGTAAGGAAGCTAGCAGACGACAAAAGGACTGAGGGGGTACAGTGTTAGCTGAAAAATTCAAAAAAATTCAAACCTACCGAATTCGTTCAAAATCACACGAGTTTTGAGTCAGAGGCTAGTCTTTCACAAAAAGTGGTTTTTATTTCTGTGGATGCCTTAGTACGTGAGGTATGAATATAAGAGTCACATAGAAAAACAGAAGGAAAAGAGCGGGTTTTTTTAAATACCGGTGTGCAGCCTGTATAAAGCAGCAGCGAGGGAGAGGAGATGGGCGCCGCCCTCAATATACTGGCTCCAAAAGGTCTCTGACCCTCGCTCCCCTACGGCCTTACAGGTTATGGGACACCTTTGCCTTATTACTGCTATGCTATTATAAGGAAGAACAATTACAGGGAAGTTGGGGTTTTTTCCCCCTCCGGCACAATAAGCAATACTAAAAGATGCGATGTTTTCCTTTCTGTTTCTCGGCTAGGTGAGTTCACCGCATACACACGGGGACTGGATGTAAAAAAGCACACGAGTGCTTATTCCATTATCCTCGAAATAAAAGAATAAATAAAAAAAATAAATAAAACCGCTATAGAGAGACATTTGTGTAAGCCACCACCATAGGAATCGCTACTTTTTTAAATTCTAAACTATGGTCAGTATTTTAATACAATGGAGCATTAAGTTAACTGCTATTTTGTCCTTACCATACAACCTGTTATACCAATCCTGTTCCGCTTTTCGTAATAGTAGGCCATTGTGTGCCGGTGGGAACAGATGACAGAATTTTTCAAAACCGCATTCACACGGGGGCTGGATATTAAAAACAACACATGAGTGCTTGTTCCATTATCGTCAATATAAAAGAATATAATGAAATAATTTTTTTAAATGGTTTATGTCATAAATGCGTGCACGTGTGTGTGTGTGTGTGTGTGTGGTGTGTGTGTGTGTGTGTGTGTGTGTGTGTGTGTGTGTGTGAGTGTGTGTGTGTGTGTGTGGTGTGTGGTGCGTGCGTGCGTGTGCGTGTGCATGTGGGCTGTGTGTGAGTGTGTGGATAGGCATACATACTGACGTGTGTGTGTGACTGCATGTACTTTTACATCAGCGAGTTTTATGACTAGCTTTAGGTATTGCTGATGTTTGAGAGCTTTATATATATATATATATATATATATATAAAATTCTTTTATATCGAGGATAATGGAATAAGCACTTTATGTGCTTTTTTACATCCAGTCCCCGTGTGTATGCGGCTTTGTAAATTTTGTCATCCGTTCCCACCGGCACACAATGGCCTACTCTTACGAAAAGCGGAACAAGATTTAACGCGTGCGCAAGATGTTCTGCGTGCGTTCGCACACGGGGCCTCGGTTTTAAGTCTCACCCGAAAGACTTTTGGGGAGAGTGGAGTCTGCACTGATGGTAACTCCAGGGGAAAATATCCCCTTGAACGGGAATCGAACCCGGGTCGTCAGATTGCGAGCGCAACGTTCTAACCACTAGGATATTCCGTCCCCCTTTTATTGTGACGTGTGCGTGTTGATGTACCCATATTGTGTTGTTATGTTTTTTCTGTCATGTTTTCCTGTTTGCTGTTTATATGTATGGCGAATAGCCCACGCGAGTTTCTCTATATTTGTGAGATAATTAAGTATTGGAATTGAATTGAAGTTAAGAACACTGTTACAGAAAAACTCCCCCCCCAAAAAAAACCCCATCTAATCTCCATCACCTTGCCTAAGCATAGTGTGTGTGTGTGTGTGTGTGTGTGGTGTGTGTTTGTGTGTGTGTATGTGTGTGTGTGTGCGTGTGTGTATGTGTGTGTATGTGTGTTTGTGTGTGTGTATGTGTGTGTATGTGTGTGTGTGTGTGTTTGTGTGTGTTTGTGTGTGTGTATATGTGTGTATGTGTGCGCGTGTGTGTATGTGTGTGTATGTTTGTGTGTGTATGTGTGTGTGTGCGTGTGTGTGTATGTGTGTGTACATAAAAAAATCTGTTAATCCTTTGTAAACGGTTGCTTGCGTGTGAATGTCATGAATTCAAGTGCTTTGATTAAAAATTGGTCTACTTACAAGATTCAGCGCTATACAAAAATCTGTATATTATATCATTATGATCATTATCATGATGACCATGATGATGATGATGATGTCGATGATCATGACGATGATGAAGACGACGATGATTATGATAATGATTATGACGATGATGATCACCCATCATCATCCATAATCACCACCACCACCACCACCACCACCACCACCACCACTCATCATCATCATCATCATCATCATCATCATCATCATCATCATCACCTCCGCAAAATATACAATACTAAAAGATAACTTAAGCGCTAAAGATACGGCTGCAGATACCTTTTGCCTACGAATACCTCGATTCAACCAATCCATGGCCGCCGCTCTTTCTCTATTTCGGGTCCATCGACCTGGAATGAGCTCCCTTGTTCTCTTCGCCAGAAGCCTAGTTATTACCCTTTTAAATCCAGCCTCAAGACATATCGATTTCAAACCTAAGATTTTCCCCTCCTGTTTCATATCAGAACTATCCCACCTTCACTAACCCATGTCCTATCACCCTGCTAAAGTATATGACATGTGTGTGTGTGTGTGTGTGTGTGTGTGTGTGTGTGTGTGTGTGTGTGTGTGTGTGTGTGCATGTGTGCTTTAGAAAATCATTTGACTATTGAAATTTTATTTAATAGATTTTGGTCTGCAGCGTACCATGTTTGTAATATCTGTTTGTTTAAACTATTGATTGTTTGTCATTGGTTGCATGACTGTGTAAGATTAGGTTGAATGCATGTGCTTTGATTTGTCTTTGCAAGATACAGCGCTATATAAGTTCCATGTATTATTATGATTATGATGATGATGATGATGATGATGATGATGATGATGATGATGATTATCCAGTAGGTTTAAGTCGGCTAGTTCTTGGGAGTAGAGCAACAATCTCTCGTTGTTTGTTCTGCACAGTTGGTTGGGCACGCACGTTCCCTGAAAAAAAAGGTTGATTATTGACTCTGTAGATACAGACTAGGCTGAATGTCTGCTGGGATAATGCACTGGTGACGTCAACTGTACCGTCTTCCTTCCTTCCTTCCTTCTTTGTTTTGAGTCTCTTCTCTGTTATTGTTATTATTATTATTATTACCATCATGATAGTGATGTGTACGGTGGTGAGAGACAAAGGCTTGGGGGTGGGGTAGGGGGTAGGAAGAAGTGGAGGGGGACAGAGAGGAAATGGAAGGGAAAGGAGAGATTGTGAAAGGAGAGAGTAACGTAAAACATAAAAGGATATATGCTTATTGTTCTGTGAACTAGTCGGCCATTGGGTGTTACTTTTCTGTCTTACTGTTAGTACTGGGGACAGGATAGGCTCAGTGGTCAGAGCGCTCGCTTTTACCTCAAGCTAAGGTTAAGCAGCATCGAGCGTGGGTTACTACCACTTGGATGGGTGACCGTTTGCGTGCCTTGGCTTCAGTACAGTTCTCCCCAGTTCATCCAGCTGTAAATGGGTACCTTGCCCTCTTAAGGGTCAGAGAAGGTAAAGCAGCGAAAGAGGGGAGATGGGCGCCGCTGCTCTCAATATGCTGGCCCCCTAGAGAGGCTACCTAAAGAGGGCAGATACCCATTCACAGCTGGGTGAACTGGGGAGACTGGACTGAAACCAAGGCCCGGAAACGGTCACCCATCCATTTGGTAACCACGCTCAATGTAGTTTAACTTTAACGTGAAGAAAGCGAGTACTCTGACTGCTAAGCTATCCCATATCCAGTGACTAATACTCTTGACTCTTCTTAGTTTTAAGAAAATCCAGCAAGCCAAACAAACTGGTGGAGTGTAATAAAAAAGGTAAAGGTGTCCCATAACCTATAAAGTCGTAGGGGAGCGAGGCATCAGAGATAATAATAATAATAATAATAATAATAATAATAAAATGGAATTTATATAGCGCTGTATCTTGCACAGACAAAATCAAAGCGCTTGCACTCAACTCATTCTTACACTGTCATACAACCAATAGCAAGTAATAGTTCTAACAAGTCCAAATGCACACACACACACACACACACACACACACACACACACACACACACACACACACACACACACACACACACACACACACACACACACACACAACACACACACACACACACACACACACACACACACACACACACACACACACACACGCACACACACACACACACACACAGAGGTTATACACTTTGGCAGGGTAATGGAGTTTTTGGCTGTTGAAAAGCAGGGATAGCTATGAAATGAAACAGGAGAGGAAAATCTTAGGTTTGAAACAAATATGTCTTGAGGCCGGATTTAAAAGTGTTACAAGAAGGCATTTGGCGAAAAGAGATAGGGAGGCCATTCCAAATCGATGGACCAGAAACAGAGAAAGAGCGACGGCCCACGGTGGACTGGCTGAATCTAGGTATTCGAAAGCACAAGGAATCTGCAGCAGAGCGAAGGGAACGAGAAGGAGTGTACAGGTGAAGACATTCACAGAGGTAGGAGGGTGCTGTTTTGTGGAGACATTTGTAACAGAGGGTACAGATCTTATAGTTTATTCTTTGTGGCACAGGCAGCCAGTGGAGAGATCGCAAGAGAGGGGTAATGTGCTCAGATTTTTTCTTTCTGAGGACTAGTCGAGCTGCAGAGTTTTGAATACGTTGAAGGGAGTGGATAGATGATGCTGGCAGACCAGCCAAAAGAGAATTGCAATAGTCCAGATGTGAGAGAATGAGAGATGCCACGAGTTTGGATGTTGCGTCTGTGGACAGGTACTTTCGAATTGCACTAATACGCCGTAATTGATAGTAGCACGACTGACAGGTCTGGGTGATGAATTTTTGCATAGAGAGTGTGTTGTCGATAATGACCCCTAGATACTTCACGGCAGTGGATAGAGGGACTGATGCATTGCCGAATTCTATTGAAGCTGTTGTAATGGAAGAGAGTTTATGTTTGGTCCCTACAGGCATGACTTCAGTTTTATCAGCGTTTAGTTGTAACTTGTTCTCTATCATCCAGTTTTGGATATCTTGAAAGCAGTAGGCCATATTTGTCAAGCGAGAAGGCAGATTTTCAGGAGTGTCACTGCTTAGAATCTGAGAGTCATCTGCATAAAAGTGATGGTTGATCTGATGACGGTTAATTATATGTGACAGTGAAGCGGTGTGGAGAGTGAAAAGAACAGAGCCCAGAACTGATCCCTGAGGGACTCCACATTCCAGTCTGGCAGGTACTGACTGAATCTTGTTTACTGTGACTGTCTGGAATCGGTTAGTTAGGTATGAGCTAAACCAGGTGAGGGCTGTACCAGAAACACCAAACGTTTCTTGAAGACGGGAGAGAAGAATAGAGTGGTCAATAGTGTCGAAGGCTGTAGATAAGTCGAGTAGAGTGAGAAGGGAGATTTTCCCTGAGTCAGAAGCAAGTAGAAGCGTGTTTAAGGTGTGGACTAGGATGGTTTCAGTGCTGTAGTTAGCGCGATAGGCAGATTGAAACGCAGGAAGAAGACTGTTGGAGAGAGTCAAAGTCAAAGTCAAAGTCAAAAACACTTTAATCATCCCATGAAGGGCAATTACAATACTGACAGGCAGATTGATACACATCAAATATATCAAAGACACAAAAGCTATATTTCATATTGGTTTTCAAATAAAATGTCACAAACACACACACACACACCAACACACACACGCGCGCATGCGCACACACACGCAAACACCCGCACACACGCACACACATCAATTGTGAACACAATTTTAAACCCATTGACTAGAAGACATAAAAACTTATTTTTACGCACGCATATACGCAGCACGTACACACGCACGTACGTGTGTGTGCGAACACGCACACGCACACCCACACCATACACCAATATATGAATTCAATGTTTTAAGACCGTTGACTAGAAGACAGACTTATTTCACACACCCACGCACCCACCCACACACACACACATAATTATGTATTGACTACACTCGTAACAATGACAATCAGGCAAGTAATTCAGAGAAATGTAAAAACTAGGTAGTCAACATCATTGTGAAATCAGAATTCGAATGCTTACTGGCACAAAAGAATTTCTTTTTCTGTTAGTTTTGCTGATGGGACACTGAAAACGGCGTTCCGAAGGCAACATTTGAAATTCTGGAAACAAAGCATGGGAGGGATCAGCCAAAATGGCTGTGGCTTTGCGTACAAGCTGTTGATTGCAGAACGACATGAGATCTCTTTGTTCTTTTCCAATTATTTTTGAGCAGATTCTTACAATTCTCTGCAGGCCATTCTTGGTTTTAACACTAAGGTTATTGTACCAACAAATGAAAGCAAAACTTAGAACACTCTCTATGTAAGACTTGTAAAACAAGGAAAGAATCTTTTTGTCTACAAAAAAATGAGTTCAGTTTCCTCAGAAAATACAGACGTTGTTGTCCCTTTTTGACAATAGCGTCAGTGTTAACGTCCCAGTTTAACTTGAAGGTGGTTGTTGAGCTGTTTCAGAACAACCTTTTTGAAGGACTTTAGAGATAAAAGGTAGGTTGGAAACAGGTCTGTAATTCTTCCAAATGTTAGGGTCAAGGTCATGCTTTTTGAGTAGTGGTGTGACTAAAGCAGTTTTGAGAGCTGAAGGAACATTTCCAGAAACAAGAGATGAGTTAACTAATTTCGTGATAGTGGGTATAAGCTGTGGTAGGCACTGTGCAAAAAGAGAAGTAGGTATGGGGTCGAGATCGCATGATTTTATAGTCATTCCTTTCAGAATTGTCTCGATTTCTTTCTCGCTTGCTGGATGAAAGAACAGGAGAGGAGTGCCAGAAAATTGAGGATCAGAAATTGCAGGCTGGAAAGGAGTCTGATCCAAGCTAGAGCGAATGTTGCGGATTTTGTCAAAAAAGAATGCAGAAAATATAGAAGGAAGTTCAGAGTGGTTGTAAATAGAAGGCAGAGGGCTAGCCTTCGCAGATCCAAGAAGAGTGGATGTGAGGGAAAAGTGAGATTTCATAGATGTGGCATCAAGAACTTGAGAAGAGTAATACTTTGTTTTTGCTGAATGGATTAAGGCTTTGACTTTGTTGATTTGTTTACGAAGAAGCTGTTTGTTTATTTCAGTTTTTGTTTTTCACCATTGCCGTTCTAGTTGTCGGCGTTTGCGTTTTGCGACCAGGATGTCATGGGTGTACCATGGTGCACAGGGCCTATCAGGCAGGAGATGGTCAGTGGGAGGTGCAAGCTCATCAAGGAGTTGGCTGAGGATGGTATTGTAGTGTTTAGAAGGGTCAGTATGGTCAAGGATTTGTGATAGACGTTCAGCAGCTTGGGAAAGAAAAGTTTGAATATCTATGGCCTTGAGGTTGCGACGGGTGTAATGCGCTTCTTCTTTCTGATAGATTTTGCAATGTTTAGGGAGAAAAGAATGGTAGAATGATCGGAGATCAGTTCTTCAGTGACAGATACAGACTGAGCTATGGCTAGACCTTGTGAAACATTGGTGATAAGTCAGTCTAAAATGTGACCAGATCTGTGTGTTGGTTCGTTTACCAGCTGGGAAAGAGAGTGGTTAGACAAAGAAAGAGAAAGACGCTTAACATCAGGAGAAGACTGATTGTCAAAGTGGAAGTTAAAGTCACCAAGAATGATAAGTTTCTTGGGAGAGAGGCTGAAATGGTCAAGGAGTGATTGAAACTCTTGGTAGAAAACTGAAGATTTCAAACTGTTTTTACGGTTGGGAGATGGGCGGCAAAGGCAACAGAAAGTAACAGAGTGGCCAGGTAAGGTGAGGTTGAGTTCACAGACTTCGAAAGATTCCGGTGAAAAGGAAGGGAGTGACAGATAGAAAGAGTTGGATGCAGAGTGTCTTTGTAGATGATGGCAATGCCACCTCCACGGGAGAGTCGGGGGAAAGAAAGAGTTTTGTAGCCAGGTGGTGTCAGCTGTTTTATCTTTGGTTCGTGACCCAGTGGTTTTAGCCAAGTTTCTGTAAGAAAGGTTAGATCTATGTTATGTTCAGAAATGAAGTCAGAAATAAAGTAAGCTTTGACATCAGGACAGACAGATTGGGCGTTGAGAAGACACATGTGGAGAAGGCTTGAGGGAGGCAAAGAGGTTGAAGAGGACAGTGGTGATTGACTATGACTATCAGAGGAAGAGGCTGATGGTGATGGTAGAGATAATTATGTGCAGTGGAAGAGTAGACAAGGGTTTGGCGAGTCAGGAATGGAAGATGGTAAAAGAACTGGGTCAGTCTCAACCTCTCTAGGGGCCAGCATATTGAGGGCGGTGGCGCCCATCTCCTCTCCCTCGCTGCTTTACCTTGCCTGACCCTAAAGAGGGCAGGTACCCATTTACAGCTGGGTGAACTGGGTCAACTGTACTGAAGCCAAGGCGCGCAAACGGTCACCCATCCAAGTGGTAACCACGCTCGATGCTGCTTAACCTTAGCTGGGGGGAAAGCGAGTGTTCCAACCTCGGTGGAGTGTAGTTTGTTTATAATTGCTTTTCTTCATCACACTCACTATTGACGATAACTGCTTTATTCCACATGAAATTTCGAATCGAATGCCTCTCTTGAGTTTTTTTTTGGGTTTTGCATAGATTACTAAAAAAACCAAAAAGACTTTCTCATCTACTTAGCTACAATGAGCGTAGACTAATTTGCAAGAAAAAAAATCTGAGCGATTCTGTCGCTTGAACGAATTTCTAGAAGGTTGGCACGTGCATGCTAAGATGATTACAGGTTATCAGGTGCTTGTAAAATGCATGTGCATGGGTTGTAACAAGATTGAGGACGGACACAGGGCTGAAAGCCATTCCTTGTTCGCAGATTGTTTTTAGGTGTGTGGATTTCAGTTTGAAGTTATCTTTGAGTTTTGTTGTTGCTGTTGTTGTTTATGATTTGGGTGGTGAAAACCCAATTCGTCATTGCTGTTGCTGTTGTTCTGTTTGTTTTTGTTGTTGTTGTGTTGTAATTCTTGTTCTTCTTCTTCTTGTTCTTATTCTTGTACTTGTTCTTCCTGTTCTTCCTGTTCTTCTTGTTTTTTATTCTTCTCTCTCTCTCTCTCTCTCTCTCTCTCCTCTCTCTCTCTCTCTCTCTCTCTCCTCTCTCCCCTCTCTCTCTCTCTCCTCTCTCTCTCTCTCTCTCTTTCGGTCGTTCAGATGACTATAAACCAAGACCCCATGTGCGAACGCATGCATAACATCTTGCGCACACGTTAAATCCTGTTCCGCTTTTCGAAAGAGTAGGCCATTGTGTGCCGGTGGGAACAGAGGACAAAATTTACAAACCGCATACACACGGGGACTGGATGTAAAAAAGCGCATGAGTGTTTATTCCATTATCCTCGATATTTAAAAAAATCTCTCGCTCTCTCTCTGTGTCATTTTTATTCTTGTTAGCCCATCTGTCTGTCCTTATTTCTAGGACACCACCTAAGACACCCTGTAGAACACCGTTCAAGACACCATCCACAACACCACCTAAGACACCATGTAGGACACTAGGTGGGACACCATGTAAAACACCATGTAGTATACCATTCAAGACACCATCCACAACACCATCTAGGACACCACCTAGAGCACAATGTATGACACCATGTAGGACATGATGTAAAACACCATGTAAGACACCATGTAAGACACCATCTAGGACACCATGTAAGACACCACATAGGACACCATGTAAGACACCATCTAGGACACCATGAAAGACACCATGTAGGACACCATGTAAGACACCATGTAAGACACCATGTAGGACACCATATAAGACACCATGTAAGACACCATGTAAGACACCATGTAAGACACCATGTAAGACACCATCTAGGACACCATGTAAGACACCATGTAAGACACCATCTAGGACACCATGTAAGACACCATGTAAGACACCATCTAGGACACCATCTAAACCACCATCTAAGACACCATGTAAGACACCATCTAGGACACCATGTAAGACACC
>CM054165.1:21044486-21049486 GCA_028751875.1 Rapana venosa | reverse complement strand
AGCCAGCCAGCCAGCCAGCCAGCCAGCCAGACAGAACGAAATAAAAATAAAAAAACCTAAATAAACAAACGAACAACCCCCCCCCCCCCCCTCCCCCATAATCTATGTTTTCGTTCTAAAGTTCAAGATGGTAAACAATCAGCCAGATTGTTTACAGCAATCCTCAGAAGGTTTGATTTTTTGTGTGTGTGCACTAATTGTTTTACCTCTGCTTGTAATTATTTGTTTGTCCCAATTATCATTCTTTCTGTCTTCCTTTCATTTTTGTTTGTTTGTGGTCTTTTAATGTATCTGTTTTGCTTTTATTTTTATTATTATTTTGACTTGAGAATGTTAACTGTCATCTTAAACAAAGTAAATGTTTTTGTACAACTGTAATACGATATGTTTAAGAGCCATAATATGTTTGTCAAAAATCACACACATGCACACCCGCATACACACACGCATGCAAACACGCACCACACACACACACACACACACACACACACACACACACACACACACACACACACACACACACACACACCACACACACACACACACACACACACACACACACACACACACACACACACACGTATGGTCTCATATTTTTCTGGGTTTTTTGTTTTATTTTAATTCCACATATGCATATGTTATTGGTTTTTTTGTTTGATTTGTATAGTTTACCATAGATTAGGTTTTTTTTATTCTATGTCTGCATATACATTATCTTTTTTTCTCTCGCTTTTTTTCTTTCTCTAGATAGATGGCTTGATGAAAAAATGCAAATGCACTGCTTATTCAATGTACCATCTGAAAATTAAAGTTTGACTTTGACTTTGACTTTGACTTTGACACACGCACACGCACACGCACACGCACACACACAGTGAAAGAGAGCGAGAGAGAGAGAGAGAGAGAGAGAGAGAGAGAGAGAGAGAGAGAGAGAGAGAGAGAGAGAGAGAGACAATGACAATGACAATGACAAATTCTTTTATTTCGAGGATAATGAATAAGCACACATGTGCTTTTTTACATCCAGTCCCCGCCCGTTAGGGATACATCTTAATAATAATAACCCAATACTTATACAGTCTCACAATAAAAACAAGGGAAAATAACCCTTTTCAAAACAGCTCCCCCCCCAACAACCCTCCCCTCCCCCAAATCAAGCAATTAAAAGAAAATCCTAAGAATACCCCACCCATGCCCCCACCCCCCAAAAAACCCTAACCAAAACAAACAAACAAACAAAAGAGAAGGAAAAACCAAACCAACAAAAGATGATAAAAAAGAGAAAAACAGACAAACAACAACAACAGGAGCAAGAGCAACAACAAAGCCAAGAAAAATAACACAACCAAACTTAATAAGTCATAAAGATAAACATCTACACATTGTCAAATGGTACACATACTTGTTACACATAATTATAAGATATTGAAATAGGGCACTCATTAAAACTTAAGTACAGAGGCAAGTCCAATAAAGTATTGAAAATATAAAAATATGAATCCTTCATCAGGATATACTATGACTATAAGCAGAACGATAAAAGGTGAGGGAGAGAGAGAGACAGAGACAGAGAGACAGAGAGTGTGTGTGTGTATTTCAGAGATAATATCCAATATATAAATCCCAAAACAGTATGCGATCCCATCAACACTCATTTTAGATTATACTCGTTTCAAATTATATGTCTTGATAGTGAAATAAATTTAATACCCATACATCCACACAATAAAAACAAGAAACAAACCAAGAAGAAATTTAAAACTATACAGTCGTTTAGGGAGAGAATATGGGTGGGTGAGTGAGTGAGTGAGTGTGTGTGTGTATGTGTGTGTTGTGTGTGTGTGTGTGTGTGTGTGGTGTGTGTGTGTGTGTGTGTGTGCGTGTGTGTGTTTGAGCGTGTGTGTGTGTGTGTGTGTGTGTGTGTGTTTGAGTGTGTGTGTGTGTGGGGGTGGGGGGGGGAGGGGGTGTTTCAGGGATAATACTAAATATGTAATACTCACATAGCACACGATTAACACAAACACTTTTTAATTATGCTCATGCAAATTGAATGTCATGAGATAAAATAAGTGCAATACCCATATACTCTCATAATAAAGAGGGGGGAAAAGCCAGTACAGTCATAAAAAGAAATCTACACATTGTAAGTAATAGAAACAAATTCTTTTTTTCCAGGATAATGAATAAGTATTCATGTTCTTTTTTACATCCAGTCCCCGCCCATGGGGTCACATTTAAAAATGCACTCAGTACTCATACTTTCAAGCAGAAGAAGCAAAAGGAAAAACTTTTTTTAAAGAAAAAGAGAGAAGAAGAAAAAAACAAACAAACATACAAACAAACAAACAAACAACCCCAGACGAGCAAAAGACAAAACATACCCCAGAACCCCCCCCCCCCCCAAAAAAAAAAAAGAAAAAAAAAAGCAAACAAACAAACAAAAAAAAAAAGAAAAAAGAAAAAAAAAACCAAGAAAAAAAACCAAACCAAAACAACAACAACAACAACAACAACAAAGCAGACAAAAACAACCCTTCCAAATAAACAAACAAAAAAGAAGAAAAAACAACAACATCAAACAAACAAATGAAAAAAAAGGAAAAAAAACAAAACAAACAAACAAACAAACAAACAAAAAAAACAATTAAAAGACAGCACCGTTCCCCCCTTCACACACACACACACACACACACACACACACACACACACACACACACACACACACACACACACACCACACACACACACACACACACACATACACCAAAACAAAACAAAAAAACAAGCGAAAAACCCAAACAAATCACCAACAAAGAACAAAGTAACAACTACAGCAATAACAACACAGAGTGAGAGAGAGAGACAATGACAATGACAAATTCTTTTATTTCGAGGATAATGAATAAGCACATATGTGCCTTTTTACATCCAGTCCCCGCCCGTTAGGGATACAACTTAATAATAATAGCCCAATACTTATACAGTCTCACAATAAAAACAAGGGGAAATAACCCTTTTCAAAACAGCTCCCCCCAACAACCACCCCCCCCCCCTAAAGCAAGCAAATAAAAGAAAACCTAAAATACCCACCCCCACCCCAAAAAAACCCCCTAACCAAAACAAACAAACAAAAGAGAAAGAAAAACCAAACCAACAGAAGAAGATAAAAGAGAAAAAACAGACAAACAACAACAACAAGAGCAACAACAGAGCCAAGAAAAATAACACAACCAAACAATAAGTCATAAAGATAAACATCTACACAATGTCAAATGGTACACATACTTGTTACACATAAGATACTGAAATAGGGCACTCATTAAAACTCAAGTACAGAGGCAAGTCCAATAAAGTATTGAAAATATAAAATATGAATCCTTCATCAGGATACACTATAACTATAAGCGAGACGATAAAATCTGAGAGAGAGACAGAGAGACGGAGAGAGTGTGTGTGTGTATTTCAGAGATAATATCCAATATATAATTCCCAAAACAGTATGCGATCCCATCAACACTCATTTTAGATTACATTCGTTTCAAATTATATGTCATGATAATGATATAATTTTAATACCCATACATCCACACAATAAAAACAAGAAACAAAACAAAGAAGAAATCTAAACCTATACAGTCATTGAGGGAGAGAGTATGAGTGAGTGAGTGAGTGAGTGAGTGTGTGTATGTATGTGTGTGTGTGTGTGTGAGTGAGTGTGTGTATGTATGTGTGTGTGTGAGTGTGTGTTGTGGTGGGGGGGGGGGGAGGGGGGGTTCAGGGATAATACTAAATATGTAATACTCACATTAGCATACGATCAGCACAAACACTTTTTAATTATACTCATACAAATTGAATGTCATGATAATAAGATAAGTGTAATACCCATACACTCACATAATAAAGAGAACTCGAACTCGAACTCGAACTCGAACTTTTTATTGAGAGTAAATGGATAAGCTCAGGGCTTTTTTACACCATGCTCTCAAAAAAAACAACAACAAAAAACAAAAAAAACCCACACCAAAACCACCACCAACAACAATCAAAAACCACCAAAAAACAAAACAAAAACCCAAACAAACAAAAACCCAACAACAACCCCCCCCCCCCCCAATCCCCAAACAAACCCGCAAACAATCATTATCAACAGTTTTAAAGACACCAAAATGAAAATTCAAAATTGATTATTATAATCAAACACTATAAATGAGAACTAGATACAATGACGATGGATGTCATACAAGAGAGACAATGGAGAAGGAAAGAAAAGCAAACAAACAAACAAACACAGACAAACAAGTATTTATAAAAAATAAAAAATAATAAAAAAAAACACCACCACCACACACACACAACCACTGACTCAGAAACCACATTACAGAGAGAGACAGAAAGAGACAAAGAGACAGACAGGCAGACGGACATACAGACAGCGGCAAAACAGCAAAGGATATAGAGAGTGAGGGGAGGGGGGGGGAGTTGCTTACAGAGTTATGGACAGTGTGAGGACAGAAATAGATCAACAGGGAAAGGACAAAAAACAAAACAAAACAACAACAGCAAAGAGACGCGAAGAATGAAATCGCATTAAACATGAATTGTGTGCTAATGACTACTACAGATAATTAAACATGAATTGTGTGCTAATGACTACTAGAGATAAGGATTTCGAACACAAAAATGAAATTCCAATCATAACATTTCAAAAAGATGTCTGTTATATCCTTTCTTAAATGAAGACAAACTAGGCTTCTGGGATATTGTTCCATAGCTTACTACCTGAATAAACCAAGGATGACATGAATAAGTCTATCCTGGGGCGGGGAATAAATAGAATACTTTTACCTCGAATAACTCTGATAACAAATTTATCATACAGAGAGAGAGAGAGAGAGAGAGAGAGAGAGAGAGAGAGAGAGAGAGAGAGAGAGCGAGAGAGAGAGAGAGAGAGAGAGAGAGAGAGAGAGAGAGAGAGAGAGAGAGAGAGAGAGAGAGAG
>CM054165.1:21039486-21041986 GCA_028751875.1 Rapana venosa | reverse complement strand
CCTATCAGAGTGACTATTTTGTTTTCCCTATCAGACTGACTATTTTGTTTCGCAATCAGAGTGACTATTTTGTTTTCCTACCAGAGTGATTATTTGTTTCCCTATTAAAGTGACGGTTTCCCTAACAGAATGACTATTCTGTTTCCCTATGAGAGTGACTATTTGTTTCCCCTATCAAAGTGACTATTTGTTTCCCTATCACAGTGACTATTTTGTTTCCCTATCAGAGTGACTATTTGTTTCCCTATCAGAGTGACTATTTTGTTTTCTTATCAGAGGGACTATTTGTTTCCCTATTAAAGTGACGTTTTCCCTGTCAGAGTGACTATTTGTTTTCTTGTCAGAGTGACTATTTTGTTTCCCTATCAGAGTGACTATTTGTTTCCTTATCAGAGTGACTATTTTGTTTCCCTATCAGAGTGACTATTTTGTTTCCCTATTAAAGTGACTATTTTGTTTTCCTATCAGAGCTGCTGTTGCACGGGCCAGACGTATATATAAAAATAAGATAGAAGACAAGTTTGCGAGGAACAATTTTCGTTCTGCATGGCAGGGTATCAAAAATATGTCTGCAGTAAATATGGTAGGTGTCCAACATAGGTCAAAGATCAGTTTGCAGGGAGTATGTGATAACAACTTACCAGACCATCTAACACATTTTTTACTCCTTTTGAAAAGCATGATTTCTCAATGAATTAAATGATCTGAAGCAATCCCTAGTTTCTGAGAATAGCGTCATTGTTGAAGAAGAAATTATCTGTAAGCACTTAAAGGCAATAAATATTAACAAATCTCCCGGACCAGACGTATATGTGGAAGAACCCTGAAATTCTGCGCTACTGAGCTTGCCAGTGTCCTTCAACCCTGTTCCAGGCTCACTGGATACTTGTCAGATTCCTGTTATTTGGAAAACTTCCAATGTAATACCTCTCCAAAGAAACCCAATCCTTCTCGGCCTAACGATTTTAGAACCTGTAGCTCTCACATCTCTTGTGATGAAAAACGCTGGAAAAGATCGTAAAATCTCTCATTCTTTCTGCTACAGAGAAAGACCTTGACCCACTGCAATTTGCATACAGGTCTCGAAGGGTGTCGAAGATGCCAAACTATTCATTTGAACAAGTTGTATAGCCACTTGGAAACACCTGACTCTCATGCCAGAATATTGTCCGCTGACTTAGTTCAGCTTTCAATACAATGCAGCCTCACGTTCTGGTTAACAAAATAATTTCAAAATTTGACGTAGACAATCAACTTGTTCTTGGGTGATTGAATTTTTAACCAACAGACCACAGCGTGTTTTGGCCAACAAAATATCTTCTTCGGTTAGATTTACCTGCACTGGTTCTCCGCAGGGTTGCGTCCTCTCACCACTTCTGTACATTCTATACACAGATGATTGCAGAAGCAACTATGGAAATTCCTTTCTGGTAAAGTTCGCAGACGATAGTGCTCGTGTATCCCTCTTATCCGGATCAGTCTTAGACCATGGTCCAGCCCTCACCGAGTTCGTACACTGGTGTGACGAGGCCTATTTGGAGCTAAATGTTTCTAAAACTAAAGACCTGCCTATCGACTTCAGAAGATCAGGGCATACTCCTAAGAATATTGTTATCCATAATCAAGAGGTTGAAAACGTTTTGAACTATAAGTATCTGGGAACTGTTTTTGACCACAAGTTAAACTGGGACGTTAACACTGACGCTATTGTCAAAAAGGGACAACAACGTCTGTGTTTTCTGAGGAAACTGAACTCTTTTTTTTGTAGACAAAAAGATCCTTTCCTTGTTTTACAAGTCTTACATAGAGAGTGTTCTAAGTTTTGCTTTCATTTGTTGGTACAATAACCTTAGTGTTAAAAACAAGAATGGCCTGCAGAGAATTGTAAGAATCTGCTCAAAAATAATTGGAAAAGAACAAAGAGATCTCATGTCGTCCTGCAATCAGCAGCTTGTACGCAAAGCCACAGCCATTTTGGCTGATCCTTCTCATGCTTTGTTTCCAGAATTTCAAATGTTGCCTTCGGAACGCCGTTTTCATGTCCCATTTAGCAAAACCAACAGAAAAAGAAATTCTTTTGTGCCAGTAAGCATTCGACTTCTGAATTCACAACGATGTTGACTACCTAGTTCTTACATTTCTCTGAATTATCTGCCTGATTGTCATTGTTACGAGTGTAGTCAATACATAATTGTGTGTGTGTGTGTGTGTGGTGTGTGGGTGCGTGGGTTTCGTGAAATAAGTCTGTGTTCTAGTCAACTGTCTTAAAACATTGAATTCATATATTGGTGTATGGTGTGGGTGTGCGTGGGCTTGTTCGCACACACACGTACGAGCGTGTGTACGTGCTGCGTATATGCGTGCGTAAAAATAAGTTTTTATGTCTTCTAGTCAATGGGTTTAAAGTTGTGTTCACAATTGATGGTTTGTGCGCATGCGCGCGTGTGTGTGGGTGTGTGTGTGTGTGTGTGTGTGTGTGTCGTGACATTTTATTTGAAAA
>CM054165.1:21029486-21034486 GCA_028751875.1 Rapana venosa | reverse complement strand
CGTCGCTGCCCTCAATATGCTGGCCCCCTAGAGAAGTTGAGGTCTCTGACGCCTCGTTTCTCAATGACGGTACAGGTTAAGGTAACACCTTTACCTTTACGAAAACTCATCAATGGAGTTGTTGAAGTTTACAAATTCAGTCGTATTGTATTTGTTAAGATTCACCGGTTGACTCTGATCACAGTTACAAATTGTACAAATTCAATATGACTGTAGTAGCAGACGTAAACTCACTGGAATTATATAGGTATATATATATATATATATATAAATATTATATATATATATATAATATATATATAATATATATATATATATATTATATATATTTAAAAAACTCTACATTCCATTTCGGAAAGTTCGCAACTTCTTCGCAATTTATCAACGATACTGAACTGTCATAGACTTCACACACGTTTTGAATTCGATACAACAACTGACAAACCAGCAAGCTAAAAATGCAAAACCAGTGATGGATGTTGTGATTCTATCATGACCCCCCCCCCCCCCCCCCAAACCCTATCTAGTTTGCCTCTCTCAGACAGAACATAAATAACCTGCACTGCTGACAAAGATACGATCAACACAAAATCTCATCACCGTTTCGTACTGAACCCAGGATAGCTCAGTGGTCAGAGCACTCCCTTTTCCCCCCAAGCCAAAGTTAAATTGCGGTGAGGGTAGATTACCAAGTCGATGGGTGACCGTTTGTGCGCCTTGGCTTCAGTACAGTCCCCCTAGTTCACCCAGTTGTAAATAGCTACCTGCCCTCTTTAGGGTCAGGAAAGGTAAAAGCAGAGGGAGGAAGAGGAGGAGATAGGCGCCTGCCCTCAGTATGCTGGCCCCTAGAGAAGAGGAGTTCTCTGACATCTTGCTTCCCATCGACCCACATAGGTTATGGGACACCCTTGACTTTTTTGTGACCGCAGCTAAGAATCAATGCCCGAACCAAACCAGGTGTTCTTGAACACGCAATATCTACACAGTTGGAGCACAAACAATTTTTTGTAAACTAGTTCTGTAACATTATTGTTATTGTTGTTGTTGTTGTTGTTGTTATTATTATTATTATTATTATTATTAAGAATTAGTAGTTTATAATACAGGGATATCCCTCATTGGGATGCCAGGGGGCCTGTCAGAATAAACTTATCATCCCCCCACCTTCTGGTAATTCTATGCTAGGAATTCTTTCCTCTTTTCTATCCCTCTCTTATTTTCTGCCTTGTTGCTTTTCTTCCCGTCAACTTCTTTCTTTTTTATATACTATTTTCTTCCTTCTTGGTTCATTCTCTTGCTTCCACCTCCACCCCCAGAAAGACTCAAAAGATAGCAATTCTCTCTAACCCCGAAATCGGAAGGGCTAGGCCTGACCCGTCAGGCGCTTAACGGCAGCCGTAATGGATTTTCGCTCACAGGACAGACGACACAATTTACTGTCTGATTGTTAGACGGCGACGAAGAAGAATACAATGACAATTATTGCTGGGAAAGAACAGTGTCCCCTCTCCCCTTTTTTTCGACAAAACATACAACCCTTCTGACATTTTCAACCCAAGATTCCCTTTGAAATAACCAAAACAAAAAACTGTAAACAAATTTATAATATAAAAGAATCAATCGATTTACGTAAAGTAGACCACCCCACCCTCCCCCTCCCCTCCCCCCAAAATAAACCCTCCAAAAGAAAAAACCTACTGTACAACAAGGTCTTGTTTGGGTCACTCCTCTAAAAAATAACCAACACAGTTGGGTTTTTTATTTTATTTTATAGATACCAATCTCTTATTCTTCTATTGAACTGAACTGAAACAAAAAAAAAAGTCTGAGGGCATTTTTTTTTAAAATATCGAGGATAATGGAATAAGCACTCATATGCTTTTTTACATCAAGTCCCCGTGTGTATGCGGTTTTGTAAAATTTTCTCACCTGTTCCCACCGGCACACAATGGCCTACTCTTTTGAAAAGCGGAACAGGATTTAACGTGTGCGCAAGATGTTCTGCATGCGTTCGCACACGGGGCCTCGGTTTATAGTCTCATCCGAAGGGCGGGATAGTCTAGTGGTTAGAACGTTGCGCTTGTGATCTGAGGCCGGTCCCATCTAGAGGATCGAACCACTATGGAGACACCCCCGTTTTTTTAGGAAATTTCTTTTTTTCCCCCCTGGAGTTACCACTGACTCCGTTCTCCCGAAAAATGAGACTATAATTATATAAACCGAGGTCCCGTGTACGAACGCTCGCACAACCTAACCTCTTGCACACGCGTTAAAAACTCGTTCCGCCTTTCAAAAGAGTAGGCAATTTCGTCCCAGTGGGAACAGAGGACAATCCTTCTCCATCTCATCCCCCCCCCCAACCCCCCCCACCCCAAAAAAAACAAACCCAAAAAACCCCAACCCCAACCAAACCAAACCAACCAAAAAAATCTCAACCAAACAACCCCCCCCCCCCCCCCTCTCCAAAAAAACCCGTATGCACACGGGTTTCATGTTTAAACACCGTTTCTGAAGTCAGAATGCGGATACATAAATAGAAGGATAAATAGTTTTTTGTCCGCATAAGCAAAATTTCACCTTTAGGTAAACTTCAGAGTTTTAGGACGATGATCGAGAAAAAACAAAAGAAAAGACAAATCTTTTTCAAATCATTGTTGTTGTTTTTTACAGCAAAACCTTGAAGTACCCTGAACATCATTCTTAAAAGTTATCCCTCTCCCCCACCCACCCCTAAAATATACAACAAACAAACAAAAATCCGACCAGCCGCCATGGCGCAGTAGTTAGCACTTTGGGTTACGGACTGGAAGGTCGCGGGTTCGAGTCCCATAAGAGTCATAGGGATTTTTCGGACTCCGGCCGGCTCCTACCCAGAGTGAGTGAGTGTGCTGTGGGCTCAGTGGGAAGACTGGGACCACACAGTCGAGCTTATCCACTTAACGGGCGAGTTTGAGAGTGTGCTCAAATTACCTGACCAAAAACTGCAGGTGTCTGTATCTCTCGGGCCCGGTTGACGCCGGGGGATTTATGATAGTAACGTAAGTACAACCCCGTCAAGTAGTCTCAAAGCATATGCACTTCCACAGCAGCAGCATTGTGTCATCCACATTGTCATTGATCATCATGCAATAACATTAAAAAAAAACCCCCCATAAACAACCCCCAAACAACAATAACCTCCAACCCCCCCCTTTCTCCCCCCACACAACAACAACAAACAAACCCCCCTCCCCTCCATCCCCCCAAAAAAATACCCCCTCACAACAAACAAAAAACAACAAAATCCTTCCTATGAAACTCTGCATTTATACTCCATTTCCCTTCCTCCAAATGCGTAAGTTTTGTTTTTATTTCTGGGGGGTTTGGGTGGTTTTTTTTGCACTACATCAAGTCATCCACCCAATCTTTCTATATAACGTGCCTTTAAAAATTGTTTTTTGGGTGCTCCAATAACATTATCTTTATTATTTTTTATTTTTAATTCCACGAGATAAACTTCAGTTCTACACACAAAAAAAGCTAAAGACAAATGACACATTTGTCCAGCAGATATGTCAACAATTGTAACAATTAACAAGAAACATCAGCCAATCAAAAAAGATGGGGGGGGATGGAGGTTGGGGGTGGGGTGGGAGGAGGGGGAAGGAAAGGGAGAAGAGGAGGAGGAGGGGGAAGAGGGGAGAGGAGCGGACACAATGAGAATCTATAACTTCAGTCAGTCCCGTCTGTGTAATATTTATATATTCCCCTGACTTTAGGGATGCCAGAGGACCATGTCAGTATAGTATAAACATATATCCGTTAGACCAGGAGTGGTGGTCAGGGTGCTAGTCTTTCGGATGAGACGATAAACCGAGGTCCCGTGTGTTTCACTGTTATTTAGCGCACGTAAACAACAACAACAACAACAACAACAACACCACGGCAAGCAACAAGAGAGCTGACCCTGGCTTAAAATGTTGTAGAAAAAAAAGCCACTCTGATAGGGAAACAAATTACAGCTGCAGACAGGAAAAAAGAAAAAAAAAGATAATGGGTGGCGCTGCTCTTGTGGCGACGTGACACGCTCTCCCCCGGGAAGAGCAGCCCGAATTTCACGCAGAGAAATCTGCCGTGACTTAAAGTGGTATAAAAATATTTTAAAAATTACATAAAATAAAAATCGACACCTTCTGGAAATTTGTGGATGGAAATTTTCCTCTTTTCTACCCCTCTCTCTCTGTCCCTTTTTCTTTCTGTCAATACCCCCTTCCTGTCAGGGTCCCCATTCGTTTAAATCTCACCATTGGTGAACCGGAGCTCTGCCGAGAACCACACACACACACCCACACACACACACACACACGCACTACGCACCCACACAAGCACGCACCATGCCCCGCACCACGCAAAGCACACACACCACAACCCACACTCACACACACACACACACTCTTCTCATAACACCCTCATTCACACCACACCCCCACACTCGCACGCACCCCGCGCGCGCCACCCCCACAACACTCACACACACAACTCTCTCCTCACACAGATCACCTCATTAACACACATTCCCCACTTGCCAACACGGACAGTGACACACACATGCCACGCACCACGTACGCACCCCATTCACCACGCGCGCTCACCACACCACGCGCCCCCACACACACCCCGCTGTCTCCCGTTGTCCCGTCTCCTCCACACACACAACACATCACACAAACTCTCCCCTCTTTCAGACACAGATACGAACACACACACACACACACAAACCACAACAAACCACCACACTCAAACACCCAAACCACAGACACTCACTCACTCAAACACAAACCACCATCACTCAAACACAAAAAACACAAAACCACTTACTCAGTCCTCACACAAACACACCCCCACTCACTTTACTGTCATCACCACACCCCTACTCACCCCACACGCACTCACTCAAACCCCACACACCACATCAAAAAAACACAAAACACACAACACTCACCACAAAAAAAAAAACAACA
>CM054165.1:20998895-21001395 GCA_028751875.1 Rapana venosa | reverse complement strand
AGAGAGAAAGAGGGAGAGGAGAGAGAGAGAGAGAGGGGAGAGGAGAGAGAGAGAGAGAGGAGAGAGAGAGAAGAGAGAGAAGAGAGAGAGAAGCGAGCGAGCGAGCGAGCGAGCGACAGAGAGAATGAGAGAGAGGGAGGGAGGTCATTCCAGATCGATGGACCAGAAATAGAGATAAGAGCGACGACGGCCGATGGTGGACTGGTTGAATCTAGGTATCTTGTCCTTCTTCAGGATAAGCAGTACATAGCGCTTCCACCTTCATCCACAGAGACAGGTGACAGATGACAGGTGACAAGTGAGGCTATTCATGGACACGGCAGAATAAGATACTTAGTATCCTATGCCCTCCTATCTTAGTGTATATGAGAGAGGCAGCGAGGGGGTGGGGAGGGGTAGGTAGGGGGGGAGGGGCAGAGAGGAGAGAGAGAGGGAGGGGGAGGGAAGGGGGGGTGGGGAGAGAGAAGGGGGAGAGGGGAGTGGGAGAGAGGGGGAGAGAGGAGAGAGAGGGGTGTTAGGGAGAGAGGGAGGGAGAGAGGGAGGAGAGAGGGGAGGAGAGGGGGGAGAGAGAAAGAGAGAGAGAGGGAGAGAGAGAGAGGGGTGTGGGGAGAGGAGAAGGAGAGGGGGAGGGAGAGAGAAGAAGAGGGAGAGAGAGAGGACTAGAGGGACGGACAGAAGAGGGAGTTTAGGGTGAAGTGGAGATAGACGAAAGATAGATCGATGATAGGGATAAAATCAAATCGAAGATAGATCGATCGATGAGGTAGTAGAGATAGATAATAGAGGGATGACAGAGATAGTGGATCGGAAGAAAAGGGATAGGTAAAAGACAGACAAAGATTGACAGACAGACAGAAAGATAGATAGATAGATGGCAGACTAGCAGATATATAGATAGGCAACAGAGAAACAGATCACATAGATAGATCGACAGATAGATGGGACAGACATGCAAGCCAAGCAGACGGGACAGAATACAAAATAGATATAAAACAGCAAAATAACAGAACAGAAAAAGAGAAGTTCTAAAGATACGAAGCCATAAACCACATCACATCCACAGACGACAAAACCACACACACAAACACAAAACAAAAACAGAAAAAGAACACACACGCAGCAACGTACGCTAAACACACCACTAAAAACAAACAACCACACAAGCAATAAACACACACCACACAACACAACAAACAAACAACACACAACCCCCAGCACGCACAAACACACAAACAACAACATACACCCCACAAGCAACACACACCACACCACAACCACAACAACAACACACAAAAACAACAACCACACCAAAAACACACAAACACATACACACACAACACACCACACCACAACCACCACAACACCACACACAAACAAAACACCACACCACACAAACACAACACACACACACACACAAACACACACACCACAACACACACCACAAACACAAACAACACACAACAACACAAACACCACCACAACACACACAACCAAAAAACACAAACAAAACAAACACACCAAACACCAAAACAACACAAACAAAAAACATCACACACACACACACCACTCCCACCACACACACACACACACCACACACACACAAAACCACACCCACACACACACACACACACAATATATACACACAAACACCACACCACACACACACACACACAACACACACAAACAAACAACACACACACAAACAACACACACACACACAAACAACACACACACACACACACACACACACACACACACACACACACACACACACAACACACACGCAGCAGCCATTTCTATGCAGCCCATGTCCACAATCCTCTTACTGGATTTGAAGGAATATTTCCAGCTTTCTAATAATCCCCCCATCCTTCCCCTCATCTTCCTTGATCCGTAAACATCCCCCCCCCCCCCACTTCCCAAGGTCCACTGACACCTCCCCCCCATCCCCCCTCACCATGCACTCTCAGTAACCCTGATGCCTGTGTGTCCTTAAGTGGTTGTCGTCGTAAAGTGGACAGGCTCGACGGAGACCTTTTTTCTCTTACGGTATGGACACGGAGGGACGGGATAGCTCAGGGGTCAGAACACTCGCTTTCCCCCAGAACAAGGTTAAGCAGCATCGAGCGTGGTTACCACTTGGATGGGTGACCGTTTGCGCTGCCTTGGCTTCAGTACAGTCCACCCCCAGTTCACCCAGCTGTAAATGGACACCTGCCCTCTTTAGGGTCAGGGAAGGTAAAGCAGCGAGGGAGAGGAGATGGTCGCCGCCCTCAATATGCTGGCCCCTGGAGAAGTTGAGGTCTCTGACGCCTCGCTTCCCTACGACCACATAGGTTATGGGACACCTTTACTCTTTATGGACACTTCTGTGGAATACTGCCTACTGGGAGTTTTCGTTTTACGCTCGCGGTCAAAAACTGAGTTTTTGCTTAGGTCATATTTTCTGTTATTGCCGTTAATTTTGAAGGTTTTTTTAAAATTTAAAATCTGTGTTGAT
>CM054165.1:20991395-20993895 GCA_028751875.1 Rapana venosa | reverse complement strand
CATATTGAGGGCGGTGGCGCCCATCTCCTCTCCCTCACTGCTTTACCTCCCCTGACCCCAAAGAGGCAGGTAGGTACCCATTTACAGCTTGGTGAACTGGAAGAACTGTACTGAAGCCAAGGCAGCGCAAACGGGTCACCCATCCAACTGGTAACCACGCTCGACGCTGCTTAACTTGGCTGGGGGAAAGCGAGTGCTCTGACCACTGAGCTATCCCGTCAATTTTACTGCTGGGATTCGAACCCACGACTTCATGGACACCATGGGGTTTGAGGTCAAACAGTATTAACCACTAGGCTATATAGTGTTCGTGGACTTCGGGGAGGAAACACGATTTCCTGTTTTCAAAAACCTCGGCCTATTACCTCCACTCATTCCCACTGCCCTTCTCTCTCTCTCTCTCTCTCTCTCTCTCTCTCTCTCTCTCTCTCTCTCTCTCTCTCCTCTCTCTCTCTCTCTCTCTCCTCTCTCTCTCTCTCTCTCTTCTCTCTTTCTATCTCTCTCTCTCTCTATCGCTTCTTGCTGTCTCCCCTCTATTTTACTTTATCCATATTACCTAATTTTAATCAGTGTATCAGTTTTCATGTTAATGTTTGATTTATTTGAGAATTATATATTTATTAACGTATATCTCTTTTCTTCCCCCCCCCAAAAAAAAATCTATGTATCTCTTGAAATTAATGCTCAAGTCAGTTAGGGATTATGTATTGTGAAATATATAATTTAAAAAAATCGTGTTGTCGTTGTTGTAGTAAGATTTAAAAAAAAAATCTTTGTTTTGTTGATAGTCCCTAATGAGGGCAAGGGCCGGATGGATAAAAAAAAAGTGTGCGCATGCTTATTCTGTTACCCTTGAAAAGTAAAGATCCATTCATTCATTCATTCATTGATTAATTCATTCTCTCACACACACACACACTCACACACACACACACACACACACACACAAACACAAACACACACACACACACACACACACAAACACACACACACAAACACAAACACACATATACACACACACACACACTCACACACACACTGTCCTTCACCCCTACCCCCCTCCCCCCTCCTCCCCTCCCCCCCTCCTCCCCCCTTCCCCATCCCCTCCCTCCTGAAGCTGCACTTTCCCTGACCCTGACGTGCATCATCAACTGCTGAGGGAAATTGCTGCACGATGAAGTATTAAAGACGAGGAGTGGTCAGATTGGCAGTGTCTGTTCACGGGTCCTCTCACAAGACCTGCCTGCCTGCCTGCCTGCCTGCCTGCCTGCCTGCCTGCCTGCCTGCCTGCCTGCCTGCCTGCCTGCCTGCCTGCCTGCCTGCCTGCCTGCCTGTCTGCCTGTCTGTCTGCCTGCCTGCCTGCCTGCCTGCCTGCCTGTCTGTCTGTCTGCCTGCCTGCCTGCCTGCCTGCCTGCCTGCCTGTCCCGCTGCTGCCTGCCTGCCTGCTGTCTGTCTGTCTGTGCCTGCCTGCCTGCCTGCCTGTCCTGCTGTCTCTGCTGCTGCCTCTGTCTGTCTGTCTGTCTGCCTGCCTGCCTGCCTGCTCTGCCTGCCTGCCTGCCTGTCTGCCTGCTGTCTGCTGCCTGCCTGCCTGTCTGCCTGCTCTGCTGCTGCTCGCCTCTGCCTGTCTGTCTGCCTGCCTGCCTGCCTGCCTGCCTGCCTGCTCTGCCTGCCTGTCTGTCCTGCCTGCCTGTCTGCTCTGTTGTCCTGCTGAGCTCTGCTGTGTTGGTCCTAAAGTTTCGATCGTAAATGTCAAGCTCTAATGACGGCTCTCTACGGCTCTCTCTCTCTCTCTCTCTCTCTCTCTCTCTCTCTCTCTCTCTCTCTCTCTCTCTCTCTCTCTCTCCTCTCTCGCTCTCTCTCTCTCTCTCTTTCCCCCCCCCCCCCACCCTCCTGATCTGGTCTCTAGTGCTTATTTATTTCATTTTTATTTTATTTAATTTTTTTATATAGAGGATAATGGAAGAAGCACTTATGTGCTTTTTAAAATTTTTTAAACATCCAGTCCCCCGTGTGTTTGCGGTTTTTGTACATTCTGTCATCGGTTCCCTACGGCACGCAATCGCCTACTCTTACGAAAAGTGGAACAGGATTTTAACGTGTGCGCAAGATGTTCTGCGTGCGTTCGCGCACACGGGGCCTCGGTTTATAGTCTCATCCGAAGGACTTTTTGGGGGAGAGTGGAGTCTGCACTGATGTTAACTCCAGGGGAAAGTATCCCCTTGAACGGGAATCGAATCCAGGTCATCAGATTGCGAGCGCAATATTCTAACCACTAGGCTATTCCGACCCCGTGTGTGAGATGCTGAGTACAGTATTTAAATCCTTATCTCCCCCCTGACTGGATAGCTCAGTGGTCAGAGCACACGCTTTCCCTCAGCCAAGAGATCATCTTGCGCACACGTTAAAAACCCGTTAGGCTTTTCGAAAGAGTTAGGCCATTGTGTGCCCGGTTGGGAACCGATGACAAAATTTTCAAAAGTGCGCACACACGGAAACTGAA
>CM054165.1:20983895-20986395 GCA_028751875.1 Rapana venosa | reverse complement strand
TCTGCTCTACTCTGCTCTGCTCTACTCTGCTCTGCTCTGCTATACACTACTCTACTCTACTCTACTCTACCATACCATACCATACCATACCTTACCATACCATACCATACCATACTCTACTTTGCTACGCTATGGTAGACTATACTGTACTGTACTGTACTATACTTTACTATGCTATACTCTACTCTGCTCTGCTCTACTCTGCTCTGCTCTGCTCTACTCTACTCTGCTCTACTCTACCCTACTCTGCTCTACTCTACTCTACTCTGCTCTACTCTACTCTACTCTACTCTGCTCTACTTTACTCTATCTGCTCTACTCTGCTCTACTCTACTCTACTCTACTCTACTCTACTCTACTCTGCTCTACTCTGCTCTACTCTACTCTACTCTACTCTACTCTGCTCTGCTCTACTCTACTCTACTCTGCTCTGCTCTACTCTGCTCTACTCTACTCTGCTCTGCTCTACTCTACTCTACTCTACTCTACTCTACTCTACTCTACTCTACTCTGCTCTACTCTACTCTACTCTACTCTGCTCTGCTCTGCTATACTCTGTTATACTCTACTCTACCATACCATACCATACCATACCATACCATACCATACCATACCATACCATTCTCTACCCTACCCTACCCTACCCTCCCTTCTCTACCATACCATACCATACCATACCATACCATACCATACCATACCATACCATACCATACCATACCATACCATACCATACTCTACTTTACTATGCTACGCTATGGTAGACTAAACTGTACTGTACTGTACTGAACTGTACTATACTATACTATACTATACTATACTATACTATGCTATACTATACTATACTATGCTATGCTATGCTATGCTATACTATACTATACTATACTATACTATACTATACTATACTATACTATACTATACTATACTATACTATACTATACTATACTATACTATACTATACTATACAATACTATACTATACTATACTATACTATACTACACTACACTACACTACACTATACTATACTATACTACACTGTACTGTACTGTACTGTACTGTACTGTACTGTACTGTACTATCCTATGCTATGCTATGCTTTGCTTTGCTTTGCTTTGCTTTGCTTTGCTTTGCTTTGCTTTACTTTAATTTACTTTACTTTACTCTTCTATACTACTTTCAGAGCGACATTTGTCCCACACATGTTTACCAGCATCAACACTTTTGTGGCTATGGGTTCTTTCACGTTCAATAAAGTTACAAAACTTTTTTTACGTTGCCTGATGAACATACCTGATGACTTGAATGATCTGCTGCTAGTCTTGAATCTGAAACAGAAAAGAAGAGAAGATTGAAATTTGCCTATTATAATTATTTTCCTTATCCTTTCTATACATGCCACTGCTCAATGATGATTCATTTAGATGATGAAGAGGATGATGAAGTTGACTATGACAATGAAGATGCTGATGGTTGTAGTGATGACGCACATGAAGAATTGCGAAGAAGAAGAGTGCAAAAAAAAAGAATGCAAAGAAGAAGAAGATGAAGAAGAAGAATGCAAAGAAGAAGAATGCAAAGAAGAAGAAGAAGAAGAAGAAGAAGAAGAAGAAGAAAAATGCTAAGAAGAAGAAGGAGAAGAAGGAGAAGAAGAAGAAGAAGAGGAAGAATCGCGAAGAAGAATTAAGAAGAAGAAGAAGCAGAAGCAGCAGCAGCAGCAGCAGCAGCAGAAGAAGAAAAATGCAAAGAAGAATTGCGAAGAAGAAGAATGCAAAGAAGAAAAATGCAAAGAAGAATTGCGAAGAAGAAGAATGCAAAGAAGAAAAATGCAAAGAAGAAGAATGCAAATAAGAATGTAAAGAAAAATAATGCAAAGAAAAAAAAAGAATAATGCAAAGAATAATGCAAAGAAGCAGATGTCGAAGATGATGCATGCAACATGTCTCAGAAGGAATGCTACAGAAGATGTCTGTCATTATCAATGTCACTCATAACTACAATTAGACAACCATTATTCCAGGCTTGGACTTTCTCACCAGCAAACATGTTTCCTGTTTGCGCACGGCACACATTTTGCACACGACCGTTAAGGTATGCCACACAAGTCGCTCTGACATTTTGCACAAGGCACACACATTGTCACACATATGTCATACATTTTGTTCTTTACAAAATATTGACGTCTGCAGTTGGGATTTTGCGCACGGCACGCTCTTTTGCACACGACTCTGAAAGTAAAGGGAGATCAATCGTTTTGACAGATTCTTCTGGGCTGTTCAGCATTTACTTAAACGACTCGTACATAAATTGTTTTTGAGGCATAGGCGAGACACTAATGTTTTATTTATGGTGTTTTTGATCTCGAAAGATAAGATAACTAGATATTGGTTTTGTACAATCAGAAATGATAATGTTTATACAAAGACTATGCCTGTGTTTTGTTTTGTAAATCCTAAGTTTATATTACGGTGTTTTTATGGGCAAACAGAATATCATGCCTTTTTTT
>CM054165.1:20966395-20978895 GCA_028751875.1 Rapana venosa | reverse complement strand
AGAAAGAAGAAGAAGAAGAAGAAGAAGAAGAAGAAGAAAAGAATGCGAAGAAGAAGAATTTGAAGAAGAAAAAAAATGCGAAGAAGAAGAATGCGAAGAAGAAGAATGCGAAGAATGCGAAGAATGCGAAGAAGAAGAAGAAGAAGAATTGCGAAGAATTGCGAAGAAGAAGAAGAAGAATTTGCAGAAGAAGAAGAATTTGCAGAAGAAGAAGAAGAAGAAGAAGAAGAAGAAGAATTTGCAGAAGAAGAAGAATTTGCAGAAGAAGAAGAAGAAGAAGAAGAAGAAGAAGAAGAAGAAGAAGAAGAAGAAGAAGAAGAAGAAAAGAAGAAGAAAAGAAGAAGAAGAAGAAGAAGAAGAAGAGAAGAAGAAGAAGAAGAAGAAGAAGAAGAAGAAGAAGAAGAAGAATTTGCAGAATTTGAAGAAGAATAATTTGCAGAATTTGAAGAAGAAAAAGAATGCGAAGAAAAATGCGAAGAAGAATGCGAAGAAGAAGAATTGCGAAGAGGAAGAATTTGCAGAAGAAGAGGAAGAAGAAAGAAGAAGAAGAAGAAGAAGAAGAAGAAGAAGAAGAAGAAGAAGAAGAAGAAGAAGAAGAAGAACTGAGAAGAAGAATTTCGAAGAAGAATACAAAGAAGAATGCAAAGAAGGAAAAAAAAGAAATTACATGTGTACCTTTAAAGGACAAAACATAAATATCAGCTTTGGAACCACAACACACAGAGAGAAAAACATACCCAGTTCAGTTTATAAAGTATGGCTTTAGACAAAAATAAATTTCTGTTGTTTTTTTTTAAAGAACAAAAATATCAAAACAAGACATTTGTTTAATCCTAAGTCTTGAGCTTTTATCTAGAACGTCTGTTGTGTGAACACCCGTATAAAAAACCACCCAAATAGAAGCTAATAAATCCAAGAATTTAGCTCTATCAAGAAAGCAGTGTAAAAGTAAAAAAACAACAACAAAAAACACTACAAAGAAACGATACGAATAATAATAATAATAATAATAATAATAACAATAATGATAATAATAATAATAATGATAATAATAATAATAATAATAATAATGTATGGAATTTACATAGCGCTGAATCTTGTAAAGTAAACAAATCAAAGCGCTTGCATTCAACTCATGCAACCATCCACAAAATATCAAGGTAAACCAAATATCAAATTTATACACACAACACACTTAGGTTGGGGAAGGTGGAGGTGAAGGCAGCTATTGAAAAGTAGGAACAGATAACAGGGGGAAGATCTCAAGTAGAGTATAAGTGCGTTTTGAGGCTAGATTTGAAAGAATCAAATACAGGCTTTTGGCGAAGTGGAAGAGGGAGGTCGTTCCATGTGGAGAGACCGGAAACAGAGAAAGAGCGACGGCCAACAGTGGTTTGTTTAAATCTGGATTTTCGAAAGCACAACTGACAGTCTCAGAGTAACGCGTTCACCGACTAGAATTTAACAGAAGATTAAACATATACATTCTACCCGTACCGCTGTAGAAGATTTGCCAACACAACCAGTCACCATGGCGCAGTGGTTGGCCGTCCCGATTTACGGACTGGAAGGTCCCGGGGTTCGAATCCCATAGGGATTTCTTTTTGTTTTTCGACTCCGGAAGACTCCTTTTTTAAATTATTTTATTTCGAGGATAATGGAATAAGCACTAATGTGCTTTTTTTTCATCCAGTCCCTGTGTGTATGCAGTTATGTCAATTTTGCCATCCGTTCCCACCGGCACACAATGGCCTGCTCTTCCGAAAAGCGGAACGGGTTTTAACGTGTGCGCAAGATATTCTGCGTGCGTTCGCACACGGGGGCCTCGGTTTATAGTCTCATCCGAAGGACTTTTTGGGGGAGAGTGGAGTCGGCACTGATGTTAACTCCAGAGGAAAAAAAAAATCCTCTTGTACGGGAATCGAACCCGAGTCAGCAGATCGCGAATACATCATTCTAACCACCAGGCTATCCCGTCCCCTCAGAGTGAGTGTGTGCTGTGTGCTGTAGTGGGAAGACTGGGATCACAGCGTCGAGTGTCAGTTTCTTTATGGGTGCAGTTGTGAGAGTTGTTGCTTGAATGACCCGACCAACACTGCAGGTGTCTGTGTCTCTCGGGCCCCGGTTGACGTTGGGATGTAGTATAATAATAATAATAATAATAATAATAATAATAATAATAATGTATGGAATTTATATAGCTGCTGAATCTTGTAAAGCAACAAATCAAAAGCGCTCAGATGACTTTAAAAAAAAAATGTATGCGTGTGTATGCGGTTTTGTAAATTTTTGTCATCTGTTCCCACCGGCACACAATGGCCTACTCTTTCGAACAGCGGAACAGGATTTAACGTGTGCGCAAGATGTTCTGCATGCATTCGCACACGGGGCCTCGCTTTATAGTCTCATCCGAAAGACTGACATGCAGTTCGATTTTTTGTTTGTCAAACTGGGAAGAAAGGGCGAGGAGGCTGGGAATTGAACCCAGAACCTCACGGTTGACTTGTTGGCAGGCAAACGTCTTAACCATCCTGCCACCTTCCTCCATATCATGATAGGAAGTGTGGTGTACAGTCCTTGTCAGGTAAGTCTCAAAGCAGAAGTGTGTTGTTGTTGTTTTTTGTTCGCAAAGCAGCATTATTTCCTCCTCCTCCTCTTTATTGATGATCATGCATGAACAGAAACTTGTCTCCGGTACGGTGGCTTGGGGACGGGATAGCTCAGTGGTCGGAGCACTCGCTTTCCCCCAGCCAAGTTAAGCAGCGTCGAGCGTGGTTACCAGTTGGATGGGTGACCGTTTGCGCGCCTTGGCTTCAGTACAGTTCCCCCAGTTCACCCAGCTGTAAATGGGTACCTGCCCTCTTTAGGGTGAGGGAAGGTAAAGCAGCGAGGGAGAGGAGATGGGCGCCGCCCTCAATATGCTGGCCCCATGCAAGAGATCCTGCACGACCTATTTCCCCACCACCCCGAATAAATAATAATAATAATAATAATCAGCATACTATTAATAATACTAAATGTCTGGAATTTATATAGCTGCTAAAATCTTGTAAAGCAACCAATCAAAGGGCTCAGATGACAATTTTTAAAAAAAATTTTAAAACCACAACCAATCAGACTGGATTAACACTAATTACAGATGACGTTCGTTTCAGTGCCTTTGAATAATAGATCTCCCTCACACACAGTTTCAAGGGCTGGCAGCCATTTCCTGTTCATTCACAGAGCCGAGTTCGTTAAAACTTTCCATAAAACAGGAAACAAACATCGTTATCAAATGACGCAGGGTTTGGCCGTTGTTGATCAAAAGAAGAACAGTGGGTGTAAAATAAACCTTAGACCCCTCCCACTCTTCCTGTCCGGAAATAGCTTGCGATTATCCAGGCGAGTCAGTAGATCATTAGTTTGCTCGAAAAGGCAGTTAGTTATTCGTTTCTATGGCATCGGGGCTGTAGTTGTTTTGGGATGAATGCAAGATAGATATCTATTTCTGGGGTATGAGCTGTAGATATTTGCGCTATTAACTATTTAACACTTTTTAAAATTCATTTATTGATTCATTTATTAATCTATTTATTTATTTATCTATTTTATTCTTTATCTCGAGGATAATGGAATAAGCACTCGTGTGCTTTTAAAAAAAAAATCCAGTCCCCGTGTGTATGCAGTGTTGTAAATTTTGTCATCCGCTCCCACCAGCACACAATCAATGGTCTACACTTCCGAAAAAGCGGAACGGGTTTTAATGCGTGCGCAAAATGTTCTGCGAGCGTTCGCACACGGGACCTCAGTTTATAGTCTCCTCCGAAGGACTTTTAGGGGGAGTGGAGTTGGCACTGATGTTAACTCCAGAAGAAAAATCAGCTTGAGTGAGATTCGAACCCGGGGGGTTAGCAGTTGACGAGCGCAATGCGCATCACTCTAACCACCAGGCTATGTTTCTGTGGCATTAAGCTGTCTGTTTCTATGGCTGTAGTTATTTGCGCTAAAGACAGCTGTCTGTTTCTATGGCTGTAGTTATTTGCGCTAAAGACAGCCGTCTGTTTCTATAGCTATAGCTATTTGCGCTAAAGACAGCTGTCTGTTTCTATAGCTATTTTCGCTAAAGACAGCTATCTGTTTCTATAGCTGTAGCTATATTCGCTAAAGACAGCCATCTGTTTCTATAGCTATAGCTATTTGCGCTAAAGACAGCTGTCTGTTTCTATGGCTGTAGTTATTTGCGCTAAAGACAGCTATCTGTTTCTATGGCTGTAGCTGTGTTCGCTAAACACAGCTGTCTGTTTCTATGGCTGTAACTGTGTTCGTTAAAGACAGCCATCTGTTTCTATGGCTGTAGCTATTTGCGCTAAAGACAGTTAAATAAGAATGCCTAGATTCAAGCAGTCCACTGTTGGCCATTGCTCTTTCTCTGTTTCTGGTCCATCGATCTGGAATGACCTCCCTCTCTCTCTCCGCCAAAATCTTACTTATGATGCTTTTAAATCCAGCCTAAAGACACATTTATTTCACCACAGGCACAGAAGTGTATGGGCAAACCCAATCTGAGGTCACCATGAGACCAGAGCAACCGGGACCACCGAATCAGAGGCTTTTTTTTATTTATTGCATGATGTTCAATGACAATAAGGATGACGTAATTGTGCTGATGTGGAAGTACATAACGCTTTGAGACTACTTGACAGGGTTGTACTCTACGCTTTCTATCATAATATATCAACTGGGCCCGAGAGATACAGACACCTGCAGTGTTGGTCAGGTAATTTGAGCACACACACACTCTCAAACTCGCATCCGTAAAGTGGATGAAGCTCAAGTGTGTGGTCCCAGTCTTCCCACTGAGCCCACAGCACACTCACTCTGGGTAGGAGCCGGCCGGAGTCCGAAAAAATCCCTATGACTCTTATGGGATTCGAACCCGCGACCTTCCTTCCAGTCCGAAATCCAAGGCGCTAACCACTGCACCAGAGTGGCTGTTTCACATTATAGAATGACTACCATGTGGAGCTGTTTGCTGTTGTATATAGCTGTCACGTATTGAAACAAATCTTCATTGCAATAATTTTTTCCCCCCACTAAAATCTGATTTCCGTGAAATAGTTACATTCTAACTGAGTTAAGAAAGTTAAATTTATATACACACACACACGCACGCACGTACGCGCGCGCGCGCACGCACACACACACACACACACACACACACACACACACACACACACGCGCGCGCGCGCGCGCGCGCACACACACAACACACACTGTAAAAGAGTTACATTCTTACTGAATAAGAAAATGTGATTCACACACACACACACACACACACACACACACACACACACACACACACACACACACGTGCATGTGCGAAAATGCACGAACTCATCCGACCCCTGCCTCCCCTCCCTCCCCCCCCCCCCTAAAGAAACCGCTTTTTGTTTTGTTGTTGTTGTTTTTTGTTTGTTTGTTTGTGGGTTTCTTTTTGTTTGTTTGGTTTTTGTTTGTTTTTTATTTTAATTTTTCTTCTTCATTTATCTGTATGACTTGAGCTTATGTTATACTGTCTTAATTTGCTTTATCATATTATGTTAGTCTGCATTACATATCAAAAAAAATCTCCATAGATTTTGTCTTCCACATGTGTGAACATTGTATTTTGATTGCTTTTACATGTCAATTTTCTTGATTTTCTTTTGTGTGTGTGAGGGTAGGATAAAAAAAAAAGCTGTATAAACTTAATCTTTCACCCTCAATAAGGATAATTTTGACTTGACTTGACTTGACCAATCAGACTGGATTAACCACATATGACGTTTCAGAGCCTATAAATAGATCTCACACGAATTAAAATAGCAGCAGCTTTCTTTTCGTCCATTAAGTCGATGTTACTAGAGAACTGACAGTAAAAAGGAAAACAATGTTACCAAATGACGTACGATTGACGTTATTTAAAAAAAAAACGAAAATGAAAAGAAAGGCGAGGAGGGAGATGATGGGGGGGGGGGGGGGGGGGGGGGGGGGGGGGGGGAGGGAGGAGATAAAGCAAGACTACCACCCTCTATCACTTGGATTCACTTACTTGTGATTATTTTTCTTTCTAATGACATTAAGGGTGGGGATAGGGGATGGGGGGATAAAAGCAAGACCACCCCTCCACCCCTTGAAATAGTTTACTTCTGATTATCTTTCTTTCTAATGAATGGTGGGGGGGGGGGGGGGGGGGGGGGGGGAGGGGAAGGGGGGGGGGACGCAGGCTGAGATGGGGGGGGGGAGGGGGAGAGGGAGGAGGCGGAGGCAACGTATTTTGCTTGTGAAGGTAGCTATATCTTGTTCCTTTTCTTTTCTTTTCTGGATCCCTTTGAACGTTCACTGGAGCCCTGTGTACTGGTAATTGCCTTTTCCAATTAATGGACCATTCCAGCAGCGACGTGAAGAGGGGGGTGGGTGGGTGTGTGGGGTGGAGGGGTGGGGGGGGTCTGCTGCATGGGTAACAAACAGCTTGCCCTTCATACTTACTTTCTTACCCAGGCTTTGCGCTCTGGAGATAATGAACAACACCTAGAGCGCAACTCCAGAGTCTTACTACGAGACTGAACGGCTGCCAAGAAAGACATTTGAGCTAGATTTTGTGTTTATTGATTGGAATAACACGGTAAGCTTTGATACAGAGTTCGATTGTAGATTTCTAACGTTTGAAGAACAAGCACACTAAAATTTGGAGACCAAAAAAATGCGTAGCACTTAGGTAACGTTGATATCAGATAACAATTATGAAGACATACACAACAGACTGATTCATTTCCCCGTAGTAACTTTGATATCAGATAACAATTATGAAGACATACACAATAGACTGATTCATTTCCCCGTAGGAAAACAGAGGGAGGGGGGAGGGGGGGGGAAGGAGGGTTGTCTATAAATAGCATCCCCACCTTCTGAAAATTCTGTGCTAGGAATTCCTTCATTTCTATCCCTCTCTTGGTTTCTTGCCTTGTTTCTTTTTTTTTCTTTCTGTCACACCTCCTTCTTGTCTATTTTCTGTCTTCTGTGTCCATTCTCCTGCATGTTTTCTTTTAAAAAAAAACCCATCTGGACTGGCCAAGACTGTCCTACTACAGGGAACAGTACAAGGAGGGAGACGAAGAGGCAGACAGAGAAAACGATGGGAAGACAACATCAGAGAGTGGACTGGTAGCCTTGAGAGGAACGATTTGTTCTTACTGAAAGCTGAGCACTGCGAGGAGTAGAGGAAGCTGGTTGTAAAATCTTGAGTGAAGCCCCACCAGTCTTCTAGACTACAGGAAGGAGAGTTAATAAAGAAAATTATAGTCCCAGTTCCTACAGTAAACTTCTCTCTGTCTCTCTGTCTGTCTGTCTGTGTCTCTGTCTCTCTCTCTAGTACTTCGGATGAGACTATAAACCGAGGTCCCGTGTGCGAACGCAGGCAGAACATCTTGCGCACACGTTAAAACCTGTTCCGCTTTTCGTAAGAGTAGGCCATTGTGTGCCGGTGGGAACAGATGACAAAAGTTTACAAAGCCGCATACACACGGGGATTGAATGTAAAAAAGCACAAAGTGGTTGTTCCATTATCCTCGATATAAAAGAATTTTTTAAAAATTCTCTCTCTCTCTCTCTCTCTCTCTCCTCTCCTTTTCTCTCTCCTCTCTCTCTCTCTCTCTCTTCTTTACCTTTCTCTGTCTTTCTCACTTCTTTCTTTTTTATCACCTATGCAATGTAGCTACACACACAAATTACACGTCTTTTTGCCAGTGTGTTGTTACATAAAAAACAAAATGTCATTCTCTTTTTTCTCTTCTCTAATATTCATATCATTAAGAAAAACCCACCAAAGAAAACATCCTTTCGATAAACAGATTTTTTTTCTTAATGCAAGAACGAGACGGTATAAAAGTAAAGGTGTCCCATAACCTACGTGGTCGTAGGGAAGCGAGGCAGCATATTATTGAGGGCAGCGGCGCCCATCTCCTCTCCCTCGCTGCTTTACCTTCCCTGACCCTAAAGAGGGCAAGGTACCCATTTACAGCTGGGTGAACTGGGGGAACTGTACTAAAGCCAAGGCGCACAAACGGTCATCACCCATCCAAGTGGTAACCACGCTCGACGCTGCTTAACTAAGGCTGGGGGAAAGCGAGTACTCCGACCACTGAGCTATCCCGTCCCTACACAGTTTTAACACAGTTAAGAACATCTTGCCAACTAAATAATTCATGGCTACTGACTTCGAGGCAAAATGTCTGGGGGGGGTGAGGGAGGTGGGGGGGGGGGGGGGGGGGTACCATCTTCCAAGACTTTTCTTCCAATTACGTGCTTTCTCTGGCACTTTTTGTGTAAGAATCTGAAAATGAAGAGAGTAAGTAGAAAGGAGAACATGAAATCGAAGTCTTCATTTTAGTTTCCCAGCCCAAACATAGCTGTCACAAAAGTAGCAGATGAAACCTGTTTCAATTCTTTTTTTTTTTTTTACAATTTATAAGGATACTCTGTTTCTTGTTGTTGACTGGTTTGATATTGTGTTTCGCGTTGATCTCAGATCGGAAATAAGTGTGTCTTGAGGCTGGCTTTGAAAGTATCAAATAATAATAATAATGCTTTTTGACAAATCGAGAGAGGGAGGTCATTCCAGAGAACGGAGTTCATGTCTTTTCATCCTCGTCCGCTTCCTAAACCCTCCCCACCCTCCCCCGACTACCATCCCCCCCTCAAAACCTTCCCCCCCCCCCCCCCCCCAACCAAGCAAACCTGATTATCAACGTGACTTGTATTGGTCGTCATCATTACCAACACTAACGGAAACTGCGCAGACGACACCTGACCTTTCATGTTGTTGACTCTTGGTGGCAATGCCAGAGTGAGAATTATCGGTCTGTAGAGGGGACAGGGGGTAGCTCAGAGCGCTCGTTTCCCTCCCCCCATCCCCCCACTCCCCACCCCCCCTCCCCTCACCCCCCATCCCCCTAGCAATAGTTTAAGCAGCATCGAGAGTGGTTTTCCACTTGATGGGTACCCGTTTGGGGGCGCACCTTGGGTTTCATACAGTTTTCCCCCCCAGTTCACCTAGCTGAAATAATAATAATAATAAAAATGGAATTTAATCGCTATATTTTGAAAAGACAAATCAAACGCGCATTCAACCTAATCTTACACGTCATCAATCAAGATAAATAATCAAAATTTTTAAAAAAAACAGATATTTACAAACAGGGCGACAAAAAAATTTGAAATAAAATTTCGATAGTCAAATATTTTCAAAAGCACATATACACTCGCACAGGGGCCGTATATTTTAGCAGGGGATAGAACATGGGTAAGATTGAAAAAAGGGGGGAAGTCTTAGGTTTAAAAAATATTTTTTGGGGCTGGTTTTAAAAAGTGTCATAACATTTTCTGGCAAAGAGAGAGAAAGGTTGTTCCAATGGATGGACCAGAAATAGAAAAAGAGGGGAGGCCAACAGTGGTTTGGGTTAATCAGGTAACGGGGCAAAAGGACTGTAGTAGATCGGGGGGAACGTAAAGGATGTCAGGTTAAACTTCAAAAGGGTAGAGGTCGTTTTTGTGGAACTTTTGTAACAGAGGGTACTGTTTTTAAACAACTCCGGGGCACAGGCAGCCAGTGGAGAGATCGAAAAAAAGGGGTAATGTGCTCAATTTTTTTTTTCTGAGAACTAGTCGAGCTGCGGATTTTTGTATAGTTAAGGGGGGGGAAAGATGTTCTGGCAGACCAGCTAAAAGAGAATTGCAATAGCCCAACTGAGAGAATGAAAAGTCAATTTGGCTTTTGCATCAGTGGACGGGGCACCCCCGAACCGCACCAACACCCGAAACCGATAGCAGCACACTGACGCGGGGTGAAAAATTTTCTCACAGAGAGTGTTTTCCGAAACACACCAAAATACTCAGGGAAGTGATAGAGGGACGATTTTGCCAAGTTCTATTAAGTTGTTATAATGGAAGAGATTTTTGTGTTTGGCCCACAAGCAGGCTTCGGTTTTATCTGCGTTAATTTAAAAACTTTTTTTATCATCCAGTTTTGGGATATCTTGAAAGCATAGGCCATCTTGTCAAGAAGAAGCAGTTTTTCGGGTGAAACACAAACTTTGAATCTGAAGTCATCTCAAAAAAGTGAGGTTTGTAATGAGGGTTTATTATATTGTAGGGAGCAGTATAGAGAGTGAAAAGAACGGGGCCGAGAACGATCCCTGGGGGCACCACTTTCCATTTTGGCAGGTATTGACGTATCTTGTTTTACTGCGACTGTCTGGAATGTCAGTGAGTATGAACGAACCAAAGGGGGCTGTGCCAGAAACCGAATTTTTTTGAAGACGGGAGAAAAAATTGAAGGGTCAATAGTCCCCGAAGGCTGCAGATAAGTCGAGAGAGTGAGAAGGGAGATTTCCCCCGATCAGAAGAAAGTAGAAGTGTATTTGGGGTATGGACAGGGTAGTTTCAGTGCAGGGTTGACGCGATAGGAAACAAACCAGAAAAACTGTTGGAAGAAGGGGGTTATTGAGCTTTTTAGAACTATTTTTTTTCAAGGACTTTAAATGAAAGGTAATTGGAAACAGTCAAAAATTCTTCAGAATGAAAGGTCGTCATTTTTTTGAGTAAGGTTAACTATTGCATTTGAGGAATGAAACTTTTCCTGAAACAAGAGATGATTTCACTTTTTCGTGATAGCGGGTATAAGTTGTGGTGGGCACTGTCAAAAAGAAAGCAGGTAGGGATCGGGGTCGCATGATTTTAAACCCCTTTCTTTCAAATTGTCAATTTTTTTCCACTTGCGGATAAAAGGGAAAGGAAGGGTACCAGAAAATTTGGGAATCAAACTGCAGGCGGAAAGGATCTACCAAATCTGGAAGGATGTTACGGATTTTGTCAGAAAAGAATTAGAAAAAACAGAAGGAAGTTCAGAGTGGTTTTTGGGAGGAAGCAGAGGGTTTTTCCACAGACCAAGAAAGTAGATTAGGGAAAAAGAGAGATTTCATAACGGGCATTAAGAACTGAAAAAATACTTTTTTTTTTTCTGAAAGAATTAAAGATTACTTTTTTGTTTTTTTCGGAAGACTGTTTTTGATTTCCGTTTTGTTTTTCGCCACTGCCGCTTAGCGCCTGCTTTGCGCTTTTCGACCAGGGGCGTGGGGGAACCATGGCACAGGGGTGTCAGGGAGGAGACGGTATGAGGTGGGATCTCCTCAAGCAGTTGGCTGAGAACAGTATTGAGGGAGATCAGGTTGTCAAGGTTAGTGATAGGCGCTTAGCAGCTTGTGCAAGAAATTTTTAATGTCATAGCCTGAATTGCGACGGTGACACATTTTTTCTTTTTTGATATTTTTGCAATGTTAGGGGAAAAGAACAGCAAATGATCAAGGAAAATTCATCAGTGATAGATACAGATGAAACCAAATCTTTGATACACTGTAAAAAGCCAGTCTAAGATATGTCCCATCTGGTGTTGCTTCAGTTTCCAGCTGTGAAAAAAGGGGGTTGGACAAAAAAAGAGAAAACTTTGACATAGGGGAAAAACGGTTGTCGAAGTAAGTTAAAGTCACCGGAATAAAAAGCTTTCTGGGAGAGAGCTGTGTGACTAGGATGACTGATACTCTTGATGGAAGATGGATGATGTCAGTTTTTTTCACGGCTTTGGGGGGGACGGTAAAGACAGCAAAAGTAATGAGGGGGCCCGGTGTTGAGGTTTAGTTCACAGACTTCAAAAAGGGTTTAGGTGAGAAAAGGGAAGGAGCGACAGAAAAAAGGCAGGGTTCAAGTTATCTTTTTTAAACGACGCAAGCCCCCTCCACGGGATGGTCGGGGGGGAAAAAAAGAGTTTTATAACCCGGGGGGTCATTGTTTTTATCTTTGGTTTTGGGCCATTTTGGTTTTAAAAACCCGTTCTGTGAGAAAGGTGATACAATATTTTCCGGGCAGAGAGAACAGAAATTTGGTCAGCTTACCATCTGGACAGACGATGCACATTTAAAAAGCACAATAAAAGATTTGTGGAGGGGAAGAGGTTTATGGGGATTGTGGTGAGTTAGGTAATTGTCAAGGAAGAGGATTTGGATGGGAGGGAGTGGAGATGGAGAGCATCAAAATTTAGATTGAGAGTCAGGGGTTGGGGGAAAATTGGGAAAGAATTGGCTATTTTAACATTTGCAGTTTTATGTACAAAACCATTTTCCCCAATTTCGACAAAATTTTTTAGATATAAACAAAAGCAAGGCCAAGGGAAGCGAAGCGTGTTTTTCGTTTTTACAGTGGTACGGGGGCAGTGACGTCAGAAATGAGGGCAAGACGGAACCAGGGGGGCCGTAAGGCGATGATGTTTGCCGGGCACGTAAACCCCGTCCGTTTTGCGGGGCGGGGAAACCAAGGTTAAGTATGTTTTTTTTTTCTGTTTTTTATGGGGTAAAACCCCTGTGGGGGCAAAAACCTTTGTCTGCAGCGTTGTTTCATTTCAGTGAAAGAAAGAAATCGGGGTTGAATGG
>CM054165.1:20953895-20956395 GCA_028751875.1 Rapana venosa | reverse complement strand
CTCATCCCAAAGATGGGGGGATGCGCTGTTTATACTGACATGCCCCTAGTATCTCCACACAGGAGTGAGGTGGGGAGGGCGTGGAGGGGGTGGAGGGTTGGGGGGATGGAAGGGGGTGGGGGTGGGAGCAGTTTATGAGGGATGGTCCTAAGAGTTGTAACAGCCCTGGAAGAGACTTATGCGGATTGTCTTTAACTTGGCGGTGCCAGAAAAGTCCCCACAGTCCTGGCAATGACCTCTGTGATCCATTTTTTTTTCCATGACAGAGAATAAACAGCCATTTTCTTTCCTCCCGTCTCCCCTACCCCTCCCCCTCCCCTGCGATATTTTCATAATCTTTCATCCTGTTATTGTATTTGTCTGCTTGTCTTGTGAAATGTCTGTGCCTTTGGCATTTAAAATCTGTTCATATCTTTGATGGGTGGTGTTATGTGGGGGCTTATTTTTTTTTTAATTCATGTTTTAGATTTTTTTCCTTTCTGTTTTGATATTCTTTCTTTCTTTCTTTCTTTCTTTCTTTCTTTCCTACCTTCTCTTCATCCTCTTCTTGTTCTTTCTTGTTTTTTCTCATCGTCTTATTTATTCAAGTCCTTCGGATAAGACTATAATCCGAGGCCCCGTGGGCGAACGCATGCAGAACATCTTGCGCACACGTTAAATCCTGTTCCGCTTTTCGAAAGAGCAGGCCATTGTGTGCCGGTGGGAACAGATGACAAAATTTACAAAACCGCATACACACGGGGACTGGGTGTAAAAAAGCAACAACACACGAGTGCTTATTCCATTATCCTCGAAATAAAGAAGAAAAAAAGTCATCTGAGCGCTTTGATTTGTTGCTTTACAAGATTCAGCGTTATATAAATTCCATACCTTATTATTATTATTATTATTATTATTATTATTATTATTATTATTATTATTATTATCATCATCATCATCATCATCATCATCATCATCACCATCATCATTATTATTATATTATTATTATTATTATTATTATTATTATTATTATTATTATTATTATTATTATTAATTAATTAATTAATTAATTTATTTTTGAAGAGCCCATTATCTGTCACAGAGACTTGAAAGAAAAAAAAAATCGACCTTGTTTATATTCGCAACACGCATCCAATAAGAACAAAAAAACACTAAAATGGACATTAAAAAAAACACACTTATATGGCATGACCATGAATCAACCCTGCAAACCCTCCACCCTTCCCTCACGCCCCCCACCTCTCCTCTCCCCCCTCCCCTTTCAGGATAGAAGTTTGCTGGTGGCAGCACATTTAACCGATAAAAGATTCGAGTTCCCCTCGTCCTATTTCTTCACCACCCCCCCCCCCCCCCCCCCCCCCCCCCCCCCCCCCCCTCCCTTAGAGAGATTACAGGCACCTGCAGTGTGTTATGCGCTAGCCAATCAGCGTTACGCTGTCGCGTCACGTGTTAGAGACAGACGTTTCATTGGCTGAACGGGATTTGGGTGCTTACTGCCTTTCTTTCCTTTTTTTAAAATTTTTTTTAATTTTAATTTTATTTTATTCTTTTATATGGAGGATAATGGACTAAGCACTCATGTGCTTTCTTTTACATCCAGTCCTCGTGTGTATGCGGTTTTGTAAATTGTCATCTGTTCCCACCGGCACACAATGGCTTACTCTTACAACGAAAAGCGGAACAGGATTTTAACGTGTGCGCAAGATGTTCAAGCGCGCGTTCGCATACGGGGCCTCGGTTTATAGTCTCATCCGAAGGACTTTTGAGGGAGAGTGGAGTCTGCACTGGTGTTAACTCCAGGGGAGAGTATCTCCTTGAACGGGAATGGAACCCGGGTTGTTGTCAGATTGCGAGCGCAATGTTCTAACCACTAGGCTATCCCGTCCCCGTCGTTTTTTTTTTTTAGTTTCGTGCTTTTCTTTCTGTTTCTTTCTTATGTTTGTTTGTTGTTGTTTGTTTCTTTCTTTCTTTTCATCTTTCATTCTTTTCTTTTTTTCCCCTGTTTCTTTATTTCTTTCGTTCATTTTTGTTCTGACTTTCCTTTTCTTCTTTCTTCCTTTCTTTCTTTTGCTCTGTCTTGTCCTTGTCTTTTGTTTTCTTTCTTTCATTTGTTTTCTGTCTAACTTTCACTCTTTCTTTCTTTCTTTTAGATTGTTTTGCTTTCTTTTTTCTTTCTTTTCTTTTCTTTTCTTTCTTTCTTTCTTTTTCTTCTTTCTTTCTTTCTTTCTTCTTTCTCCCTGTCTTTCTTTATTTCTTTTCTTTCTTTCTTTCTTTCTTTCTTTTCTTTTCTTTCTTTCTTTCTTTCTTTCTTTCTGTCTTTCTGTCTTTCTTTCTGTCTGTCTTTCTTTTTTTCTGTCTGCCTGTCTTTTTTTTCGTTCTTTCTTTCTTTCTGTCTGTCTGTCTGTCTGTCTGTCTGTCTGTTTTTTTCTTTTTTTTTCTTTCTGACAGTCTGTTTGTTTGTCTGTCTGTCTGTCTTGGTTTCTTTCTTTCTTTCTTACTG
>CM054165.1:20901395-20946395 GCA_028751875.1 Rapana venosa | reverse complement strand
GCTCATATGACAGACAACAGTAGTTACTGACTGAGCGCTCGACAAAGAAGAAGAAGAAGAATGGAAATTGCGAAGAAGAAGAAGAAGAAGAAGAAGAAAGAAGAAGAAGAAGAAGAAGAAGAAGAAGAAGAAGAATTGCGAAGAAGAAGAAGAAGAAGAAGAAGAAGAAGAAGAAGAAGAAGAAGAAGAAGAAGAAGAAGAAGAAGAAGAAGAAGAAGAAGAAGAATGCAAAGAAGAAGAAGGAGAAGAAGAAAAAGAAGAAGAAGAAGAAAAAATTCAACTGAATTGAAGACAAAGAAACAAATACAAGACAACCACATCAGCAAAAAGCAAAAAAACAAAAAAAGCAAACTAAAAATAAAATCATACCTCGCGTTGCCATTCGATTCAAAAGTTGAAAACAACAACAACAACACCCACGCTAAAAAACAAACAAACACAAGTATGGTTGTCATGTCTCGACCTGTGGAATCATATTATAGAAACGCCCCAAGATAAAACAGCCAAGAGTTGTGACTCACACAGACATAGATACACAGACAGACATATCGACGGACAGATATATATATATATATATATATATATATATATATATATATATATATATATATATATATATATATATATGTGGACAGACAGACACACACAATAAGAAGAAGAAGAAGAAGAAGAAGAAGAAGAAGAAGAAGAAGAAGAAGAAGAAGAAGAAGAAGAAGAAGAAGAAGAAGACGAAGAGAAGACGACGACGAAGAAGAAGAAGAAGAAGAAGAAGAAGAAGAAGAAGAAGAAGACTGTATGGAATTTATATAGCGCTGAATCTTGTAAAGCAACAAATCAAAGCACTCGCACACATACACATACACGCACACGCCCACGAACGCACACACGCACGAACGCACACACACACTCTCACACACACACACGCACTCACACACACACACACACACACACACACACACACACACACACACACACACACACACACACACACACACACACACACACACACGCATGCACGCACGCACGCACGCACGCACTCACGCACGCACCCAAGCTACGTCGTTTTCTCTATCAGTTCTCCATTGTAGCTTATAACATGGATTCTCTCTCTCTCTCTCTCTCTCTCTCTCTCTCTCTCTCTCTCTCTCTCTCTCTCTCTCTCTCAAACACACACACACACACACACACACACACACACACACACACACACACACACACACACACACACACACACACACACACACACATGCACACAGTCTCTCTCTCTCTCTCAGGTACCTCAAGTGATGAAGACATAGTTATTCGTTCCATAAGATGACACTACAGCCCCCACTCCCCCCCCCCCCCCCCCCCTTCATCCCGCCCGAAAAAGGGTGAGAATGAAAACTTGACGAGGATGACAAAGAAAGAGAACTTTGGAAAAGAAGACTTTGAAGAAGACAGCTTTAAAAAAAAGAGAATACTTTGAAGAAGACAGCTTTGAAGAAAAGAGAAGACTTTGAAGAAGACAGCTTTAAAGAAAAGAGAAGACTTTGAAGAAGACAGCTTTGAAGGAAAAGAAGACTTTGAAGAAGACAGCTTTGAAGGAAAAGAAGACTTTGAAGAAAACAGCCTTGAAAAAAGAGAAGACTTTGAAGAATACAGCTTTGAAAAAAAGAGAATGCTTTGAAGAAGACAGTTTTGAAAAAAGAGAAGACTTTGAAGACAAATTTGAAGAAAAAGAATACTTTGAAGAAGACAGCTTTGAAAAAAAGAGAAGACTGAAGAAGACAGCTTTGAAAAAAAGAGAATACTTTGAAAAGACAGCTTTGAATAAAGAGAATACTTTGAAGAAGACAGCCTTGAAAAAAGAGAATGCTTTGAAGAAGACAGCTTTGAAAAAAGACAATGCTTTGAAGAAGACAGCTTTGAAAAAAGAGAATGCTTTTGAAGAAGACAGCTTTGAAAAAAGACAATGCTTTGAAGAAGACTATGAAGAAGACAGCTTTGAAGAAAAAAAAAGACTTTGAAGAAGAAGAGGGAAGAAGTGGAGGAAGTAGGAGAAAGACGGTTGCGAAGCAAGAGGACGATTGCCAGGAAGAAAACAAAATGCGAAGAAAAAGATTCAAAGAATGAAAAGAAGAGAAAGCACAGAAATTGAAGAATTGCAGAGAATGCAACAAACAAAAAAGAAAATGCAAAGAAGAAAGAAGAAGAAAAGAAGAATTGCGACGAAGAAGATTTGCGAAGAAGACGAAGAAGAATGCAAGAAGAAGAAGAAGAACGAAGAAGAATGCGAAGAAATGAAAGAAGAATGCGAAGAAGAATGCGAAGAAGAATTGCGTAGAAGAAGAAGAAGAAGAAGAAGAGAAGAAGAAGAAGAAGAAGAGAAGAAGAAGAAGAAGAAGAGGAAGAAGAAGAAGAACAACAACAACAATAACAACAACAAAACAAGAACAAAAACAAGACTGCAACGAATACGAAAAACAAGAACACCACCACCACTACCAACAACAACAACAACCACAACACCACCACCACCACCACTACCACCACCACCATAAAACAACCTTAAATCAAACACCAACCCCCCCACCCCCACCCACCCCCCTCCCACACCTCCAAACCCAATAAAAAAAACCCAACATGAAGCAGTCTCACTCAACAACACTTAATAAAGTACAAAGAACTTACTTCTCAAAATCCACTAGAAGTTTTCGAGACGAACCCAACAGTACAGCACAGCACAGCACAGCACTCGAGTATCGCGACTCGCTGAAAGCAATACTGTCCACACACATACACTTAGACACAGACACAGAGAGATAGCAGAGAAGACAAAATCTGCCAGCCAACCAGCCAGCCAGTCAGCCAGTCAGTCAGTCAGCCAGCCAGCCAGACAGCTAGCTAGCTAGCTATCCTTGCTCTGTGAGGAGGAGAGAGAGAGAGGAGAGAGAGAGAGAGAGAGAGAGAGAGAGAGAGAGAGAGAGAGAGAGGAGAGAGAGAGAGAGAGAGAGAGAGAGATTTGCAGGCAATGATCATTATCAGCTCTCTCTCTCTCTGTGGGGTTGGGGTGGGTGGGGAGGGGGGAGGTGGAGATGGGAGGGGTGGGAGGAGATGGGGAGGGGGGTGGGTGAGGTGAGTGGGGGGTGTTGGGGTAGGTGGGGTGGGGGTGGGTGTGAGTGGTGTGGTGTGTGATTGGGTGTGTGTGTTATGTGGTGGTGGAGTGCGGCGGTGTGCGGTGTCGTGTTGTGTGTGTGTGTGTGTGTGTGGTGTGTTTCCGCGCGCGGGGTATGTGCGTGGTGTGTGTGTGTTGTTTGTGTTGTGTGTGGTGTGTGTTGTTGTTGATTGCTGTTGTTGCTGTTGTGTGGTGGGGGTGTGTGTGTTTTTGTTGTTTCTGTTGTTGTTGTTGTCGTTGTTATTGTGGTTGTGGTGTGGTGTGGTGTGTGTGTGGTGTGTGTGTGCCTGTGCGTGCGCGCGCGCGTGTGTGTGTGTGTGTGTTGTGTGTGTGTGTGTGTGTGTGTTGTGTGTGAGCGATTCACTCTAAGATGGTAGACATGAACAAAATAGTTCTGTTTGTCTGTTTGGTTGGGCTCAAAATTCTTGCCAAGTGTCGAAAGCCTTCGCTTCATTTATGATGCCTTTAACTCAGGGGGGAACAAGCCCAAGCCCAATGACTAAATTGAATTTTAATTTAAAAATTTTAAAAATTCTTTTATACCGAGGATAATGGAATAAGCACTTATGTGGGTTTTTTTTTACATCCAGTCCCCGTGTGTATTCCGTTTTGTAAATTCTGTCATCTGTTTCCACCGGCACAAAATGGCCTGTATGTGTGTGTGTGCGCTCGCGCGTGTGTGCATGCGTGCGCGCGCGCGTGTATGTGTGTGTGTGTGTGTGGTGCGCGCGCGCGTGCGTATATGTGTGTTTGTGTGTGAGTGTGCGTGTGCATATATACGTGGATGTCAACGTCAAAGTCAATTTCAATTTTTATATTTTTTAATTATTTTTTTTTTTTTGGGGGGGGGGGGGGTCTTATGGCCACAATGAATAAGTTATATATTTTATATTTGCTTCGTTTCATAAAACCAGTAGACCCCGAAGTCGGAATGCGGCTACCTTCGTGGTGGGTTTAAAAAAAAAGTCACATAAACAAAATCTCACCATTGGTGAACCGTGTAGCTCTTGCCTAGGAACAAAAAAAATCCATCAATTTAAAAAAAAAGCCCCCCCCCAAAGAAAAAAAAATCCAATTTAAAAATAAAGCCGAACAAACCCAAAAACAACGCAAAGAAACAATAAAAAAGAAAGCAAAAAACCCAAACCAAAACAAAAAAAGCAACAAAAACAAAAACGAAAAAACATTACGCAAACACCACCTCACAAACATCAGAGAAAACACAAAAAACAAACTGAAACTTTACAAGGAGGAAAAATATAAAATCAATATAGAAATAACAAAAGCATCATGTCATGATAATATCACCTACACCCAAGCGCTTCGATTCGATATTTTTACCAGATTCAGCGCTAATATAAATCCCAGACATTGTTATTATTATTATTGCTGTTATTATTATTATTATTATTATTATCATCATCGTCGTCGTCATTATTATTATTATTATTATCATTATTATTATTATTATTATTATTATTATATTCATTAGTATTGTTGTTGTTGTTGTTATTATTATTATTATTTTATTATTATTATTATTATTATTATTATTATTGTTATTATTATTATCAACATCATTATTATTTATTTATGATATTATTATTATTATCATCATCATCATCCTTTCCTGGGCAAAAGTTGATCAATACGCCACACATTGACACGCGCTAGACACTGACATTTCCAGTGATAGTGTCACTATCTCTGTGCGTGCGTGCGTGCGTGCGTACGTGCGTGTGTGCGCGCGCGCTCACCCCAAACTGTGTGTGCGCGCATACGTAAACACAGAGACCGTGCATCGTTAATATGACTGTCTGATGAAGCAGGATTGACCCGGAAGCGGAAGTACAGAAATATTGATAGCTTTACTGCGCAGATGCAATACACTGACAAAGATATTTTGGTGTGTTTACAAGTAAAAGCGCCAGGGCGTTCATTAAAGCACTGTTAAAGTTTTAATAACACGTTATTCATGTTTCGAAACATTGTTAGAAAGGTGGTAAGTATGAAAGATAGAATTTTCTATTATTACCTTCATAAACAGAGACCGGATATCTCAGTGGTCAGAGCACTCGTTTTCCCTCAAGCCAAGGTTAAGCAGCATTGAGCGTGGTTACCACTTGGATGGTTGACCGTTTGCGCGCCTTGGCTTCAGTACAGTCCTCCACTTCACCCAGCTGTTGATGGGTACCTGTCTTTTTAGGGACGGGGAAGATAAAGCAGCGAGGGAGAGGAGATGGGCGCCTCCCTCAATATGCTGGCCCCTAGAGAAGCTGAGGTCTCTGATGCCTCACTCCCCTACGACAAACATAAGTTATGCGACACCTTTACCATCAATTTTACCTTCATCTTGGACAGTGTGATACACCACCATCTTTTTGACACGATGTATAAAATGGGCTGTTAAAAACACATCATCTCCCTAATCTTCTCATTTTCTGAAGTCCTAAAGGGCACTATCAGATGGGGCGACCAAAAATGTAAAAATTTTCAACATCTCAAAGGAGTTAGACAAGGATGCAGTTCTCTCACCTCACGTTTTCAATATATATACATAGATAAAGTCATAAGGAAGTCTGATACTGAAGACATAGATAGGTCTCAAGGTAGGTGACAAAAACATAAGGAGTCTGCACTAGGCTGGTGGTACAGCACCACTAGCTGATAACATGACCAGCATGAAGAGAGTATGACGCAGAGAAGACACAACAGGAAGAAGAGCCAGCCTCAAGCTCAATGCCAAAGAGACAAAAAGTGCTGCATGTTGCCAGGACCAGCCGCCAAACAGAGCATGAAATAAAGACTGACAAAACTCCCCTTCGGATGAGACTATAAACCGAGGCCCCGTGTTCGAACGCATGCAGACATCTTGCGCACACGTTAAATCCTGTTCCGCATTTCGGAAGAGTAGGCCATTGTGTGCCGGTGGAAACAGATGACATCATTTTCAAAACCGCGTACACACGGAGACTGGATGTAAAAAAGCACATGAGTGCTTATTCCATTATCCTCGATATAAAAGAATAGATAAAATAGATAAGATAAAGAATAGATAAATCTAGAAAAAAATGTCAGACTTTAAATATCTCGGCTCAATCAAAACAGATGACGGATCCTGTACCAAGGACATAAAGGCAAGAATAGTCATATTTAAAAGTAGAATTATCCAACTAAATAACCGCTGGAAAGATTGCATCATTCCTGACAGGTGAAACATGAAAATAATCAAATGCTTAGTATGACCCGTCATGCTATAATTATGGCTGTGAATCCTGGACACGAAGATATGACGATTTAAAAAAAAAGAATCGAAGCAGACGAGATGTGGTTTTTAGAAGGCTGCTGAAGGTCACTTTGCCAGATACAAGAATAAAATAATGAAGGCATATCACACAAACTAGGAACAGAAAAACCCCTTCTTCCTTTTGTAAATGAAAAGGAAACTAAGATAATTATACAGGCCATGCGCTACGAAACCAAGATACGGACATCACGAAGACTGTCTTTCAAGGTAAGATCAATTTATTTATTTATTTATTTTATTTATTTAATCTTTTATATCGAAGATAATGGAATAAGCACTTATGTGCTTTTTACATCCAGTCCCCGTGTGTATGCGGTTTTGCAAATTTTCTCATCTGTTTCCACCGGCACACAATAGCCTACTCTTCCGAAAAGCGAGACAGGGTTTAACGTGTGCGCAAGATGTTCTGCATGCGTGCGAACACGGGGCCTTAGTTTATAGTCTCATCCGAAGGACTTTAGTCTCATATAGTCTCATCCGAAGGATCAAGGGGGAATAAGGCAGACCACCATCTTCTCTCATTGGCAACATCACCGAATCCTGTTGCATGAGATTCCATGAAGTCAGCAGGGCCAGTACAGAAAAGACGGAGCAAATGGAGAAAGAGGATCATGATTGTCATTATCATTGGGTGCAGTGGCTAACGCAGAACTGGGTGCATTTATACAGGCTGCACACCGGTTTTAATTCGGGGGTCACGTAGTATCTTCTATAGAGTGCGAGTAGAAGAAAATGTTGGTGATTTTCACAGATTTTTTTTAAGCATGAAAAAATGGACTGTGCACTTGTTTTGGGGATTGAGGACATAGAGCAATACCAGGTAGTCACGAGAATGTTGGAAATAACCATCAAATGAGGTTTGCCTGTATTCCTACAGCGTTGACCCCGCGCATGCATAATGCGCTAAGGAAGCTAGCAGACAAAAAGGACTGAAGGGGTACAGTGTTTGCTGAAACATTAAAAAAAATTCAAATCTACCAAATTTGTTCAAAATCACATGAGTTTTGAGTCAGAGGCTAGTCTTTCACAAAAAGTGGTTTTTATTTCTGTGGATGCCTTAGTAGTGGGGTATGAATATAAGAGTCACATAGAAAAACAGAACGAAAAGAGTGATTTTTTAATACCAGTGTGCAGCCTGTATTTACCCCTACATATGTAAATATGCTGACATTTCCCTGTGTTGTAACTATCCAACTTAAGATTAGACAGGAAACGGAAACGGAAGCGGAAACGGAAGCAGAGAAATTTGCATAACTGTACTGCGCAGATCTAATGGCTTCAGAACACTGTCAAAATAGATATTTCGTGGAAAATATGAAAAAAATATTCCAGTAATACTGTATTACTTTGAGCAGTTTTGTAAGAAGTAATTTGTAATTGCCTTAGGCTGAAGTCATACCAAATAAAATCTACTGGAATTAATCATATGAATTAATGTTATATGATAAAGCTCATGTATCTAATTCTCTCTCTCTATATATATATTTATATATTATATATAGAGGTAGAATTATATATATATATATATATATATATATATATATATATATATATATATATATATAGAGAGAGAGAGAGAGAGAGAGAGAGAGAGAGAGAGGTTTGTTATCCCCAAGCTAAGGTAAAGCAGCATTGAGTATGGTTACCTCTTGGATGGGTGACAGTTTGAGCGTCTTGGCTTCAGTACAGTTCCCCCAATTCACCCAGCTGTAAATGGGTACCTCCTGTCCTCTTTAGGGTCAGGGAAGGTAAAGCAGCGAGGGAGAGGAGATGGGCGCCGCTGCCCTCAATATACTGACCCCTGGAGAAGCTTACCACCAGTCAAAGTAATAGCCTAGCTGCCCATTGCCGTGGTCAAAGCACGCAAAACCAGCATAACTCAGTCAAGGGTCCAGGGCCCAGTGCTAAAATTAGCGCGCCCTGTCCTTTTACCATGTTCAAGTGTGGTCAGTTTCTGCTGTAATTAGCAACCAGCTGGGATGGGATGGATAGCAGCTGATCGTGGTAGCTGAAAGTTGAGGGAAACATCAAGCTGTGAGGTATTTGAAGAAACACTTAACACGTTCAAGTCTATTAACCCGTGTGTATTTTCTTCCTTCTCCTTAATGGCCAGCGTTCTCTTGCTTTCAAAAGAAGCGTGAGCGAAGGAAGCAGTGCTCAACTTCTGGAGACGTTTTCCCTTGCAACACCTGTGGGAAGTGCTGTGCATCCAGAATCGGCCTCTTCTCCCATATGAGGATACATTCTGACAGATAAGCCTGCCTGCCTACTCATCCGTCGATCCGACGGGAGACTCCAACATTTTCTTCCTTAATGCGAAAACAATCCTACAAGGCACAGTGAGGGGAGGAAGACGAAGAAGAAGAAGTAGATGCAGACAAAGTGAAGAGATGGGAGGACACAACATTCAAGAGTGAACGGACAGACATGGAGCTGAGAGACACCCTGAGGGTGGCTGAGAGACGAGAAGACTGGAGAAAGGTGAGTTGACAAAGCTTCGAAGGGGCCCCCAAAGGATTCGGAATCTGAGGGATCCGTGACGGTGAATGCGAACCCAGTGTGTGTGGAGATGAGTGTAACAGTGCTTATTCTGGGTACTTTTCTATAGGCCATGGGGATAGGTGTAAAGGTAAGGAACGTCCAACAACAACGAATCAGTAACTCTACAAAACCGAAAGTAATTTTTTTTTCACGAGGAAGAATATGTCGAAAAATGCAAATGAAAAAGCAAAATGTGAAGAAAGGAGACAAATTTGATGTGATGAAGGTGATGATGATGATGAAGAAAAAGGGATGCAAAGCAAGAAGAGAATGGAACGGAGAAGAAGGAGTACAAGAAAAAGAAGAAAAAATGTATGAGAAGGAGAATGGAAAGAAGAAAAGCAAAACAAAAAAGACATGATAACACTAAATGTGAAGAAAAAGTCTAAGTGGAAAGTTATTCAAAGAAATAAACAAAAACAACTCACACACACCCAAAAAAACCAACAAAAACTCCACTCGCGTGCGTGGGTGTGTGTGTGCTTGCGTGTGTGTGTGTGTGTGTGTGTGTGTGTGTGTGTGTGTGTGTGTGTGTGTGTGTGTGTGCGCGCGAACTTGTGTATGTACATGTGTGCTAGTTCGTATGTTTTGCGTGTGTATAATCTGTATACATACGCACGCACGCACACACGCATGTGTTTGCTCGTGCGTGTGTGTGTTTGTGTATGTGTGCATGCGTGTGCGCGTGCGTGCGTACATGCGTGCGCGTGCGCGCGCGCGTGTGTGTGTGCGTTTGTGTGTGTTGTGTTCCTGTAGTTCGTGTCTCTGCACAGTTTCCCTGCTCGCTGTATCTCTCTAATTAATCTCGAGCAATGCTTTCCTGAGGACCCCGGATCGGATTTCCGTTGCATGCATGTGCGAGCACATTTTCCTGACAAGATGGCCCGTTCTGATGTGCCTGCGCATACGCGCGAAACACAGGCGCACGGCAGTCGCATGCACGCATACACAGATACATACACGCGCTCGCACGCGCATGCACGCCGTAAGCACGCACTCCCCAAAAAAACGCATGCACACAGATATAAATACATACATATATACATACATGCATTCATGCATCATGCATGCATACATTCATGCATACATACTTACATACATACATACATACATACATACATACATACATACATACATACATACATACATACATATATACATACATACATACACACATACATACATACATACATGCATGCATGCATGCATGCATGCATGCATGCATGCATGAATGCATACATACACGCGGGCACATTCACTTAAGGACACAACATAATAATAATGATAATAATAATAATAATAATAATAATAATAATAATAATAATAATTATAACTTGAATTTATATAGCGCTATATCTTGCAAAAAACAAATCAAAGCGCTTTCATTCATCTTATGCATTCACATGCAGCCAGTTACAATTAATAGGTTGTTTTTTTGACAAATTCAAATGTATACACACACACTCGCATGCACGCACGCACATACACGCACACACACGCACACCCACACACACACATAAAGGCTGTATACTCAGCAGGGTGATGGGGCTTTGGCTGTTGAGGGCAGGAACAAAAATGAAATGGAACAAGAGGGGAGAATCTTAGGTTTGAAATAAATGTGTCTTGAGGCCGGATTTTAAAGCGTCATAAGAAGGCTTTTAGAAAAGGGAGAGAGGGAGGTCATTCCAGATTGATGGACCAGAAATAGAGAAAGAGTGACGGCCAACAGTGGATTGGTTGAATCTAGGTATTCTTAAGCACAAGGTATCAGCAGCAGAGCGGAGGGAACGAGAAGGAGTGTACAGGTGAAGACATTCACAGAGGTAGGAAGGTGCTGTTTTATGGAGGCATTTGTTACAGAGGGTGCTGATCTTATAGATTTGTAACAGAGGATACTGATCTTATAGTTTACTCTCTGTGGCACAGACAGCCAGTGTAGAGATCGCAAGAGATGAGTAATGTGCTAAGATTTTTATCTTTCTGAGGACTAGGCGAGCTGCATAATTTTGTATACGTTGAAGGGAGTGGATAAATGATGATGGCAGACCAGCCAGAAGAGAATTGCAATAGTCCAGACGTGAGAGAATGAGACGTGACTAGTTTGAATGTTGCATCAGTGGACAGGTACTTTCGAACTGCATTGATGCGCGCAATTGATAGTAGCACGACTGGCAGGTTTGAGTGATGAATTTTTGCATGGATAGTGTATTGTCTATAACGACCCCTAGATATTTCACAACAGTAGATAAAGGGGCAGATTGCCGAGTTATATTGAAGATGTTGTGATGGAAGATAGTTTGTGTTTGGTGCCTCAAGCATGGCTTCGGTTTTATCTGCATTTAACTGTAACTTGTTCTGTATCATCCAGTTTTGGTTATATTGAAGGCAGTAGGACCTACAAATCAAGAGAGAAGGCAAATTTTCAAAAGCTAAGAATTTGAGAGTCATCTGCATAAAAATGATGGTTGATCTGATGACGATTTATTTTGTGTGAAAGAAGATTCGGATGATTTATTCATAAAGGCCATTGTCCCTTAGAAGGGGTATATACAAGGTAGAACACACACTTTGTAGGTTTTCACAGATTATGGTATATCATGCTGACAACATACTGCATACTTTAAACGCTTTTTATAAAATATACAACAAGCTTTTTTGCAATTGTTTCATTAGGAGTTGTCATTAGCATAATCAATTTGAACAAAACTGGCTGTCGAAAATACTTTAAAGGAATCAATTGTTCTCGTAGCTCTCTCAGCTCAGGGCAAGACCAAACAAAATGGAGTTCATTTTCAAGAGCATCTTGACATAATGGATACATCAAAGAACGATCGCTGACATATATATAGCGATAAGAATGTAAATGTATCTCAGAAATGCCAAATCTTAATTTAGTTATTATTCGTTTTAGGTGTCTGTCTATGTGTATTGATACATAGACTGGAACACCATGAAAAGGATTCAACATTCTGTACATATCAAATCCAGCACTCTCCTGAACAAATGAAGACCATGTCTGCCATCGTGCAATCTACCAGTCGTTGCCGAAACGCAAAAATAACCCCAGTTATGTCCCCTACACCTTGATTTTCCCATACGAAACCAAAACCATATTCATATAATTTCAGTCCTTCGGATGAGATTATAAACCGAGGTCCCGTGTGCGAACGCACGCAGAACATCTTGCACACACGTTAAATCCTGTTCCGCTTTTCGTAAGAGTAGGCCATTGTGTGCCGGTGGGAACAGATAACAGAATTTTCAAAACGACATACACACGGGGACTGGATGTAAAAAAGCAAATTAGTGCTTATTCCATTATCCTCGATATAAAAGAATAAAATAAAATAAATAAAGTCTAATATTCGATACCCAGTTTTTTTTTTACTTCTTGCATCTAAATTCATTAACATTTTATAAGCTTTATGAGGTAATGTATGTTATTCCATTTGTGTCAGTTTTAGCCAATAACGAATACACTTGACCATGGAAATTAAACTAATTGGATACCTGTTAGTTTCCCCATAAACTAAGTCATTGGGTGTTTGAATTGATATACCTAGACATTTCTTCAAGGCATACAAATTAATCTTTTCAATTTCCACAACACCTGCATCTAAGCCCCATAATTTAGCACCACATTGCACCATAGGTTGAATTTGGGCATCAAACATCTTCAGAAATAACGTAAGAGAGTCATTATTTAATTGCATTAGTTTTCTCAGAATACACAATAATGGATACTTTGCTCTACTTACCAGATCTCTACAGGCAAATGACAAACTTAGTCGTGTTGAAAAATATATTCCTAGATACTTATATGCATTCACAACTGGCATAACGCTTCCATTATAAGTCCATCTTTCCCGCTCTGCAAGGTACCCCCCTTTTCTTAATACTATAATGTTACTTTTTGACATATTAACCTTAAACTGTGGTGAAACTGACGCTTTTTCTAAACTATTTAATTGTCTTTGCAGCCCAACAACTGTCTCTGAAATTAACACTTCATCATCAGCCAGAAGGAGTAAAAATATTTCTAAAGTGTCATCTATGAATCGTGCACCATGTCTACCATTACGAATAACTTCCAGAGTCAACTCATTGTGAAACAAAGAAAACAAAATAGGACTGCGCACATCTCTCTGTTTAACACCAGCTGTACAGTTTATGTAATCTGTCAATCATGCACCACATCTAACTCTAGCATTTACAAATTTGTACATACTCATGATACATTTAAACAATTTCCCCCGAATTCCATTTTGAAACAAAATAGGCCACAATATACTTCTTTTAACAGAATCAAAAGCTTTTTCAAAATCGATGAAAGCCACATATAATTTACGATTCAAACAGAACTGTTTTTGAACAAAGGCTATTAAAGTAAACATATGATCTGCAGTGTAGTAATTTCGTTTAAACCCAGCCTGAAATTCTCCAGTTATGTTATTCTCCTCTATCCATTCCTGTACACCTCTATTAATAACTGCACTATATAATTTACTACTAATATTACACAAAGAAATTCCCCTGTAGTTATTTGGATTGTTAACATCGCCCTTTTTGTATAAAGGTAGAACAATTGACTCAGTCAAGCTATCTGGGTGCATACCCTTATCAAAGAACGCACTGAAAAACTGTACAAGAAAGTTCATTATCGATTCTACCTTACAAGCACTTTTTATCATCTTTCCAATAATACTAACAGAGCCAGCGGCTTTTCGGTTTTTTTAATTTCCTTAAAGCTAACATTATTTTTTCTTTTGAAATTGGACGATTAAAGTTATTATCGCAATAATCACTATAATCAATTCCTTCTTCCCTATCTGTATCATTATGAATACCATCATTTATTTCAAGCAATTTCTTAAAATGTTGAAACCTGTGTGAAAGAGGAGCAGTGTAGAGAGTGAAAAGAACAGGGCTAAGAACTGATCCCTGTGGTACTCTACATTCCAGTTTGGCAGGTGTTGATTGAACCTTGTTTACTGCAACTGTGTGGAATCGGTCTGTAAGGTTTGAACTGAACCATGTGAGGGTTGTGCCTTTAATACCAACAGTTTTTTGGAGATGGGAGAGAAGAATTGAGTGGTCTATAGTGTCGAAGGCTGCAGATAAGTCGAGAAGAGTGAGAAGGGAGATTTTTTGTGAGTCAGACGCATGTAGAAGCATGTTTAAGGTGTAGACTAGGGTGGTTTTGGTGCTGTGGTTGGTGCAATAGGCAGACTGAAAAGGGGGAAGGAGACTGTTTGAATGAAGATGGCTGTTGAGTTCTATCAGAACAACTTTTTTAAGGACTTCAGAGATGAAAGGTAGGTTGGATACATGTCTATAAATCTTCAGAGTGTTAGGATCGAGGGCGTGCTTTTTGAGTAAAGGTGTAACTATTGCAGTTTTGAGAGCTGTTGGAAAAGTTCCTGAAAGAAGTGATGAGTTTACTATTTTTGTGATAGTGGGTATAAGCTGTGGAGGGCACTGAGTGAAAAGAGAAGCAGGTTTGGGATCAAGATTACATGATTTTATTGTCATTTCTTTCAGAATTGTGCGATTTCTTTTTTGCTTGCTGGATAAAAGAGAAGGAGAGGAGTGCCAGAAAATTGGGGGTCAGAAATTGCAGGCTGAAAAGAAGTCTGATCCAAACTAGAGCAAATGTTGCGGACTTTGTCAGAAAAGAATGCAGAAAATATAGAAGGAAGTTCAGAGTGGTAGTGAATAGAAGGCAGAGGACTAGCCTTCTCAGATCCAAGAAGAGTGGATGTGAGGGAAAAAGAGAGATTTCATAGATGTCGCATCAAAAACTTGAGAAGAGTAATACTTTGCTTTTGCTGAATGGACTAAGGTTTTGACTTTGTTGACTTGATTACGAAGAAGCGTTTGTTTATTTCAGTTTTTGTTTTTCGCCATTGCCGCTCTAGCCGTCGGCGTTAGCGTTTTGCGACCAGGATGTCATGGGTGTACCATGGTGCACAGGACTTATCAGGCAGGAGATGGTCAGTAGGAGGTGCATGCTCATCAAGGAGTAGGCTGAGAATGGTATTGTAGTGTTTAGAAGGGTCAGTATGGTCAGGGGTTTGTAATAGACGTTCAGCAGCTTGGGAAAGAAAAGTTTGAATATCTATGACCTTGAAGCTGCGACGGGTAATGCGCTTCTTTCTGATAGGCTTTGCAGTGTTGAGGAAGAAAAGAATAGCAGAAGGATCGGAGAGCAGCTCGTCAATGACAGATACAGACTGAGATGTGACTAGACCTTGTGAGACATCGGTGATAAGCCAGTCTAAAATGTGACCTGATCTGTGTGTTGGTTCGTTTACCAGCTGGGAAAGAGAGTGATTTGACAGAGAAAGAGAAAGACGCTTAACATCACGAGAAGACTGGTTGTCGAAGGGGAAGTTAAAGTCAACAAGTATAATAAGTTTCTTGGGAGAGAGGCTGAAATGGTCAAGGAGTGACTGAAACCCTTGGTGGAAAACTGAAGACCTCAAATTGTTTCTACGGTTGGGAGGTGGACGGTAAAGGCAACAGAAAATAACAGAGTGGCCGGGTAAGGTGAAGATAAGTTCACAGACTTCGAAAGATTCGGGTGAAAAAGGAAGGAAGTGACAGATAGAAAGAGCTGAATGCAGTGTCTTTGTAGACGATGGCAATGCCACCTCCACGGGAGAGTCGGGGAAAAAAGAGTTTTGTCACACACATACACATAAGTCCTTCGGATGAGACTATAAACCGAGGCCCCGTGTGCGAACGCATGCAGAACATCTTGCGCACATGTTAAATCCTGTTCCGCATTTCGAAAGAGTAGGCCATTGTGTGCCGGTGGGAACAGATGACAAAATTTACAAAAAACCGCTTACACACGGGGACTGGATGTAAAAAGCACATGAGTGCTTATTCCATTATCCTCGATTAAAAAAAAGCGCTTTTCAGTGTACCTAAACAAACACACACACACACACAAATAGAATTACACACACGAACACACGAACGCACACGCACACTATTCTTTCTTTCTCTCTCTCACTCTCACGCAGCACCACCCCACATTCTCACACACGCCCACAATTTCACTCATATACTCACACTCATTCACACACACTTACACACACTTACACACACACACACACACACACACACACACACAGCATGCACGCACGCGCATACACACACACACTCATTTCATGCACACACATACACGCACGGACGTTACACACTCTATACACACACTCACACATACACACCACACACACACACACACACACACAAAACACACCACACACCACACACCACAACACACACACAACACACACACAACACACACACTCGTCTGATATCACTTTTTGGTGGAAGGACGTTAAACCGAAGAATAAACACACACACATACACACAACACACACAGAGTCTCTCTCCCTCCATGTCTGTCTGTCTGTCTGTCTCTCTACTGTTACCCACGTATTGTTTAAAAACTCACACACCCAAACCCAAAACCCGCACAAGCCTTTGTTCTAACCAGGTAACTAAACATTTCACTCGCCTACACATCTACCGTAATACTATCTCACTGACCACTCAGATTCACTAATTAACACGCTTGCTACTGACCAAAGCAACGACCTCTATGACTTGCCGGACTTGAACCGGCCGGTCAAATTCAAGCCTGATGTTCGTGTGTCTTCGGGTCATTCTCCTTGATGATTTGTAAGACAGAAATAACAACAACCAAAAAAATCGACAAAGGCACCAATGTAGGTAAATCATTGTAATATGATTCCCGAAGTTGGAATGCCGTTACCTTAATTGCAGGCAAATACGGTCACACACACATACATACACACAACACACACAGAGTCTCTCTCCCTCCATGTCTGTCTGCTGTCTGTCTCTCTACTGCTACCCACGTATTGTTTAAAAACTCACACACCCCCAATCCCAAAACCCGCACAAGCCTTTGTCCTAACCAGGAATTTAATCCCTTCACTCGCCTACACATCTACCGTAATACTATCTCACTGACCACTCAGATTCACTAATTAACACGCTTGCTACTGACCAAAGCAACGACCTCTATGACTTGCCGGACTTGAACCGGCCGGTCAAATTCAAGCCTGATGTTCGTGTGTCTTCGGGTCATTCTCCTTGATGATTTGTAAGACAGAAATAACAACAACCAAAAAAATCGACAAAGGCACCAATGTAGGTAAATCATTGTAATATGATCCCCAAAGTTGGAATGCCGTTACCTTAATTGCAGGCAAATACGGTCACATACACAGACAGACACACACACACACACATACACACAAACACACACAGACAGACACAAACACACACAGACACATACACACAACACACACACAGGCAGACACACACAAATATCATTCGGACGAGACCATAAACGCTATAAACGGAGGTCCCGTGTGCGAGCGCACGCAGAATATCTTGCGCACGCGTTAAAATCCTGTTCCGCTTTTCCTAAGAGTAGGCCATTTTGTGCCGGTGCGAACGGATGACAAAATGTACAAAACTGCATACACACAGGGAATGGTTGAAAAAAACACATGAGTGCTTATTCCGTTATCCATCGAAATATAAGAATAAAAAAAAGAAAAATCATAAAAAAGAAACACACACACAAACACACACACATAAACCACACACAAACACACAAACACACATACACAAAGACACACAGACAAACACACACAAATACACACACAAACACACACACAATCACACACACAAACACACACACATACAAACACACAAACACACACACAAAAACACACAAACACACACACAACACACACACACACATACACACACACACAAAATCTCACAAGATCCTTATCGATTTTTTCCTCTTTTTTTACTGGTTTAAGTTAACGGTAAATGATGCAATAACGTAATGTCTTAGTATAATCATTACGAAATTTGTTCTTAGATAGATGGCTTGATGAAAAAAAGCAAATGCATTGCTTATTCAATGTACCATCTGGAAATAAAATTTTGACTTGACTTGACTTGACCGTTGGTGTTGAACTTCGGACACAGATACACAAACACACACATAAACACACACACACACACACACAAACACACACACACATACACACACATATACACACACATACACACATACATACACACATACACACATACACTCTCACACACAAACACACACATACACACACACAAACACACACACACACAAACCCTCACACATACACACATACACAAACGCACAAACACACACATGCACAAACACACACATACACACACAACTACACACACACACAAACACACACTTGATTGATTCTTGATTATTGATTCTTCGACACACACAAACACAAACACACACAAACACACACACACATATAAACACACACACTCACACACACACACACACACACAAACACACACATACACACACAATCTCACCACATACGTTAACTCCTGTTCCGCTTTTCGTAAGAGTAGGCCATTGTGTGCCGGTAAGAAGAGATGACAGAATTAACAAAACTGCATACATACGGGGACTGGAGGTAAAAAAGCACATTAGTGCTTATTTCGTTATCCTCGAGATAAAAGAATAAAATAATTTTAAAAAAATAAACAAATTAAACACACACATACACACAAACGCACACACACACAAACACAAACACACAATTACACACACAAATATACATACACACAGACGCACACAGACAGGCAGACAGACAGACAGACAGACACACACACAAACACACACAGAGGCACACAAACAGAAATACACACACACACACAAACACACACACTACCCCACCCCCCCCCTCACACACACAAACACACACACACCACACACATACCCACCCCCACCCCCACCCCCACACAAACATACATATACCCACCCACCACCCAAACACACATACACAAACACACATACCCACTCCCCCACACACCCACACACCCACCCAACACACACACACACAAACACACACACACACATACCCACTCCCCACCACCCACCACACACACACCAAACACACACACAAACAACACACACACACACACACACACACACACACACACACACACACACACACACACACACACACAACACACACACACAACACAAGAAGAATGTGAAGAAGAATGCGAAGAAGAAGAAGAATGCGAAGAAGAATGCGAAGAAGAATGCGAAGAAGAATGCGAAGAAGAAGAATTGAAGAAGAAGAAGAATTGAAGAAGAAGAAGAAGAAGAAGAAGAAGAAGAAGAAGAAGAAGAAGAGAAGAGAAGAAGAAGAAGAAGAAGAAGAAGAAGAAGAAGAACAAGAAGAATTGAAGAAGAAGAAGAAGAAGAAGAAGAAGAAGAAGAAGAAGAAGAAGAAGAAGAAGAAGAAGAAGAAGAAGAAGAAGAAGAAGAATGCGAAGAAGAAGAATTTGAAGAAGAAGAAGGAAGAAGAAGAAGAAGAAGAAGAAGAAGAAGAAGAAGAAGAAGAAAGAAGAAAACAAGAACAGAACAAGAAGAACAAGAAGATTTAAAAGAGAAGGAAGAGAACAGAGAAGAAGAGATAGAAGAGACTAACGTTAGGAGTTTTTGTTCAGCTAAGTCCAGTGCACACGTAAGATGTTGTTATGCAAAATCTTATCGTTGTTTCTCGTCCTCGGCTAGGCTCTGAGTTTCACCAGTTGAGCGTATGCGACGTTTTTGAGGGGACGGGATAGCCAAAGTACCATGTAACCCTAGGGACAGGTAGCTCATGGTCGACACTCGCTTTCCCCCAGCCAAGTTAAGCAGCGTCGAGCGTGGTTACCAGTTGGATGGGTGACCATTTGCGCGCCTTGGCTTCAGTACAGTTCCCCCAGTTCACCCAGCTGTAAATGGGTACCTTGCCCTCTTTAGGGTCAGGGAAGGTAAAAGCAGCGAGGGAGAGGAGATGGGCGCCGCCCTCAATATGCTGGCCCTAGAGAAGTGAGGTCTCTGACGCCTCGCTCCCCTACGACCTTATAGGTTACGGGACTCCTTTACCTTTACCTTACCGTTTTTGCCCACTGTGAAGGTAGCCGCTTTCCGACTTCGGGGATGCATGCTGGGTATGTTCGTGTTGCCGTAACCCACCGAACCTTGACATAGATTACGGACTCTTTCAACACATATCTTTGATCTTCTGCATGTGTATATGCACGAAAGGAATTAAGGCACTGGCAAGTCTGCAATTAAAGTTGACCTGGGAGATCGTAAAAGCCCCCAACTTTGACCGTAAATTCAACAGACGCCGCCGAGATTCGAGTCCACAACTTTTTTTGGATCCATGAATTCGAGTAATGATCCTCTGAAGACAGAGTATGGCTGTCTATGTAGTGAGGTACTTGAAGTAATGAACATCGGGGATGGAGCTCGTTTTTAAAGAGAGATAGAGAGGGGGAGAGAGAGAGAGAGAGAGAGAGAGAGAGAGAGAGAGAGAGAGAGAGAGAATGTGTGTGTGTGTGTGTGTGTGTGTGTGTGTGTGTGTGTGTGTGTGTGTGTGTGTGTGTGTGTGTGTGTGTGTAATGGTAAGCATAAACAAATGACACTGCACAATCAGGCACGCGTGTGCACGTGTGCATACACACAGACAGATATCGATGCACACACACACATACATACATATTCTTTTTGCTGGATTCCTTCACATATAGGATTATTTTCTAATGAGTGGGCTGATCGGGCTGCGAAGAAAGGTGCACGTAATATAAAGGGGTCTATAGTACTGCATGTCCCTCTATCCATTGCAGAGGGTTATCAGTTGTTAGAAGAAGCTTCCTTAAACAAATTCATAGAAAAGCATAGCCAAATCAAGCAGCTTTTACATTCAACTCAGAGTGGGAAGAGCGTAATTGAATACATTGATCACTTACAGATTCATACAAATGCTCTCAAAGAAAGACAACTCAAGGCATTATTTTTCAGGATAAGATTAAATGCATTCACAACATAATTCAGCAAGGATCTTAAATGCTTATGTGGTGAAAATATTTCAAATACCCATACCATACTTGAATGTGAGAATTTAAAACCTTATCTCCCTGCCTTTTCTGAGAATACCATTGACGAAGTTTTGAACAATGTAAAGCTAACGTTTGACATTGCTAAAGGCTTATTGTTAAGTCCTATAGGGCACTTATTGTAGTTGTAGTTCTCTTCGAATTTCATTTTTTAAAAATGTTCTTGATCTGTTTATGTTAAGAATACTTTTTGTGTATTTCCCTTGTTATTACTCTTTATTACACAAACACACACACACGCACACACGCGCGCGCACACACATACACACACACCCACACTTACACACACGCATGCACGCACCACACAGAGTAGATCTATGTATGTATGTATATATGTATGTATGTATGTATGTATGTATGTATGTATGTATGTATGTATGTATGTATGTATCTATCTCTTTCATTCAGTCTCCTATTTTAGAGCCGTCTGGTATCACTTAAAGTGGAAAGACGTTAAAATTGAAGACTTACTTATACATATCTCTATATACCTCTCTCTCTATATCTACATCTCTCTCTCTCTCTCTCTCTCTCTCTTCTTATTATATATATATATATATATATATCATATAACACAAACTACTAACACATCACACACACACACACACACACACACACACACACACACACACACACACACACACACACACACACACACACACACACACACACTTATTCAATGTACCATGAGGACGGCATAGCCTAGTGGTTAGAATACTGCGCTCGCAATCTGTTCGATTCCCGTTTAAGGGGATATTTTCCCCTGGAGTTCACATCAGTGCAGATTCCACTCTACCCACAAGTCCTTCGGATGAGACTATAAACCGAGGCCCCGTGTGCGAACGTACGCAGAACATCTTGCGTACACGTTAAAATCCTGTTCCGCTTTTCGTAAGAGTAGGCCATTGTGTGCCGGTAGGAACCGATGACAAAATTAACAAAACCGCATACACACAGGGACTGGATGTAAAAAAGCACATAAATGCTTATTCCATTATCCTCCATATATAGGAATTAAAAAAAAAATAAACACACACACACACATATATTTTATATAATATATATATATATATATATATATATATATATATATATATATAATATATTATATATATATATATTTAAATAGACATTGATCACAACCCTTTGTTGCAGCCAAGAGCACACAAAGCTTTACACTATTACTACACTAAAACTTTCTAGGACAGCTTGTAACAACATTAATCTACACCAACCCTACACACCAACCCCACACTCCTACAATAATATCCCTCAGCTAAGTCTGGTCATTTTGTTCCACAAATGAGGTCAGTAAATCACGTCTGCTTTTAGCATCACATTCATCTCTTTGTCTGCTTCCTGATTTAGAATTTTAGAATAGGATTCTTTGTATAGCCGTTACCATTTTTGTAACTTTATATCATGTTATTGTTTATCGTATACAACGAACTTACTTTATATATATATGGTGGATCGGTGGTCTAGAGGTAACGCGCCTGTCTAGAAAGCGAAAAGTCCGGGTCTGAAGTGTGCGGCGGTTCGTACCCCGTTTGGACCCGAAACTTTCCCCCATCCATTAGACCATGAGTGGTGGTCTGGGCGCTAGTCTTTCGGATGAGACGATAAACCGAGGTCCCGTGTGTTACACGTAATTATTTAGCGCACGTAAAAGAACCCACGGCAACAAGAGAGTTGTCCCTGGCAAAATTCTTAGAAAAAAGCCACCCTGATAGGGAAACAAATACAGTTGCAGACAGGAAAAAGAAAAAAAAATGGGTGGCGCTGCTCTTGTGGCGACGCGCTCTCCCCGGGGAGAGCAGCCCGAATTTCACGGAGAAAAATCTGCCGTGACTTAAAGTGGTATGAAATGAAATGAAATGAAAAAAAAAAATATATATATATATATATCGAGAGAGAGAGAGAGAGAGAGAGAGAGAGAGAGAGAGAGAGAGAGAAGAGGAGAGAGAGAGAGAGAGAGAGAGAGAGAGAGATAAAAGGGATGAGAGAGTCTTCAGAATTGCAAACCTCACCCCACAATTTCTTACTGTAGGAAATGGGATATTGTGTTTCTATTGAGGACAAGTAATCTGGTTTTATAGGTTTTGTGGGTGTTTTTTCTTTAGCATGAAAAAGTGTGTTAATGGAAGGACAGGGAAGGATATTTGTTTAGAATAGAGTGGAGGGGATGGACTAGTGGTTAGAACATTGCACTTAAAATCTGATGGCCCCCATTCGATTCGAGCCACCATGGATGTACCTGTTTTAGGGACTTTCTCCCTAGAGTTAACATCAGTGCCGACTCCAGTCTCCCCAAAAGTCCTTCGGATGAGACTATAAACCGAGGTCCTGTCTATGAACGCGTGCAGGACATCTTGTGCACATGTTAAATCCTGTTCCACTTTTCCAAAGAGTAGACCAGTGTGTGCCAGTGGGAACAGATGACAACATTAACAAAACCGTATACACACCGGGACTGGATGCAAAAAAGCACAACAGTGTTTATTCCATTGTCTTTGATGTAAAAAGAAAAAAAGCCCCTGATTTAAGCCACCATGGAGGCGCCTATTTTGGGAAATTTTACACTGGAATTAACATCACTACTTACTCCTCTCCCCCCCCAAAAGTCTTCAAGATGAGACTATAAACCAAGGCACTATGTACGAACACGCGCAGAACATCTTGTGCACATGTTAAAACCTATTCTACCTAATAGAAGAGTAGGCTATTGCGTGCCAGTAGGAAAGGATGACATACTAAACAAAAAAACCCCAAGATTCTGCATGCACACAGGTGGTGTGTTTAGACACCATCCCCGAAGCTGGAATGTGGGTGTCTTGATAGTGGGTCAAACTGGTTCCACAGACACACCATCTCACCAGTGGTGAAGTTTGGAGCTCTAGCTGAGGAACAAACAGTGAAACCCCCACAAGCAAAGAAGTCAAGTTAGAGCAATGGCATGCATCATCCACTAGGGAGGTCTGGCCCTTGTTTTTTGGTTCTACTAACAGTTTTTAATGAGGTCAGTAAATCACTGTCTGCTTTTTAGCGTCACATTCATCTCTTTTTTTCTGTTTCCTAAATTTAGAAGTTTAGAATAGGATTTTTTGTGTAGCTTTTACCAATTTTGTAACTTTATGACATGTCATTGTTTATGGTATACAACAACTTATTATATATATATATATATATATATTTATGTATATGTATATATACATATATATAAATATTTATATATATATGTATAACTATTTATCTATATATATCTATATATCTAAGGGATAAGAGAGTCTTCAGAATTGCAAACCTCACCCACAATTTCTTACTGTAGAAAATGACATATTTTGTTTCTATTGAGGACAAGGAATCTGTTTTAATAGGTTTTGTGGGGGTGGGGGGTGGTGTGGCGGGGGGAGTTTAAATGAAAAAGTGGGTTAAGTGGATGACAGGAAAGGATATTTGTTTACAAATAGAGTGGAGGGAATGGACTAGAGGTTAGAGCATTGTGCTTATGATCTAATGGCCCATAATTTAAGTCACCATGGTGGCGCCTGTTTTAGGGAAATTTAACCCTGGAATTAACATCACTACTTACTCCTCTCCCCCCCAAAAGTCTTCAAGATGAGACTACAAACCAAGGCACTATGTGCAAACATGCACAGAACATCCTGTGCACATGTTAAAACCTGTTCTACCTCAGAGAAGAGTAGGCTATTGCGTGCCAGTAGGAAAGGATGACATACTAAAAAAAAAAAAAAAGGATTCTGCATGCACATAGGTGGTGTGTTTAGACACCATTCCCGAAGCTGGAATGTGGGTATCTTGATAGTGGGTAAAACTGGTTCCACAGACACACCATCTCACCAGTGGTGAAGTTTGGAGCTCTGGCTGAGGAACAAACAATGAAACCCCCACAAGCAAAGAAGTCAAGTTAGAGCAATGTCATGCATCATCCACTAGCTAGGTCTGGCTCTTGTTTTTGTTCTGCTAATAGTTTTCAATGAGGTCAGTAAATCACTGTCTGGTTTTTAGTGTCACATTCATCTCTTTTTTTCTGCTTCCTAAATTTAGAAGTTTAGAATAGGATTTGTGTATAGCCGTTACCATTTTACTTTACCATTTTTGTAACTTTATATCATGTTATTGTTTATCATATACAATGAACTTCTTTTATAGCTTTTCTCTCTCTGTATATATATATATATATATATATATATATATATATATATATATATATATATATATATATATATATATATATATAAATATATATATATATATATAATATATATAATATGAGATGAGAGAGTCTTCAGAATTGCAAACTTCACCTACAATTTATTACTATAGGAAATGGGATATTGTGTTTCTATTGAGGGCAAGTAATCTGTTTTTATAGGTTTTGTGGGTGTTTTTTTTTAAATGAAAAAGTGGGTTAAGTGGATGACAGGAAAGGATATTTGTTTAGAAATAGAGTGGAGGGAATGGACTAGAGGTTAGAGCATTGTGCTTATGATCTAATGCCCCCGTAATTTAAGTCACCATGGAGGTGCCTGTTTTAGGGAAATTTAACCCTGGAATTAACATCACTACTTACTCCTCTCCCCCCAAAAAGTCTTCGGGATGAGACTATGAACCAAGGCACTATGTGCAAACACGCACAGAACATCTTGTGCACATGTTAAAACCTGTTCTACCTCAGAGAAGAGTAGTAGGCTATTGGTGCCAGTAGAAAAAAGGATGACATACTAAAAAAACAAAAAAAGGATTCTGCATGCACACAGGTGGTGTGTTTAGACACCATCCCCGAAGCTGGAATGTGGGTGTCTTGATAGTGGGTAAAACTGGTTCCACAGGCACACCATCTCACCAGTGGTGAAGTTTGGAGCTCTGGCTAAGGAACAAACAGTAAAACCCCCACAAGCAAAGAAGTCAAGTTAGAGCAATGGCATGCATCATCCACTAGCTAGGTCTGGCTCTTGTTTTTGTTCTGCTTAATAGTTTTCAATGAGGTCAGTAAATCACTGTCTGGTTTTTAGTGTCCCATTCATCTCTTTTTTTCTGCTTCCTAAATTTAGAAGTTTAGAATAGGATTTGTGTATAGCCGTTATCATTTTACTTTACCATTTTTGTAACTTTATATCATGTTATTGTTTATCATATACAATGAACTTCTTTTATAGCTTCTCTCTCTCTCTCTCTCTCGCTCTCTCTCTCTCTCTCTCTCTCTCTCTCTCTCTCTATATATATATATATATATATATATAAATATATATATATATAAAGGGTTGAGAGAGTCTTCAGAATTGCAAACCTCACCCACAATTTCTTACTGTAGGAAATGAGATATCTTATATCTATTGAGAACAACTGATCTGTTTTAATAGGTTTTGTGGGTGGGGTTTTTTTAAAATGAAAAAGTGGGTTAAGGGAAGAACAGGGAAAGATGTTTGCTTAGAAATAGAGTGGAGGGAATGGACTAATGCTTAGTACATTGTGCCTATGATCTAATGGCCCCTGATTTAAGTCAACATGGAGGCGCCTGTTTTAGAAAACTTTACCCTGGAGTTAACATCACTACTTACTCCTCTCCTCCCCAAAAAAAGTCTTCAGGATGAGACTATAAACCAAGCCACTATGTGCGAACACGCGCAAAACATCCTGTGCACATGTTAAAACCTGTTCTATCTAAAAAAAATAGTAGGCTATTGCGTGCCAGTAGGAAAGGATGACATACTATAAAAAAAAAAAAAGATTCTGCATGCACATAGGTGGTGTGTTTAGACACCATTCCCGGAAGCTGGAATGTGGGTATCTTGATAGCGGGTAAAACTGGTTCCACAGACACACCATCTCACCAGTGGTGAAGTTTGGAGCTCTGGCTGAGGAACAAACAATGAAACCCCCACAAGCAAAGAAGTCAAGTTAGAGCAATGTCATGCATCATCCACTAGCTAGGTCTGGCTCTTGTTTTTGTTCTGCTAATAGTTTTCAATGAGGTCAGTAAATCACTGTCTGGTTTTTAGTGTCACATTCATCTCTTTTTTTCTGCTTCCTAAATTTAGAAGTTTAGAATAGGATTTGTGTATAGCCGTTACCATTTTACTTTACCATTTTTGTAACTTTATATCATGTTATTGTTTATCATATACAATGAACTTCTTTTATAGCTTTTCTCTCTCTGTATATATATATATATATATATATATATATATATATATATATATATATATATATATATATATATATATATATATATATAATATGAGATGAGAGAGTCTTCAGAATTGCAAACTTCACCTACAATTTATTACTATAGGAAATGGGATATTGTGTTTCTATTGAGGACAAGTAATCTGGTTTTATAGGTTTTGTGGGTTTTTTTTTTAAATGAAAAAGTGGGTTAATGGAAGGACAGGGAAGGATATTTGTTTAGAAATAGAGTTGAGGGGATGGACTAGAGGTTAGAGCATTGTGCTTGTGATCAAATGGCCCCTTATTTTAGCCACAATGGAAGCACCCCTTTTAGGGGGATTTGACCTAAGGGTTTTAATTTTTCTTTTATATCGAGGATAGTGGAATAAGCACGTATGTGCTTTTTTACATCCAGTCCCCGTGAGCATGCGGTTTTGTAAATTTTGCCATGCCTTCCCACCGGCGCACAATGGCCTACTCTTACGGAAAGCGGAACAGGATTTAACGTGTGCGCAAGACGTTCTGCGTGCGTTCGCACACGCAGCCTTGGTTTATAGTCTCATCCAAAGGATTTTTGGGGAGAGGGGAGTCTGCACTGATGTTAACTCCAGGGGAAAATATCCCCTTGAACAAGAATCGAACCCGGGTCGTCAGATTGCAAGCGCAATGTTCTAACCACTAAGCTATCCCGTCCGAATAAATTTCACATCAGTACTTACTCCTCTCCCCCCAAAAATCTTCCGGATGAGACTATGAACCAAGACCCCATGTACGAACACATGCAGAACATCCTGCGCACACATTAAAACCCATTCTGTCTTATGGACAAGTGGATGGTTTCTTGCTGGAAGGAATTGGCGCTGCTCTTGTGGCGACGCGCTCTCCCTGGAGTGAGCAGCCCGAATTTCACGCAGAGAAATCTGCCCTTTACAAAGTAGTATAAATAAATGAATAAATAAATAAATAGTATTTCTTTTTTAAAACCGAATGCACACAGGCATTGTGTTTAGACATCATTCCCGAAGTCAGAATGCGGCTACCTTATTGGTAGATTTAAAACTATCGGATATGCAAAGTCTTACCGTTGGTGAACTTTGGAACACTAGTAAAGGAACGAATTAAAAAAAGAGAAGAGAAATGTAATTGCAATGCCATTTGAGAATATATAGAGGTTTTTTCTTCTTCATTTTATGGAATGTTTTCTACGTCTGGGCAAGAGAGATGAGAGAGAGAGAGAGAGAGAGAGAGAGAGAGAGAGAGAGAGAGAGAGAGAGAGAGAGAGAGAGAGAGAGAGAGAGAGCGAGCGACAGAGAGAGCGAGAGAGAGAGAGAGAGAGAGAGAGAAAGAAGAGAGAGAGAGAGAGAGAGAGATGAATAAATATATATATATATATATATAATTATATATATATAATATATATATATATATAGAGAGAGAGAGAGAGAGAGAGAGAGAGAGAGAGAGAGAGAGAGAGAGAGAGAGAGAGAGAGAGAGAGAGAGAGAGAGAGTACGTGTGTGCAAGAAGTAGAATGGATGAAAGAGGTGAAACATTCCTGTGATGCATTGGTGAGATACACTATTAGGTTATTATAATCCCCCCCCCCCCCAAAAAAAAAAAAAAGCACTAGAATTTTTTAAGGATGTCTGCCTGTCTGTTTGTCTGATCCTATACCTGCTTCTATTTTCACTCAGTGCCCTCCACAGCTTATACCCACTATCACAAAGTAGTAAACTCATCACTTCTTTCAGGAATTTTTTCAACAGCTCTCAAAACTGCAATAGGTACACCTTTACTCAAAAAGCACAACCTCGATCCTAACACTCTGAAGAAATATAGACCTGTATCCAACCTACCGTTCATCTATATAAAGTCCTTGAAAAAGTTGTTCTGATACAACTCAACAGCCATCTTCATTCAAACAATCTCCTTCCCCCTTTTCAGTCTGCCTATCGCGCCAACCTTAGCACCGAAACCACCCTAGTCCACACATTCAACACGCTTCTACACGCGTCTGACTCAGGAATAATTTCCCTTCTCACCCTTCTCGACTTATCTGAAGCCTTCAACACTATAGACCACTCAATTCTTCTCTCCGGTCTCCAAAGAACTTTTGGTATTGAAGGCACATTCCTCACCTGGTTCAGTTCATACCTTACAGATCAATTCCACACAGTTGCAGTAAACAAGATTCAATCAACACTGCCAAACTGGAATGTGGAGTCTCACAGGGATCAGTTCTCGGCCCTGTTCTGTTCACTCTCTACACTGCTCCTCTTTCACAGATAATAAATCGTCATCAGATCAACCATCATTTTTATGCAGATGACTCTTAAATTCTTAGCAAGTGATACCCTTGAAAATCTGCCTTCTCTCTTGATTAATATGTCCTACTGCCTTCAAAATATCCAAAATTGAATGATACAGAACAAGTTACAGCTAAATGCAGATAAAACCGAAGCCATGCTTGTAGGGACCAAACACAAACTCTCTTCCATCACAACAGCTTCAATCGAATTCGGCAACATGTCTGTCTCTCTATCTACTGCTATGAAATATCATGAGGTCATTATAGACAACACACTCTCCATGCAAAAATTCATCACACAGACCTGCCAGTCGTGCTACTATCAAATGCGGCGCATCAGTGCAGTTTGAAAGTACCTGTCCACTGATGCAACATCCAAACTAGTCGCGTCTCTCATTATCTCATGTCTGGACTATTGCAATTCTCTTCTGGCTGGTCTGCCAGCATCATCTACCCACTCCCTTCAACGTATACAAAACTTTGCAGCTCGCCTAGGCCTCAGAAAGAAAAAATATCTGAGCCCATTACTTTTCTCTTGCGATTTCTCCACTGGTTGCCTGTGCCACAGACAATAAACTATAAGATCAGTACCCTCTTTTACAAATGCCTCCACAAAACAGCACCTTCCTATCTCTGTGAATGTCTTTACCTGTACACTCGTTCCCTCCGCTCTGCTGCAGACACCTTGTGCTTAAGAATACCTAGATTCAACCAGCCCACCGTTGGCCGTCGCTCTGTCTCTGTTTCTGGTCCATTGATCTGGCATGACCTCCCTCTCTCCCTTCGCTAAAAGCCTTCTTATGACGCTTTTAAATCCGGCCTCAAGACACATTTATTTCAAAGCTAAGATTCTCTCTCCCCTCTTGTTCCATTTCATTTTTGTCCCTGCCCTCAACGACCAAAACCCCATCACTCTGCCGGAGTGTACAACCTTTAAACAAATTTATAGAAAAGCATCCGCAAAATAATCCGCTTTCACATTCAACTCCCAGTGGTATAGAGTAGTTGAATACATTGATCACTTAGAGATTCATACAAATGCTGTAAAGGAAAGACAACTCAAGGCATTATTTTTCAGGATAAGACTAAATGCATTCATGACGAAATTCAGCAAGGATGTTAAATGTTTATGTGCTGAATATATTTCATATACCCATGTCATACTTGAATGTGAGAAGTTAAAACCTCATCTCCCTGCCTTTTCTGAGAATTCCATTGAAGAAGTTTTGAACAATGTTAAGTTAACAATTGACATTGCCAAAGGTTTATTGTTAAGTCCTATAGGGCATTTGTTGTAGTTCTTTTTTACTTTCAATTTTTATTATTATTTTATTATTATTATTATTATTTTTAAATCTCTGTTCCTTATCTGTTCATGTTAAGACCACTATTTTTTGGTGGTGGTTATTACTATTTTGTACACACATGAGCACGCACATGCATGCATGCAGGGACACACACACACACACACACACGCACATGCACTTACACAAAGTAGATCTCTCCCCCACCCCCTCTCTCTCTCCTCCCCCCCCTCTCTCTCTCTCTCTCTCTCTCTCTCTCTCTCTCTCGCTCGCTCTTGTATTCAGTCTCCTATTTTAGGGTTGTCTGGTATAACTTCAAGTGGAAAGACGTTAAAATTGAAGACTTACTTACTTACAACCTTTATGTGTGTGCAGGTGTGCGTGTGTGTGCGTGCGTGTGCACGAGCGTGTGTGTATACATTTGAACTTGTAAAAAAACCACCTATTAATTGTAACTGGATGCAGGTGAATGAGTAGAATGAATGAAAGCGCTTTGATTTGATTTGTTGCAAGATATAGCGCTTGGCAAATTCCATGCATTTTTATTCTTATTAATAATATTATTATTATTAATATTATTATTATTATTATTATCATTATTATTATTATTACTATTATTATTATTATGAAGTGCGTTTCACTCTGTCTCTGTCACTTTCTTTGCCACACACACCACACACACACACACACACACACACACACACACACACACACACACACACACACACACACACACACTCTCTCTCTCTCTCTCTCTCTCTCTTCTCTTGCTCTCTCTCTCTCTCTCTCTCTCTCTCTCTCTCTCTCTTTCTCTCTGTGTCTCTTGCTCTCTCTCTCTCTCACAATCCCTTATTAACACAGCACAAATCCTTTCCTGTCCCCGCTTGTCACACTTTGTACCAGGTCATTGTTGCTGTCTGTCTGTCTGTGTGTCTGTGTGTCTCTCTGTCTGTGTATCACGTGCAACACTACAGTGGTCTGGTCAACAGGACTACGTTCTCTTCTCTCCCGCCCACGTCTGTTGGAAACCCCTCAGGTCAGCGGGCGGGGTCTTCTGTGGCCAGGTGTTTGCCATGTCTGACAGTGCAAACTGGCAACTTTATGGCCAGGTGTTTGCCATGTCTGACAGTGCAAACTGGCAACTTTATGGCCAGGTGTTTGCCATGTCTGACAGTGTAAACTGGCAACTTTATGGCCAGGTGTTTGCCATGTCTGACAGGTAAACTGGCAACTTTATGGCCAGGTGTTTGCCATGTCTGACATGTAAACTGGCAACTTTATGGCCAGGTGTTTGCCATGTCTGACATGTAAACTGGCAACTTTATGGCCAGATGTTGTTCTTTGCCATGTCTGATAGTGTAAACTGGCAACTTAATGGCCAGGTGTTTGCCATGTCTGATAGTGTAAACTGGCAACTTTATAGCTAGGTGTTTGCCATGTCTGATAGTGTAAACTGGCAACTTTATGGCCAGGTGTTTGCCATGTCTGATAGTGTAAACTGGCAACTTTATAGCTAGGTGTTTGCCATGTCTGATAGTGTAAACTGGCAACTTTATGGCCAGGTGTTTGCCATGTCTGATAGTGTAAACTGGCAACTTTATGGCCAGATGTTGTTGTTTGCCATGTCTGATAGTGTAAAGTGGCAACTTAATGGCCAGGTGTTTGCCATGTCTGATAGGTAAACTGGCAACTTAATGGCCAGGTGTTTGCCATGTCTGACAGGTAAACTGGCAACTTTATGGCCAGGTGTTTGCCATGTCTGATAGTGTAAACTGGCAACTTTATAGCTAGGTGTTGCCATGTCTGATAGTGTAAACTGGCAACTTTATGGCCAGGTGTTTGCCATATCTGACAGGTAAACTGGCAACTAAATGGCCAGGTGTTTGCCATGTTTGACAGGTAAACTGGCAACTTTATGGCCAGGTGTTTGCCATGTCTGACAGGTAAACTGGCAACTTTATGGCCAGGTGTTTGCCATGTCTGACAGGTAAACTGGCAACTTTATGGCCAGGTGTTTGCCATGTCTGACAGGTAAACTGGCAACTTTATGGCCAGGTGTTTGCCATGTCTGACAGTGTAAACTGGCAACTTTATGGCCAGGTGTTTGCCATGTCTGACAGTGCAAACTGGCAACTTTATGGCCAGGTGTTTGCCATGTCTGACAGTGTAAACTGGCAACTTTATGGCCAGTTGTTTGCCATGTCTGATAGGTAAGCTGGCAATTTTATGGCCAGGTGTTTGCCATGTCTGATAGTGTAAAGTGGCAACTTTATGGCCAGGTGTTTGCCATGTCTGGTAGGTAAGCTGGCAACTTTATGGCCAGACATACTTGTTTGCCATGTCTAATAGTATATACACACACGCTCGCACGCACGCATATAGCGTGCGTCATTTATAACAAATGATATATAGAATACTAACGGGAAAAAGAACATGGATTGCAACTCATGTGACACACGCTATATCTACTGTGACCCATGCGTCTGTCTATCCATCTGTCTGCCTGTCTGTCTTTCTGTTTGTCTGTCTGCCTGTTGGTCTGTTTATCTGTCTGCCTGTCTGTCTGTTTTCCTGTCTGTCTGTCTTCCTGTCTGTCTTCCTGTCTCTCTGCCTGTTTGTATGCCTGTTTGTCTGCCTGCCTGCCTGTTTGTCTGTCTATCTCATCTTCTTTCTCTTTTCTTGTATATTCACCCTTTACTTCTATATTATAATTTTTCCTTTCACCTTTTCTTTGTAATTTCTTCGCTTCCTCTCTACACAAAAATGCACTTCTATTAGTATGATATATAACACTATTATAACAAGACGAACTTGATTAAAAATGGTTTTTAAAGAAAAACAAACACCCACCACGCCACCAAAAAAAAAAAAAATCAAACGTGTCGTTGAAATTTTAATCACGATTTATACTTTATAATCAGAGGTATAATATCTCGTGATTGAAAAAAAAGGGGGTAAACCAACAACAACCCCCCCCCCCCTCTCTCTCTCTCTCTCTCTCTCTCTCTCTCTCTTCGCAGTCATTATTCAAGTACAAAGCTATTAAGGAAGAAATAAATGAGCAAGGGTAAACAAATTAATTAAGCACTTCGGCCGTTTCCTTATATTTTATATCTCGACATACGATATTACATGAAGAAACGGAATTTTGTTGTTGTTGTTGTTGTTGTTTTGTTTCATTTGTTTAGCTTGCAAGGATTTTCTAATATACCGGGGGAAAAGGATGACATTTCTTCTTCTTCTTTTTCTTCTTCTTCTTCTTCTTCTTCTTCTTCTTCTTCTTCGTCGTCGTCGAACGCTCAGACAGTAATTTTTGTTTCTTGTCATATGAGCGAAAATGCGTTGCGCTGTCGTAAAGCACCTGACAAGTCAAGCCCAGCGCATCCTATTTCAGCATGGGAGAGAACTGTTGTTATTTTTGAAAGATTTTTTTTAGGGGGGAGGGGGAGGCAGGAGAATGGATCAGAAAGGCGGGAGATAGACAAAGAAGGGATATGGATGACAGGAAGAAAAGGAACAAGGCAGAAATGAAGAAAAGGGATGGAGAAGAGGGAATTCCTAGCACTGAATTTCCAGGATCCCGGTGTGAAAGGATGAGTATGGAATCAATAACTATGGGTACTGGGTACTTGGTCCTGTGTAAATCCCAGTGTCTATTTCTAATGGTCGTTTTATCGTTTTGGGGAGAGACCAGGTGGTGGGTACAAGAAGTTCCCCATTTGCGATGGGGAAGGGGGGGGGGGGGGGGGGCTGTCAGTATAAATAGCAACCTCACATGCTGGAAATTCTGTGCTAGAAATTTCCTCTTTTCTATCCCTCTCTTTGTTTCTGTCTTGTTCTTCTTCCGGTCACCTCCTTCTTTTGTCTATTCTCTGTCTTCTTGGTCCATTCTCCTGCTTTCTTTTTTTTTTCTAGAAAGACTTAAAATATAACAATTCTCTCCTATGCCGAAGTCAGATGCGCTGGGCCTGACTTGTCAGGCGCTTAACGGCAGCGTGACACATTTTCGTTCATATAACAGACAACAAAAGTTGCTGTCTAAGCGTTTGACGACGACGACGACGACGACGAAGAAGAAGAAGAAGAAGAATATGAGTAGTAGTTGTGCTATACTTGACTATATTCTTTGTACATCTGATTTTTATCCCGTTTGTAGGTGATTTTTATGTTGCACCTTATGACGGTGTTAGGTCTGATATGTACTGTGTCCAATTGAACTGTCAATTAAGACAAAGAAGCAAGAAGTCGATATAGGCTCTCTTTAAAAAAAAATCCAGATACCAGATATGACCACATGAGAAAGCAACAACTGAAGAGATTCGAACCAAATCGTAACAATGCATTTACTTCTGAGCTATCAAAACGTAATGTCACAGATCTAATCATTAAACTTCAGCGAGAAGATGTCACCATTGACGAAATTAATGATTTGACGTCATTGAATCTGACTGCGCCAATTAAACCCTACTTTTGGTAAGAAATCTCTATACAGATTACCATAAAGTCGTAAAAATCTAGAAAAAAAATTGTGGTTCGATGCAGACTGGTTTTTTTTTAAAATAAAAAGACGATTTTATCTAAAAAGTAAAGCTTTATGTAAACGTAGCGATTCTGCAGAAACGTGTATCCTCATGAAAGTAATAAGTAAAGGATACCAAAAAAACCATGAGAAAAATATGACGAAAAGCAAAGAAAAAATGGTATCGACGCTTAAAGACATTGGAAAAAACCACAATCCTAAAGATGTTCGGAAAGAAGAACAAGGGCGCTCTTTTGATAACTGCCCAATCAGTTTGCCTACTCTCTCTGAGCATTTTAAAACGTTAAATGACGTAAATCTAGCGAGTTCCCAACTTCCAGACAATAGTTGTACTTTTGAGTATCTTCCAGATTTCAGTTCAGATGATATAAACAGATCTATAACTACGAATCAAGTGGAAACCGCTCATGATTTGATGAAAAGTGGTAAGGCAGCAGGTAGAGATGTTTATTCTGACTGTGTCAAGTATAGCAAACCAGAGCTTAAAACCGTACATTGCAAACTGTTTAAATTAAGTGTTGATTACAGGAAAGGTATCGGATGTTTGGATGATTGGCCTCATAAAACCTATTTATAAAGGTAAAAGGGACAAGTATGACTGTGATAATTACAGGGGTGCAACATTGTTAATCTGTATTGGAAATCTGCTCACTTCGGTATTTAAACATCAGGTTGTCACAATTTCTTGAAACAAACAAGAGACTTTTGGAAAACCAGGCAGGTTTCAGAAAGCATCACTCTACAACAGGAAATTGTTTTGTTGAAAACTTTAAGATATTTGTCTAAGCAAAAGCAAAAGGTTAGATTGTGCTTTTGTTGATTATCAAAAAAGCGTTTGATTCTATATGGCTAAATGCTTTAGGTGTAAACTCGCAAAAACAAAATGAAAATGGGAAAATGTTGAAAGTCATTATGAATATGTATGACAACGTCAAATATTTTGTTTATATCAATGATGGAACCTGTTCAGATTACTTTAAAAGTTCTGCTGGTGTGCGACAAGGTAACAAGCTTTCTCCTGTATTGTTCTTAGTGTTCCTAGATAATTTGGATCTATCTATCTATCTATCTATCTATCTATCTATCTATCTATCTATCTATCTATCTATCTATCTATCTGTCTGTCTGTCTGTCTGTCTGTCTCTGCTTACCCTTCATCTCCATATCTCTTTATGTCTCTCTGTCTTTCTCTCTCTCGCACAGACGTACAGGCACACGCACACACACACACACACACACACACACACACACACACACACACACACACACACACACACACACACACACACACACACACACACACACAACACACACACACACACACACACACACACACACACGTGTGTATATGTGTGCATGCGTATGTGTGCGTGCGTGTGTGCGTGCGTGTGCGTGCGTGTGTGTGCGCGCGCGCGTGCGTGTGTATGTGTGTGCATACACCTGCAAGCCTCTACCAAAAAAAGAAAAGGAAAAAACCCCCAGCCTGTTCCTTATCAATCTCGCAACTGTTTACACATCCCCCTCCCCCTTCCCCATCCCTCCTTCCTCCCACTCCCTCTCCCCCCCCCCCCCCCCCCCCCCCCCCACCCCTTCCCTTCCCCCTCCTCCCTCACCCAGAGCAGTGACGTCACAAGTCATTGCCATGGCAACAGACCATCGGATTCTGACATTTTTTTCTGTGATGTCACGTCTTTGACGTTAGGTGGACTCGCGCTGTTGTGGGTCTGTTTTGATGACGTGAGCACTGGGACACGCTCCTATCTCTCTCGTAGATGTGACCCTCACCCTCACAATGAGTCGCGGTGATACGGAGGTTAGTTAATTTAAAAAAAAAGTTTTGTTATCATGTTATTCTGTTTTGGTTTTTTTTGCAAATAAAGAAGAGCTATTTTGATACGGGATAGCTCAGTGGTCGGAGCACTCGCTTTCCCCCAGCCAAGTTAAGCAGCGTCGAGCGTGGTTACCAGTTGGATGGGTGACCGTTTGCGCGCCTTGGCTTCAGTACAGTTCCCCCAGTTCACCCAGCTGTAAATGGGTACCTGCCCTCTTTAGGGTCAGGGAAGGTAAAGCAGCGAGGGAGAGGAGATGGGCGCCGCCCTCAATATGCTGGCCCTAGAGAAGTGAGGTCTCTGACGCCTCGCTCCCTTACGACCTTATTGGTTATAGGACTCCTTTACCTTTTATTTAGATATATAGAAAATCCGGATTGATATTTGGATAATTCTATGAACAGTTATTACAAAGTGATAAACTATTCAATACCAAAAAAACCAGATTGGTAATCGGACAGTTCTAGAAATTTATTTTATTAAAAATTGTTAAAAACACACTATTCAATAGAAAACATAGATTGATAATCTGACAATTCCATGAACAGATGATGAATTGAAAAAAAAGCCCAAACTCTTCAACAAAAAAAGATTGACCATTAGATAACGCCAGGAATAGTTATTACACAGTGATAAAGAAACCCTATTCAATACGAAAAAAACCCTGATTGATTATCGAATAAATCTATAAACAGTTATAAAAAATTTGAAATTAAAAGCTATTCCACGCAAAAACAAAAAAACCAGATTGACAAATGATAATTGTGTGAACAGTTATAACAAATCAAGTTAAAAAAAAACACCACACACATTCAAAACAAAAGAACAACAAAAATAGCAATCGGACAATTCTATAAAAAAAAATATGCTATTACAAATTGATAGCAAGAAACCCTATTCAAAACAAAAAACCACATTTTATAATCAGACATTTCTATGGACATAAACTATTACAAACTGAAATGTGAGACTCCAGGAAGTGACACCATAAGACATTGACGAATTTTGCATCGTGATAAATGGTCCCGATGAAAGGTTAGGTGATTTTTAAAAAAAGGTGGGTGTTTTTTTTTTAAAACACGAAAGAAATAAAAACTATGCCTTGATACTTCAGTAGAAGGTGAAAGACAGTTTATGGCTTTGTATTCAATTGATATTTCAAAATCGACAGCCTAAAATGGCTCATGGCTGAAAAATAGGTCAGGAGCATAATTCTCAGGGTGAAGGCTAACAAGTTTTTTAATAAATATCTTCCCAACTGTGTGTGTGTGTGTGTGTGTGTGTGTGTGTGTGTGTGTGATTTCTTTTTTTCCATATTTCTATATTCCTTTCTTTCGTTCTTTATTCTTTTATTTCGACGATAATGGGATAAGCATTTATGCTCTTTCTTTTTTCTTTTTTTTATACATCTAGCCCCCGCATGTATTCAGGGTTGGTTTTGTTGTTGTTGTTGTAAATTTTGTCATCCTCGGTTTATAGTCTCATCCGAAGTCAACTCAAGTCAAGTCAAATTTTTATTTCCAGATGGTACATTGAATAAGCAATGCATTTGCTTTTTTTCATCAAGCCATCTATCTAAGAACACATTTCTTAATGATAATACTGAAATACTTAACTATTGCAACCATTACCAATAAATTGAACCAGTAAAAAGAGGAAAAACGATAAAATAATACATTGGAAAATACAAATTACACACACATACATACATACACACGCACAAACACACTCATACACACCTGCGCGCGTGCGCGCACGCGTACACACGCATACACTTAGGTAAAAAATGTTTTGGGACTTAAAAAAAAAAATCATAAAACGTCAAACAAATTACTTCACCTACTTTATCATCCATTCTTTCACGTTAATACTTTAGAAAATGAAAAGGAACAGGAACAAAACGTTAGAAAATACTAGGCACTCATTACGTCATTACTGACAACATTGCCTGCTGAAGGACTTGTGTGTGTGTGTGTGTGTGTGTGCGTGCGCGCGCGTGCGTGCGTGTATGTGTGCGTGCGTGCGTGCGTGTTTGTGTGTGTGTGTGTGTGAGAGAGAGAGAGAGAGAGAGAGAGAGAGAGGGGAGAGAGAGAGAGAGAGGAGAGAGAATTATCTTATTTTGATCAAGCATGATGATTCGATCTTTAAATTCAGTCCCCGTGTGTATGTAGTTTTGTAAACTTTGTCATCCATTCTCACTGTGTGTGTGTGTGTGTGTGTGTGTGTGTGTGTGTGTGTGGTGTGTGTGTGTGCAAGCGTGCGTGCGTGCGTGTGTGCTTGCATGAGTGTATTTGTGTGTGTATGTCTTTGTGCGCGCGCGCATGTGTGTGTGTGTGTGTGTAGATGCGTGCGGGTATGTATGTATGTAAGTATGTATGTAAGTATGTATGTAAGCATGTATGTATGTATGTATGTATGTATGTATGTCTGTCTGTCTGTCTGTATGTATGTATGTTTGTTTGTATGCACGCACGCACGTGTGCGCGTGTGTCTATGTGCGCACGCGCGCACGCGTGCGTGTGTATCATGTTCTCACATACATACTTAAACCTACCTACCTATTACAATCTCGCTACAACCTCCCTCTTTCCCACTCCCTCCACGTCCTCCCCCCCCCCCCCCTCCCCCTCCCCCCCCTCCCCCCCACCCCCCCTTCAGTCTCATCCCCTACTTCCATCTTCGGTGTCTCTCAAATCTGAGTAATCAGTGACGTCACAAGTCATTGCCATGGTGACGGACCATTCGATTCTGGCTTTTTTCCCCCCTATGTCTGTGATGTGACAAAGTTGAGTGCTGTGAATCTTCTGATGATGATGGTGATGATGATGGTGATAATGATGATGATGATGGTGATGATGATGATGGTGAAAATTTAATTATGATGATGATGGTGATGATGATGATGGTGGTGGTGAGGGTGGTGGTGATGGTGGTGGTGGTGATGGTGGTGGTGATGGTGATGGTGGTGGTGGTGATGATGACGATTGTGATGATGATGTTATCAATACTAATGATAATAATAATAAATGGAATTTATATAGCGCTATAGCTTGCAAAAAACAAATCAAAGCGCTTTCATTCATCCTTTTCATTCATATGCAGCCTTACAAATTCAAATGTATACACACACGTTCGCACGCACAAACGCACGCACACCACCACACACACAACACACACACACACACACCACACACACACACACACACAAAAACAACACACACAACACGCACAAAAACACACAACACACAACACACACACACTCACGCACACACATAAAGGTTGTCACTCGGCAGGTGATGGGGTTTTTGGCTGTTGAGGGCAGGGACAAAAAAGATATATGAGGGGAGAATTTTAGCTTTGAAAAAAAATGTGTCTTGAGGCCGGATTTAAAAGCGTCATAAGAAGGCTTTTGGCGAAGGGAGAGAGGGAGGTCATTCCAGATCGATGCACCAGAAACAGAGAAAGAGCGATGGCCAACGGTGGACTGGTTGAATCTAGGTATTCTTAAGCACAAGGTATCTGCAGCAGAGCGGAGGAAACAAGAAGAAGTGTACAGGTGAAGGCATTCACAGAGGTAGGTGCTGTTTTGTGGAGACATTTGTAACAGAGTTTACTCTCTGTGGCACAGGCAGGCAGTGTAGAGATCGCAAGAGAGGGGTAATGTGCTCAGATTTTTTTCTTTCTAAGGACTAGGCGAGCTGCAGAGTTTTGTATACGTTGAAGGGAGTGGATAGATGATGCTGGCAGACCAGTCAGAAGAGAATTGCATAGTCCAGACGTGAGAGAATGAGAGACGTGACTAGTTCGGATGTTGCATCAGTGGACAGGTACTTTTCGAACTGCACTGATGCCCTGCAATTGATAGTAGCACGACTGGCAGGTTTGGGGGATGAATTTGTGCATGGGGAGTGTGTTGTCTATAATGACCACTAGATATTTCACAGCAGTAGATAGAGGGACAGACGTATTGCCGAATTCTATTGAAGGTATTGTGATGGAAGAGAGTTTGTGTTTGGTCCCTACAAGCATGGCTTCGGTTTTATCTGCATTTAGCTGTAACTTGTTCTGTATCATCCAATTTTGGATATCTTGAAGGCAGTAGGACATATTAATCAAAGAGAAGGCAGATTTTCAGGAGTATCACTGCTAAGAATCTGAGAGTCGTCTGCATAGAAATGATGGTTGATCTGATGACGATTTATTATGTGTGAAAGAGGAGCAGTGTAAAGAGTGAAAAGAATAGGGCCAAGAACTGATCCCTGCGGGACTCCACATTCCAGTTTGGCAGGTGTTGATCGAATCTTGTTTACTGCAACTGTGTGGAATCGATCTGTAAGGTATGAGCTGAACCAGGTGAGGGCTGTGCCTTTAATACCAAAAGTCTTGTGGAGACGGGAGAGAAGAAACGATGATGATAATGGTGATGATGATAATGGGGACACAGAGACATGTTTATGATGGCTCTGGCACTGTGCAGAATGCTCTGTGTGCTAGCTGTAGTCTCATTAGCACTTCCTCTGTGTGTGTGGGGGGAGGGGGGGAGGGGGGTGAGGTTGTGTGTGTTTAGGTGTGTGTGGGGGGGGGGGGGGGGGGGGGGGGGGGGGGGGGAGGGGGGTGTGTGTTTAGGTGTGTGTGTAGGGGGGGGGGGGGGTGAGTTGTGTGTGTGTTTACGTGTGTGTGTGGGTGGGTGTGGGGGTGGTGGGTGGACGTTGTGTGTGTTTAGGTGTGTGTGTAGGAGGGGGGTGAGGTTGTGTGTGGTTACGTGTGTGTGTGTGAGAGGGGGGTGAGGCTGTGTGTGTTTAGGTGTTTGTGTGTGTAGGGGGTGAGGGGGGTGAGGTTGTGTGTATTTAGGTGTGTGTGTGGGGGGTGGTGGTGAGGTTGTGTGTTTTAGGGTGTGTGTGTGTGTGCGTGAGTGCGTGCACGCAAGGGTGTGTGTGTTGGTGTGTTCGCGCATATGCATGTGTGTGTATATGTGTGTGCATGCGTGTAGTATGTGTGTGCGTAAGTGTGTGTAATTTCTGCGTGCGCGCGTGCGCGCGCGTGTGTGTGTATTTTGTGTATGTGCGTGCGCACGCTTGTGTGTCCGTGTTCTCTTCGCGCCTGGGCGTGTGCACGTGTCTGCATGTGCCTGCCTGTTTTTGAAAAAAAAGAAAAAAATTCACATTGTTTCTGGGTTTTTTTTTCAGGGATACCTTCTCTTACCTGAACCATTACCTATCTCACCTGCATCATTTGTCATCGTGCCATAAAATGTATCGTTGTCATGGCAACATGTCATCGGAGTTCTGGCATGTCTTTGTTTTTGTTTTTTTATATTGAGTTTGTGTGATGTCAACACTTGCATTCTGCTGTGAGGTAGATGGTGTGGGGGCACTTAGACATGTTTATATTAGTTGTCTCTTGCACCGGGAAGTGTAGCAACACATGCATAATTATGTTCATGGCAGCATCATTTTACTTCCTCGTTATCTTCAGTGATTATCTGGATAAAAAAAAGAAGAGCTGGTTTATCTGGTGTGTGTGTGTGTTTTCAGTGTGTTCAGTGTGTGTGTGTGTGTGTGTGTGTTCAGTGTGTGTGTGTGTGTGTATTTGTGTTTTAAGTGAGTGAGTGAGTAAGTGTGTGTATGTCAAAGTCAAACTTTTATTTTCAGATGGTACATGGAATAAGCAGCGTAGCTGCTTTTTAAAATTTTACATCAAGCCATCTATGAAAAAATAATAATAAAGATAATATATATGCAGACATAGAATTTTTTAAAAATCCAAGAATTTGTTGTGATATACCAGAACATAGCAAACAGATGTGTGTGTGTTTGTGTGTGTGTGTGTATGTATGTGTGTTATGTGTGTGTGTGTGTGATGTGAATGTTTGTGCGAACACATGCATGTGTGTGTGGTGTGCGTGCGTGTGTGTGTGTGTGTGTGTGTGTGTTTGCATTCTTCTTCTATTATAGGCTTAGGTGTCATCATTAGTGAACTGACCAAAACTGATGCTAGGGACATTTCTTTCGGTAAATTTGCAATCAGTATATGAAATAAGATAGGAGCTATGACTGATCCTTGAGGTAAGCATATTTTTAAAAACACACCAAATTCTTTAATTGAATACGAATTCCCAACTACTTCGGTTGATTGATATTGATGACATATTCTTTTTGAAATTATATACACGACACGAAATAGCAATATGTTTTTAGCTTGTATAAATGCCGACTTTGAAAAAAATATCATAGGCCTTTTGAACATTTAACAGAGGAGCGAGAGTGTTTTTAAATCTTTCGACTTTAGATGAGAATTATAGAACTATAGAATTAGATAAATGAAAAAAAGCCTTGTTAATAAAAAAAAACCCCCACCCTCTTACATTCACATATTAACGAATGTGATACTATTGGTCTGTAGTGAGATATAGTAGCTATATGTACTTTTTAAAACTATTAAAACAGTTTTAAAAAGTACATATAGTCAGTATAATTAGCATTCCCACCTTCTGAAAAATATATGCTAGAAATTTCCTCTTTTCTATCCCTCTCTTTGTTGTTGCCTTGTTCCTTTTCTTCCTGTCACCACCTCCTTCTTGTCTATTTTCTGCCTTCTTGATCCATTCTCCTGGCTTTATTTCAGAAAGACTTCAAAGACAACAATTCTCTATTATACCGAAGTCCGATGTGCTGGGCTTGACTCGTTAGGCGAATAACGGCAGCGTGACGCATTTTCGCTCATATAACAGTCACCAATAGTTGCTGTCTGAGCGTTCGACGAAAAAGAAGAAGAAGAAGAAGAAGAAGAAGAAGAAAGAAGAAGAAGAAAGAAGAAGAATTGCGAAGAAGAATTGCGAAGAAGAATGCAAAGAAGAAGAATGCAAAGAAGAAGAATGCAAAGAAGAAGAATTGCGAAGAATTGCGAAGAATTGCGAAGAAGAATTGCGAAGAAGAAGAAGAATTGCGAAGAAGAAGAAGAAGAAGAATTGCGAAGAAGAAGAAGAAGAAGAAGAAGAAGAAGAAGAAGAAGAAGAATTGCAAAGAAGAAGAAGAAGAATGCGAAGAAGAAGAATGCGAAGAAGAAAAGAAGAAGAATTGCGAAGAAGAATTGCGAAGAAGAATTGCGAAGAAGAAGAATTGCAAAGAAGAATTGCGAAGAAGAAGAAGAATTGCAAAGAAGAAGAAGAAGAATGCGAAGAAGAAGAAGGCGAAGAAAAAAGAAGAAGAAGAAGAATGCGAAGAAGAAGAAGAAGAATGCGAAGAAGAAGAATGCGAAGAAGAAGAAGAAGAAGAATGCGAAGAAGAAGAAGAAGAAGAAGAAGAAGAAGAAGAAGAAGAAGAAGAAGAAGAAGAAGAAAAGAGGGTTGTTAATTCCTGGCACTTTCTGAGATGGCATGATACAAGATTGGTTGATTCTGGCATCTGTTTGTTATTTTCTGGTATATTACGGCAATAAATTCTAGGATTCTACATCTCTTGCATCAGTCTTTCGGCGACATAATGTTGACGGTGTGGGGACAAGGAGACATTGTTATGTCTTTTTTACTTTTGGTTTTATGTGAGGTACAGTCGTCTGCGTCTTGGTAGTTCCTATGTGCCGCGCGTGTTGTGTGTGTGTTGTGTGTGTGTGTGTGTGTGTGTGTGTGTGTGTGTGTTGTGTGTGTGTGTGTGTGTGTTGTGGTGTGGTGTGTGTGTGTGTGTGTGTGATGTGTGTGTGTGTGTGTGGTGTGTGATGTGTGTGTGTGTGTGTGTGATGTGTGTGTGTTGTGAGTGGTGGTGTGTGTGGTGTGTGTGTGTGTGTGTTGGGTGTGTGTGTGTG
>CM054165.1:20848895-20888895 GCA_028751875.1 Rapana venosa | reverse complement strand
TTCCTTCACACGTGTAATTAGAGTTTGAAAGGAAATTCAGTTTAGGTATCGATTTTTGGAGTAAATGAGTGTTCTTTATGTTCAATGCTTGCTTTTTTGGGTATTGTTTTCTGGTGTTGGTTTTGGGGTTTTGGGGTTTTGTGTGTGTGTGTGTGTGTGTGTGTGTGTGTGGTGTGTGTTGTGTGCGCTTTTCACACATGTGGGATGTGTGTGTGTATTGTGTTTTATCTTTTCCCAAATGGTTTGTTTGGTTTTGCAATTGTGATTGGCTTTTTATTTTTTCCTCGTCGTTTGCCTGGAATGTTTGTTTTGGTGACTGAATTGAGATCTTTTTGTCTTTGTCTTTGTATGGTTTGTCTTGCGTTGTACAGTATTTTTAGTTTTTGTATATTTTTTCTACTTACATTATTTTGTCTCCTTTCTTCCATGTTGCTTTTACTTTCTTTCGGTGTGCTACATGTAGCGTCTTTGTGGGGATACTAAAGTCACTTGCTGTGATTCTTTCATGAACATTCCGCCTCAAATAAAAAGCTGTGCAACCTCTCAAAATCTTCAGTCCCAGAGTTTATTCACAAAAACTTGAAAATTTGAAATCTTGCTCTAACGTTTAGTTTCATTTAATTTTATTTCTTCATTGACTTTTTGATTAAAAAGATGTTGAAGCGCCTCCCTAGATTTCTGTAGGTGGTGTGTGTACAAGAATAGATTGACCCCAGCAGAGCTCACCTCTCCCCACAAATAAAACTTGCTAGCATCCCTGAAGTCAAAATGTGGCTGCCTTTATGGTGAGCAAAAATGGTAGAATACATAAAGTATCACCATTGGTGTAAACCATGGGACACTAGGCAAAGAACGTAAACAACAGCAACAACAAAACCCAAACCATAAACATCCCTTGCCAGAAAAATTCAGTTTTTCATCAAGATGTCCAAGTTACCCTCTAAAACGTCAACAAATACCAAAGTTAACATTGAAATTTATGATCACACTTGACCAAAACAAAGACATTCACTTTAACTTTGAAATGAGATCTCCGAGCTAAAGAAAAAACTGGACAATCTCCAATGATGAGAAAACAGGGTCAAGAAGCAATCCATCTGTTGTAACCACACTACTGCAAGAAGCAATCTATCTCGTTTCATCAAATTACTTCAACAAGCAAAATCCATCTCGTTTCACCAAACTACTTCAAGAAGCAATCCATTTGGTGTCACCAAACTACTGGCTTTGGCAGAAGTAATTTGACAGGTGACAGATGACAGAGGACAGGGCCAAAAGTCAGATCAGCACGACCCTTTGCATGACATGACATCCTTCACTGACTGCAGCCATGGCAACGTGACGTCACTAGGCCAGAGAGAGGAGGAGCAGGAAGTGAAGTGCTCTCCCTTAGCAGGACAGGGGTCACTAGGTCATTGGCACAAAACCTGCACATAGAAATGGGACCCCACTTCCTTCACACGTGTAATTAGAGTTTGAAAGGAAATTCAGTCTAGGTATCGATTTTTGGAGAAAATGAGTTTTCTTTGTGTTCATTGCTTTGCTTTTTTTGGTATTGTTTGCTGGTGTTGGTTTTTTTGGGTGTGTGTGTGTGTGTGTGTGTGTGTGTGTGCGTGCACACATGCATTTGTGTGTGTATGTGTGTTTTACCTGTTTGGTGTCTGGCTTGTTTGGTTTCACAATTGTGATTGGTTTTTATTTGTCTTGGTCATGTTCCTGCAATGTTTGTTTCAGTGTCTGAACTGAGATATTTTTGTTTTTGTCTTTATTTCGTTTTTCTTGCATAGTACGTTTAGTTTTTGTATTTTTTTCTACTTAGATTATTTTGTCTTTTTTCCTTCCATGTTGCTTTTACTTTCTTTTGATGTGCTAAATGTAGCATCTCTGTGGGGATACCAAAGTCACTTGCTGTAATTCTTTCATGAACATCATCATCATCATCATCAGACCCGTGACCTTGGCGGTCGTGGGGGAGACACGAAAGACGATGCCGTGGTAAGCCTCCTCCATCCATCTCAGTCCTCGGCTCTGTGCCTCAAATAAAAAGCTGTGCAACCTCTCAAAATCTTCAGTCCCAGAGTTTATTCACAAAAACTTGAAAATTTATGATCTCGCTCTAACGTTTGACTTCATTTAATGTTATTTCTTCATTTACGTTTTGATTAAAAAGATGTTGAAGTGCCTCCCTAGATTTCTGTAGGTGGTGTGTGTAAAAGAGTAGATTGAACCCAGCACAGCTCACCTCTCCCCAGAAAAAAAACAACTTGCTAGCATCCCTGAAGTCAAAATGTGGCTGCCTTTATGGTGGGCAAAAATGGTAGAATACATAAAGTATCACCATTGGTGTAAACCATGGGACACTAGGCAAAGAACGTAAACAACAGCAACAACAAAACCAAAACTATTAACAAACCTTGCCAGAAAAATTCACTTTTTCATCAAGATGTCCAGGTTACCCTCTAAAACGTCAACAAATACCGAAGTTTACATTGAAATTTATGATCATATTTGACCCAAAACAAAGACATTCACTTTAACTTTGAAATGAGATCTCCGAGCTAAAGAAAAAACTGGACAATCTCCAATGATGAGAAAACAGGGTCAAGAAGCAATCCATCTGTTGTAACCACACTACTGCAAGAAGCAATCTATCTCGTTTCATCAAATTACTTCAACAAGCAAAATCCATCTCGTTTCACCAAACTACTTCAAGAAGCAATCCATTTGGTGTCACCAAACTACTGGCTTTGGCAGAAGTAATTTGATAGGTGACAGATGACAGACAGGGTCAAGAGTCAGATCAGCACGACCCTTTGCATGACATGACAGCCATCACTGACTGTAGCCATGGCAACGTGACGTCACTAGGCCAGCGAGAGGAGGAACAGGAAGTGAAGTGCTATCCCTTAGCAGGACAGGGGTCACTAGGTCATTGGCACAAAACCTGGTGCTAGAAATGGGACCCTGCTTCCTTCACACGTGTAATTAGAGTTTGAAAGGAAATTCAGTCTAGGTATGGGTTTGTGGAGAAAATGAGTGTTCTTTGTGTTCGTTGTCTGTTGTCTCTGTCTTTTTCTTGTATTGGTTGTTGGTGGGTTGGTTTTTGTTGGGTTTTTTTGGGGGTCTGTTACTGGTCTGATTTGTTTCATTTATGTTTATTTTACTTAGTTTTTTTGTCTTGATCATTTGCAGAGTGTCCTTTGTGTTCGTTGGTGTTGTTTTCTAGGGTTTTTAAAATTGTTGTTCTTTTTCTGTTGTGTTTGTTTTGTGTAATCAGGCTTTGTGGGCAGTTTTTGTGTGTGTGTGTCTATTTTCTCTTGTTACTGTGTGAAGTTTTGTGATAAGGTTTGGGCGTTTCTTTGTTTTTCTTTTGTACAGTTTCTTTTACTGCCATTGTATTTGGGATATTTTTGTGTCTCTGTTTTGTTTTTTCTTGTATTGCGCGGAATTCTTTTGTTAAAGGTTTTAACAAGGGATTTTTGTTCTTTGTTTTGTGTTGTTGTTACTGTCAGTGCTTTATTTTATTTTTCATTTCTTATTTTTCCTCTTGTAATGTTAGTTGTAACGTTAAGGTCTAGTTTTTATCTCTGTCTTTTTTTTGTAATGTTTGTTGTAAAGTTAAGGTATATTTTCTATCTATTTTTGGTCTTATAATGTTGGGGGTTTGGCAATCCCGATTTATATTTTCGGTCGTTTCCGGTGCTTCTCTTGTACTGCGTGTTTTTGTGATTGCAGTTTTAAGGTATTTTCTTTTCTTCTTTGCTTCTTTTTTATTTCTTTTTTACTTTGCTTTTTTTTGCCTTACATGTACAAAATCTTTGTAGAAATAAAAAGAAAATATCCGGCTCAAATACCATTTACAGCTTAACTTCCAAAATTAACAACAAATCTGTCCCCCAAATGGGATTAGGGCTAGCTTAGTGATGGGTAAAACAACACACAGTCACATACACGAAAAATCTCGCTATTGGCGAACCTTCGATCGCTAGCTTAGGAACAGAAATAATACCAACCAACCAGCCAGCCAACCAACCAGCCAGCTCACCAACCAGCCAACCAACCAACCAACCATCCAACCAACCAATTAGCCAGCCATCCAACCAACCAGCCAGCCAACCAACCAGCCAGCCAGCCAGCCAACTAACCAACCAACCAACCAACCATCCAGCCAACCAAAACAGGTGACAACATAACCAACTAAAAAATCAGCTAACAGGCCAGCGAGCCATCCAACCATCCTGCCAGCCAACCAATCAACCACCCACCTAACTGCCAAAAAACCAACCAACCAAAATAAACACAACAATACAACCGACTGATTTATCAACTGACCAACCAACAAAACCTACCTGCCTGCCATCCTGACAGACAAACAAACCAACCAAACCAGCAAACAGATATACAGTGGAACAGCTAACCAACTATCTAACGCCATCCCCCCCCCCCAAAAGAGAGAGAGAGGAGAGAGAGAGAGAGAGAGAGAGAGAGAGATGAGAGAGAGAGAGACAGACAGACAGAAGACGACAGACAGACAGACAGACAGACAGACAGACAGACAGACAGAAGGAGGGGGATACCCAAAGGATGACTGAGACACAGACACAAAGATACAGATATTTCTTTTTCATTCTTTTATATCGAGGATAATGGAATAAGCACATATGTACTTTTTCCTACATCTAGTCCCCGTGTGTATGCGTTTTTGTTAATTCTGTCATGTGTTCCCACCGGCACACAATAACCTACTCTTACGAAGAGCTGAACAGGATTTCACGTGTGCGCAAGATGTTCTGCGTGCTTTCGCACACGGGGCCTCTGTTTATAGTCTCATCCGAAGGACTTTTCGGGAGAGTGGAGTCTGCAACTGATGTTAACTCCAGGGGAAAATATCCCCTTGAACGGGATTCGAACCCGGGTTGTCAGATTGCGAGCGCAATGTCCTAACCACGAGACTATCCCGTCCCCCGTAGATAGACGGAAACAGACAGGCACAGAGAGAGAGAGAGAGAGAGAGAGAGAGAGAGAGAGGAGAGAGAGAGGGAGAAGAGAGAGAGAGAGAGTGGAGAGAGAGAGAGTGTGTGTGTGTAAAAACGCAGAAAGAGAGAAAGACAGAGAGAGATAGACAGAGATAGACAGAAAGAAAAAAACTTACAGAGAGACGGAAAGAGAGAGAGAGAGAGAGAGAGAGAGTGAGAGGAGAGAGAGTGAGAGAGAGAGAGAGAGAGAGAAGAGAGAGAGAGATGAGAGGAGAGAGAAACACAACACACACACACACACACAACACAGACAAAAACCAAACGAGTAAAACAAAAGTACAACTTATTTTCAAAAACACTGATGAAATCGTCCTCCAATGCTGTTCGGTATTGAACGCAGAGAAAAATGGCAGAAGTTACAAAATGGATCCTTCCCCACTTCCATCCCTCTACCCCCCCCCCCCCCCCATCCCCCCACTGCCCTTCCCTTCCCCTCCCTCCCCTAAAAACAAGAGAGAGAAAAAAATAGAAAAAACAGTATTGGTGAAATAATGAGCAGAAAAAGCAGCATTTTTGTAAAAAAGGTGAAATAACTTTTGTGTGTTTCAATCGAGAGCATTGCACTCTCACTCGCACACGCACGCTCGCGCGCGCGTGCTCAACATCACACACACAGATACAGACACACAGAAACTCACACACACACACACACACACACGTGCGCGGTGCGCGCGCGTTCACACACACTCACACACACAGATACAGACACACAGACACACACCCACACACATTCACACACACGTGGGTGATGCGCGCACATACACACACACACACACTACCTTCTCCATTGTGTGCCGGTGGGAACGGATGACAACATTTACGAAACTGCATACACACGGGGACAGGATGTAAAAAAAAGCACATGAGTGCTTATTCCTCGAAATAAAAGAATTTAAAAAACTACAAATAACCGAAAAATAAACAAAACAAATATACACACACATGCGGATGGCTACCTTTTAACCACCCCACCCCCCTTATATAATCACAGAAACATGATTTTGTGCACTCTCTTAAAGAGCATTCTCGCTGCCTTTCGTTTTATTTTTGACCACCATCGCCCCCCACACCCCAACCCTTTCTGGAAAGTTAGAATGAGGAAGTCATGTACTATAGATAATCCCCTCCCCACCTCCTCCCCCACCCTCCCACCGAAAGATTAAAAAACAACAACAACGCTAGAAATGAACAGAAGATTAACAAAAAAAAACCACACACACCCACACACACCCGGAAAATTCGACACAATTATTTTCTTGTAACTTTTGTTTGTTGTGTTCATTTATCTGTAATTTTTTTTAAAAATTCGTTTACCGTTTCTGTTCGTTTGAGGGCAAAAAGGTAAAAACAACAAAAACGACGAGGCAGACCACAACCACCACTAACAACATCCTACATTGCCAACAACATCACTGAGATCAGTGGTGTGGGAGGGAGGGTTAACTACAGGAGATGGTAGAACTCAGCAGGAACACAAGAGAAGAGAGAGAGAGAGAGAGAGAGAGAGAGAGGAGAGAGAGGGGGAGAGAGGAGAGAGGAGAGAGAGAGAGAGAGAGAGAGATAGAGGGGAGAGGGAGATGAGGGAGAGAGGGAGAGAGAGAGGAGAGGTGGAGAGGAGAGAGAGAGAGGGAGAGGGAGAGAGAGAGAGAGAGAGAGAGAGAGAGAGAGAGAGACAGAGACAGAGACAGAGAGACAGAGACAGAGACAGAGACAGAGAGACAGAGAGAGACAGAGAGAGAGAGAGGGAGAGAGAGAAAGAGAGAGAGAGAGAGGGAGAGAGAGAGAGAGAGAGGGAGAGAGAGAGAGAGAGAGAGAGAGAGAGAGAGAGAGAGGAGAGAGAGAGAAGAGACAGAGAGAGAGAGAGGAGAGAGAGAGAGACAGACAGACAGACAGACTCACACACACAAACAGACAGACAGACAGACAGACAGAGAAAGATGGTGAACCCTGGTGGTGGCATTGCGTGGAGCTAGCTGCTACCAACGACAGCGGCGATGGAGACAGTTGAGTTGAACTCTTAAAGTTGAATGGTTTTGGTTTTTGTTTTCGGGGGGTTATTTTGTGTGGGTTTTTTTGTTGTTGCTTGTGGGTGGGTTTTTGGTTTTGTTTTGTTTCTTTTGCTTTGTATCTTTGACTCTTAGGCATCTCATACAAAGACCACATTTTATTTTATTTTTATTTTATTTTGTTTTTATTTTATTTTTATTTTATTTTCCTTTTTTATTTATATTTATTTTTTTAATATCTTTTATATCGAGGATAATGGAATAAGCAGTTATGTGCTTTTTTTTTTTACATCTAGTCCCCCGTGTGTATGCGGTTTTTTAAATTGTCATCTGTTCCCACCGGCACACAATGGCCTACACTTACGCAAAGCGGAACAGGATTTTAACGTGTGCGCAAGATGTTCTGCGTGCGTTCTTACACAGGGCCTCGGTTTATAGTCTCATCCGAAGGACTTTTGGGGAGAGTGGAGTCTGCAATGATGTTAACTCCAGGGGAAAATATCCCCTTGAACGGAAATCGAACCCGGGTCGTCAGATTGTGAGCGCAATGTTCTAACCACTAGGCTATCCCGTCCCCCCGATGTCAACCACCTTTCTCCAGTCCTCTCGTCTCTCAGCAGCCCTCAGGGTGTCTTCTCAGCATTTTCTAAATGAAAGGAATCCAACACAGCAATCCACCAGTCTGTATTGGAATTGCCCTTGATGGGATGATTAAAATGCTTTTGACTTGACTTGACTTGACTTGACCAGCTCTGTTAGTTTTCTTTTTGCCACTGTAACTGAGATTTGGGACGGGATGGCTCAGTGGTCAGAGCATTTGCTTTCCTCCCCAGCCATTGTTAAGCAGCATCGAGCGTGGCTACCAGTTGGATGGGTGACCGTTTGCGCGCTTTGACTTCAGTACAGTTCCCCCAGTTCACCCAGCTGTAAATGGGTACCTTCCCTCTTTGGGGTCAGGGAAGGTAAAGCAGCGAGGGAGAGGAGATGGGCGCCGCTGCCCTCAATATGCTGGCTCCTCTAGAGAAGTTGATGAGGTCTCTGACGCCTCGCTCCCCTACGACCTTATAGGTTATGGGGACACCTTTACCTTTTTTTTTTACTTTAACCGAGATTCGAACTCTTGACTTCGTGGACCAACGTAACTGAATTCCGACACTCATATCCACTCAACCTTCAGCATCCATGAAGATATCTAATAAACAACAACAACAACAACAACAACAACAACAACAGCAACAATAACAACAACAACAACAAAAACATAGATTCCATTGCTCAAAGTCCAGCTGAGCAAGAAATCATGACCTGTTGTACATCAGCACGAAACAGACGGTAGCATTCCGTTACATAAAAAACCAAGTTAATTCCGACTTCTCTCGTAACTTTCCAGAATAGTCTCCGAGGACCTGGAAACTTTCGAGTAGTAGTACGTCTGTGGCAAAATTGAATGTGACCGCGTGCCCCATTTGTATGGTTCAATACTTCTTCTTTCTCCTCCGTCTCCTTTTCTTCTTTGCTTTTCTTCTTTCCTTGCGTTGGTCTTCGTGGCATTCTTCTTGTTCTTATTAACCTTGTTTTTCTTCTTAATATCGTTTTTCTTGTTCTTCTTGTTTTTGTTAATCTTGGTTTTTTTTGTTCTTGTTCTTGTTCTTGTACTTCTTGTTCTTCTTGTTGTTGTTCTTCTTGTTTTTCTTGTTGTTCTTCTTCTTCTTCTTCGCAATTCTTCTTCGCAATTCTTTTCTTCTTCAAATTCTTCTTCTTCTTCTTCAAATTCTTCTTCGCAATTCTTCTTCGCAATTCTTCTTCTTCTTCGCAATTCTTCTTCTTCTTCACAATTCTTCTTCTTCTTCACAATTCTTCTTCTTCTTCTTCTTCTTCTCTTCTTTTCTTCGCAATTTTTCCTCTTCTTATCTTTGCAATTCTTCTTCTCCTTCTTCTTCTTCTTTACATTCGTCTTCTTTTTTGCATTCTTCTTTTTTTCTTCTTCAAATTCTTGTTCTTGCTCTTCTTCTTCTTCTTCTTCTTCTTCTTCTTCTTCTTCTTCTTCTTCTTTTTACTTCTTCTACTTCTTCTACTTCTTCTTCTTCTTCTTTGCATTCATCTTTGATTCTTCTTCTTCTTCTTCTTCTGCTTCTTTCTCTTCTGCTTCTTCTTCTCTTCTTCTTCTTCTTTTTTTTTCTTTCTTCTTCTTTCTTTTTCTTCTTCTTCTCAGTCTTCTTCTTTGCAGTCTTCTTCTTTGCAGTCTTCTTCCCTTCAAATTCTTCTCCTTCAAATCGGTTTTTTTCAAGTTTTTATTTTTCTTCTTTTCTTCTTCTTCACTTTTCTTCTTCTTCTTCTCTTTTCTTCTTCTTTTTACTTTCTTCTACTTCTTCTTCTTCTTCTTCTTCTTCTTCTTCTTCTTCTTTTTCTTCTTCTTCTTCTTTTTCTTCTTTTTTCTTCTTCTTTATCTCCTCCTCCTCCTTCGTCAGTCGCTCAGACAGGAAATATTGTCTGTCATATGAGCGAAAAGGCGTTGCGCTGCCGTTAAGCCTCTGACAAGTCAGGCCTAGCACAGCCGACTTGGTCGTGGAAGAGAAATGTACTCTTTCAAGACTGTCTGGAAACAAGGCAGGAAAATGGACCAAGACGGGCAGAAAATAGACAAGAAGGAAGTGCCAGGAAAGGAAAATAACAAAGCAGAAACAAAGAGAGGGATAGAAAAGAGGGAAATCCTAACACACAATTTCCAGAAGATGAGTTGAAGGATGCTATTTATACTGACGGGACCTCGACATCACCACGAGGGGAGATTATCAAACAAATTGTGAGACGAAAACTTGGGATTGTAGTTACATCATTATCTAAAACATAACAACATACAGACACATTTCCTTCTCGGACTTCTTGATAATACCAGAAATGTAAACCACGTAAAACCTTGATCAAGACAACCACCAATCATCCCTGTGTTCAATACAAAGTCTGACAGATCAACACCAGACATCGAGGAGAGAAAAAGGAGAGTGCCAGACCTTACGGATATAACATCACTCACCGTCTCCAGAAGACAGATAACGTCAATACAGCTGGTACGGTTGTGACAGATCAAATAGGACACCGTGCTACTGGAGACGACCTTGGTTGGTGCAATGGAGGTCATGTTCGACTTCGATTTCTCCGAACACACATACACATACACACACACACACGCGCGCGCGCACGCACACACACGCACGTACACACGCACACACGCACACAAAGCACGAACACACACACAAATACACACAAACACCCACACCACTAGGCACAAGCACATAACCACAAAATTTCTCTCGTATATTTTAATTTCAGAAAAACAAACACACACACAAACACACACTACATGCTATATACATACACACACGCGCGCGCGCGCACGTACACACACAAACACACACACACACTCAAATCATACACGCCCAATCGTACACATACCACACGCATGCATACACGCCCCACATACACACACGGGCCCACACAATTTACAGTATACACGCACACACATTTCAAACAAACTCATTTCTTTCTCTCTCTCACACATTCACACACCCCCCGCAACACACACACGCGCACGTACGCACGCACATCTCTCTCTCACACAAATAAACACTGCACTCACATTTCTCTCTCTCACACCACAACCTCTCATACACACAAAAACCTCTCATACAAACACAACACACACGCACGCACGCACGCACGCACGCACGCACGCACGCACGCACGCACGCTCGCACGCACGCACACACACACACACACACACACACACACACACTCGTAACCGTCTGATACCACTTTTCGGTGAAAGAACGTTAAACTTGAAGAACTAACTTCGACTTCTACTAAAAGAGTGCAGAATTATAAAAGCAGTCAGTGCCTGGTAGATTTTTTAAAAAAACAAAAAAAGTTTTTTGTGTGATCATCAAAGTCACTATATGTGACTTGACTTGACTTCTTTAAACAGATACTTTTTAAGGAAGAGTTGTTGGTGCAGTGTTCTGAAACTTTTATACAGTGTTGTTATAGTTGTTATAACATGCATCATCATCATCATCATCATCATCATCATCATCATCATCATCATCATCATCATCATCATCTCATCTCATCTGCTCCCGTAACCCCCTCCGGGGTCTTAGGGGCACTGCAGTGACGAACGTTGCACCAGCTGGCTCCATTTGCGGCGGTTGTGGGCAAGTGCCTGGGTTGTGGAGAAGCTCTTCCCGGTCCATTCAGTGATGTTGTTAAACCGCATACACACGGGGACTGGATGTAAAAAAACCACATGAATGCTTACTCCATTATCCTCGATATAAATGTCATCTGAGCGCTTTGATTTGTTGCTTTACAAGATTCAGCGCTATATAAATTCCATACATTATTATTATCAATATTATTATTATGTTGTTGTTGTTGTTGTCTGCCCATTTCTTCTTCAGCCTGCCTCGCCTTCTCTTCCCTTGCACTATTCCTTGCGGCATGGTCTTGTTGCAAGACTAGGACATGTTTGCACATTGAGATCAAACCACATGAATGATGCGCTACATTCCATTGCATTAAAAGACATCGAAGTTAGGTAGCATAAAAAGTGCACACTTCTTGTTTCCAACGCTACGCGCGCGCGCTCGCTCACACACAGACACACACACACACATGCACACACACACAGACACCACACACACACACACACACACACACACACACACACACACACACACACACACACACACAAAACACACACACACAAGTTCTTCGGATGAGACTATAAACCGAGGCCCCGTGTTCGAACGCATGCAGAACATCTTGCGCACACGTTAAATCCTGTTCCGCTTTTCGAAAGAGTAGGCCATTGTGTGTCAGTGGAAACAGATGACAAAATTGACAAAACCGCATACACATGGGAACTGGATGTTAAAAAGCACATGAGTGCTTATTCCATTATCCTCGATGTAAAAGAATAAATAAAATAAAATAAATAAAAATTAAACACACACACAAACACACACATACACACACGCGCACATGCGCGCACACGCACACACACACACACACTGTATCTCTGTCTCTCTATCTCTGTCTCTCTCGCTGTCTCTTTATCTATGTCCCTCTCTCCCTGTCTCTTTCTCTGTCTGTCTCTCTGTGTGTCCCTTTCTCTGTCTGTCTGTATCTGTCCGTGTCTGTCTGTCTGTCTGTCTCTGTCTGTCTGTCTGTCTGTCTCTGTCTCTGTCTGTCTGTCTGTCTGTATCTGCCCGTGTCTGTCTGTCTCTGTCTCTGTCTCGCTCTTCTCTCTCGCTCTTCTCTCTCTCCCCTCTCTCTCTCTCTCTCTTCTCTCTCTCTCTCTCTCTGTCTCTCTCTGTCTTCATTTGATCAATGTCTCCTAAAAGATACGAGAGGCTTTTTCTCTTCTGATATAGATTAGGAAAGGTGTACCACAAGGTTGTTGTGTGTGAGTGTCAGTGTGTGTGGGGTGTGTGTGTCTGTCTGTCTGTCTGTGCGTGTGTGTGTGTGTGTGTGTGTGTCTGTGCGTGTGTGTGGAAATGTAAGGTCATCTATCTATCTATCTATCTATCTGTCCCGTAGTCTGACGACCGTGGGGGCACCCTCAAAGACTCAGCAACCAGTTCCCTCCATTCTTCTCTCTGTTCTGCCTTTCTCAGGGTTTTGTTGAGTTCTAGGCCTGTCCATTCACTGATGTTATCCTCCCAGCTCTTCCTTGGTCTGCCTCTTCTTCTTCCTCTTGGACAGTGCCTTGCAAAATGTCTTTGTAATTCCTTGGGATCTTGTGACATGCCCATACCACTTAAGTTTACGCTTTTTCACGATCGTTAGAAGGTTCTCATAGGGTCCAATGGTTTGCTGGATTCTGTTATGCACGCTTTCGTTGCTTATGTGGTCTTTGTAGGAGATGCCAAGGAGTCTCCGAAAGCATCTCATCTCCATTGCCTGTACTCTTCTCTCCAAATCTGCAGTCAGGGCCCATGATTCACAGGCATACAGAAATATGGATATGACAAGGGAGCGCATTAGTCTGATCTTGGAGATAAGTGAGATATTCTTATCTCTCCAGATGGTGTTTAGTTTTGACAAAGCTGTTATTGTCTGTGCAGTCCTGCATACTACTTCTGGCTTGGATCCCTGGTCGGTTTACAATGGCTCCCAGGTACTTGAAGCTTTGAAACTGTTTCCAGCTTCTGGTCATTAACCCTGATATCAGTGCTAATGCCGTTGGTGTTATTAGTCATCAGTTTGGTCTTCTCTGCACTGATTTCCATGCGTATGTTTTGGAGGCCTTATCCAAGTGTTCTGTTAGGCTGGCAAGCTCTTTTTCTGATCCTGCTATTCCATCAATGTCATCTGCGAAGCGGAGGTTTGTGATCGTTCTGCCACCAATGCTGACTGATCCTTCATGATGTTCCAGTGATCAGCCATGATTCTCTCAAGGAAGATGTTGAAAAGAGTGGGTGAGAGTAGACAGCCCTGCCTTACTCCAACTGTTGTTCGAAAACCATTCTCCAATGTTGTTGTTGTAGTACACTGCATGGTGGCCTCGCTGTACAGCTGTTTGATGACTCTGATCAGGTTTGCATTGATGCTGTACAAGTTCATGGTTGCCCACAAAGCTGCATGCCACACCCTGTCAAATGCCTTCTTAAATCGATAAATACGTGGTATAGGTCTTGTTGATGTTGAAGGTACCGCTCACATAGTATTCTGAGGTTGAATATCTGTTCTGTTGTGCTGCGCCTGCTCTGAAACCTGCTTGTTCCTCAGCAATGATGGTCTCTGCTTGTGGCTTCAGTCTATTCATATTATCTGCAGCATGACCTTGCTTGGGTGACATATGAGGCTGATTGTGCGGTAATTATGGCATTGTTGTAGATTTCCTTTCTTGGGGGAGGGTGATGATGAGTGACTGCGTCCATGGTGTTGGCCATTTTCCTGTCTGCCAGATCTTGTTGCAGATTCTTAGTAGGGCGCTGATCATGGCTTCCCCTCCAGCTTGGACCAACTCAGCTGGAATGTTGTCAGCCCCTGCTGACTTCCCCTTTTTCAGCGATCTGACTGCTGTTTCCACTTCTTCTCGGAGGTAGGGTGACTGTCTGTGTCTTTGCTTTCGGGTACATTAAGGACTTCTGGATCTCCTGCGGTTCTATAGTTATACAGGTCGGAGCAGTATTCTGTCCATCTGTTCAGAATATCCTGGTCGTCAGTGAGACACTTCCCATTTTTGTCTTGGATTGTTAAACCTTTTCTCTGTTTCGTGCTAGTCAGGTCTTTCACCAGCTGATATGCTTTCTTGCTATTGTTTTTCTTGATGTTCTCTTCAATGTCTTGGCACTGTTCACCGATCCATTTCTCTTTTGCCTCCGTCATGGACTTCCTGATTCTTTTGTTGACTGCCCTATATTGTTCTGCTCTTTCTTTTGTTTCATTTTTCTTTTTCTTCAACTCTCTACGCTTGTCGCATAGTTGTAGGATGTTAGGTGTGACCCATGGTTTTTTGACTGGTCGGCGTTTGACAAGAAGCTCGTTTGCTGTTTCAGTCACTGCTGTATTGAAAATATTCGTCAGTGTGTCTATGTCTGAGTCTAACACAGTGAGTGCTGCAAACTTTCCACCTATCCTTGCTTGAAAAATTTCTAATACCCTGGGTCCTTCAGCTTCTCGAGGTCAAATTTGATCCTGATGTTGTTCCGCTTGTGGATTTTCTTTAGACGTAGTCGGAAAGTCATCATCACAAGATCATGATCACTCCCTATGTCTGCTCCTGGAAAACTTCGTGTCTGTGCGATGTTAACGCTAGACTGAAACCGTCTTTTCACCATGATGTAATCTATTTGGTTGTGGTGTTCTCCATTTGGGCTATGCCATGTCCATTTTCTGGATTTCTTGTGTGGGCCAAGTGTATTCACTAGCTGGAGGTGGTTGTTACTGGCAAACTCCAGGAGTCTCAAGCCTCTTTCATTTGATTGGTTATTACAATGTGGCCCACAAACGCCCTCCCAGTCTTTCCATGCATCTTCTCCTACCTTGGCGTTCCCGTCGCCTTGCACAACGAGGATGTCTTTCTTGGGGTTTGATTCAGAACCTCTTGTAGCTGGTCATAAAATTCTTCTACGGCTTCATCTGTGCAGTCTGATGTAGGGGCGTATGCCTGTACTATAGTTATGTTAAAGGGGGTTGCTCTCAGGCGGATGGTTTAAAAAGTCTGCTGGACACAGGCTGACAGCTCATGACGGTGTTCACGGTGTCTTTGTGAACGAGAAACCCCACGCCGTGTTCATGTTTATCCTGTTTTCCACTGTAGTATAATTTGTGGTCTTCCTGGGTCGTTGTTTCTCCCATGTTTTTCCACCTGACTTCGCAGAGCCCAAGGATGTGCCAATGATATCTGGACATCTCATGTGTCAGTTCTTCCACTTTGCCTGCAGCTCTTAGTGTTCGTACATTCCATGTGCCAATGATGGTGTTGTGTCTGGCACGAATTTTGCTGCGTTTTACATCAGTAGCATACTTTCGACATCTGTCCTGATGAGCAACAGAAGGCGCGGTCCTTGGTAACCCGGGCGACGACCGATCCGGTATGGAGATTCTGGCTGTCTTTGTCATTGGTGTGTCTTGGGCAAATCAAACCTGGCGGAGCCCATCCCTCTCCAGGTCGGATTTTTTGGTTGGGTTTACTCCCAACATGTGGCAGGTGGTACTGGGTTACATGGTTACCAGTAGCAGAGGGAGTCTCTGACCTGACGATAGGTCATACATTACACTAATGTTGTAGGCAAATACCGAAAAAAACACCAACTATCACTAATGCAAATTGATAAAGCGCTGTAAATACAGACTAAGAAGGGAAGAGAAGAGAGTAGAAGAGAAGAGAGGAGGAGAGGAGAGGAGAGAAGAGAAAGAGAAGAGAAGAGAGGAGAGGAGAGAAGAGAAGATAGGAGAAGAGGAGAGGAGAGGAGAGAAGACAAGAGTAGAGGAGAGGAGAGGAGAAGAGAAGAGAAGAGAGTTAAAGACGAGAGGAAAGAAGAGAAGAGAATATCAAAGCGAAGAGATGAGATAGAAAGAGAGAAGAGGGGAGAAGAGAAGAGAAGAAAAGAGGAGAGAAGAGAAAAGGAGAAAAGAGAAGAAAAAGAGAGAAGAAAAGAGAAGAGGAGAGACAAGAAGAGAAGAAAAGACAAGAAGAGAGAAGAGAAAAGAAGGAAAGAAAGAGAAGAGAATATAAAAGAGAGAAAAGAGAAGAGAAGAGAAGAGAAGAGAAGAGGAAAAAAAGAGAAAAGAAGAAAAGAGAGAAGAAAAGACAAGACAAGAGAAGAGAAGAGAAAAGAAAAGACAAAAAAAGAGAAAAGAAGGAAGGGAAGAGTGAAGAAAAGAAAAGAGAAAAGAAAAGAGAAGAGAGAAGAAAAGAGAAGAGAGAAGCGAAAAGTAGAGAAGAGAGTTTTTAAAAACAAACAAACAAAAAAAATGATAGCTAGTTACGTGTGTGTCTGGTGTCACCCTGACCCATAATCAATCAGATAGGATGAGATATTTTTAATTTTAAGCCGAAACGGTAACACGACATCTCTGTTATCATCCTTCATCAACAAACGGCTTCTATATGTCATCCAGAATATCAAAACCAAGTGCTGGAATTCATTTTTAATTTTGCTGCCTCATCTTCTGTGGCGTATCAAGCCTGCTGTTCCCACGCCGCTCATTCCAATCTTCCCGCCACAGTCGGTCATAATTGATAATAATTATAAGGTCAGAAAATCGGCCATAAATAATAATAAGTGTTGCAATTTGTTTTTGGTTTTCAAATTTGTGTGTGTATGTGTAGGATTTGTTTTATTTTTACGTGAACAGACACGTTCGACTCAAATAGATCGTTTCGAGCATGCCATAGGCTAGTTGCTTGCTATTGCTTTTTTATATTCTTTTATATTTGAGGATAATGGAATAAGTACTTGTGTGCTTTTTTGCATCCAGTGCCCGTGTGTATGCAGTTTTGCAAATGTTGTCATCCGTTCCCACCGGCACACAATGGCCTACTCTTCCGAAAAGCGGAAAGGGTTTTAACGTGTGCGCAAGATGTTCTGCATGCGTTCGCACACGGGGCCTCGGTTTATAGTCTCATCCGAAGGACTTTTGGGGAGAGTAGAGTCGGCACTGATGTTAACTCTAGGGAACAATATCCCCTTGTGTGTGTGAGTATTGTTCATGTTTTCTGAATAAAGATTTTTGTGTGTGTGTTGCTGCCTCATCTTCTGTGACGTTCCTGTCCCTCTGTTCCCACGCCGCTCATCTCAATCTCCCCGCTACAGCCACACCCAGATTCCTAATGTCGCATCCTCCAGGGTCGAAAGTCCACAGGGAACCCATCAATATCAGGCCGCCGTGGAGCCACCAGCCAGAGGGGCCCTGCGCTGCTGCTGGGTCACTTTGGTGGTGTTCAGTGGTGCCTGTTCTGAGCGAACATACGCAGGACACCACCTCCTAAGCCCCCTACTAACGACAGTATTAGCTCAGTCGCGGAGCCAGACTGAGTGAGTTGCCCACCCGAGGTTGCAGCCACCACAACGTCCCTCCAACGACCGCCCCCCTTGAACATCCAACCCTAAAGGCTTTGACACAAACTCACCACCCCAGGCACAGAAGTGTATGGGGAAACCGAATCTGAGGTCACCATGAGACCAGAGCAACTGGGACCACCGAATCAGAGACAATTTGGTTATTGCATGATGATCAATGATAATGACGATGAAGTAATGATGCTGCTATGGAAGGTGATATGCTTTGAGACTACATGACAGGGTTGTACTCTACGCTTACTATCAATAATATATCCCGGCGTCAACCAGGCCCCGAGAGATACAGACACCTGCAGTGTTGGTCAGGTAATTTGAGCAATACTCTCAAACTTGCATCCGTTAAGTGGATGAAGCTCGACTGTGTGGTCCCAGTCTTCCCACTGAGCCCACAACACACTCACTCTGGGTAGGAGTCGGAAAAAATCCCTATGACTCTTACGGGATTCGAACCAGCGACATTCCAGTCTGTAACCTAAGGCGCTACCTAACCACAGCGCCATGGCGGCTAGTCTTTATTTCTGGTCCATCAATCTGGAATGACCTCCCTCTCTCCCTTCGTGAAAAGCCTACTTTCGACAGCTTTAAATCCAGCCTCAAAACATACCTATTTCAAACCTAAGACTTTCCCCTCCTGTTTCATCTCATAAATTATCTGTCCTTGCCTTTAACAGCCAAAATTCCACCACCCTGCTGAAATGTATAACCTGTGTGTGTGTGTGTGTGTGTTGTTGTGTGTGTGTGTGTGTGTGTGTGTGTGTGTGTATGTTTTGTTTGTGTGTACATTTGAATTTGTTAAAATATTGTTGATCATTGTTGGTTGCATGTGTAGGAGCGGATTGAATGCAAGCGCTCTGATTTGTATCTGCAAGATATAGCGCTCTATAAATATAATTTCTTCTTCCTCTTCTTCTTCTTCTTCTTCTTTATTATTGTTATTATTATTATTATCATTATTATTATCATTATTTATTTATCTAAATCCAAAGAGAGACAGCAGACAATCAGACTAGACAGACAGACAGACAGACAGACAGATAGAGAAAGGAGTTGATTAAAATTATTTTTTATTCTTTTATATCGAGGATAATAGAATAAGCACTTGCGTGCTTTTTTACATCTAGTCCCCGTGTGTATGCGGTTTTGTCAATTCTGTCATCTGTTCCCCACCGACATACAATGGCCTACTTTTACAAAAAAAAGCCGAACAGGATTTTAACGTGTGCGCAAGATGTTCTTCCTGCTTTCGCACACGGGGCCTCCTCGGTTTATAGTCTCATCCGAAAGACTTTTGGTGGAGAGTGGAGTCTGCACTGATGTTAACTCCAGGGGGAAAATATCCCCCTTGAGCGGGAATCGAACCCGGGTTGTCAGATTGCGAGCGCAATGTTCTAACCACTAGGCTATCCCGTCCCGTCTCCCCCTTCCCCCCCCCCCCCTCCTCCCATCCTTGCCTACTTTCAAGACACAGAATGATTAATAATAATAATAATAATAATAATAATAATAATAATAATAATAATAATGTATGGAATTTATACAGAATGGTTAATCACTTAACATCAGGCCGACCTTGTGGGTGACCGAAGCAAATGGCGATTGGTCTGCTCGTGTGATTGATGGAGATTGTAGTAGGGTCCCAGCGGAGCTATCCGATTTAATGGGCTGCCTGAGCTGCCGGTCTGCTCTGCACGCCCGCTTCCTCGTGCTTTTAAGGGAATAAGCTCTATCTGCTCTTTGTCTTAGTAAATGCGATGGTTATACAACGACTTTATGCTGCGTGCGTTCGTCATCGGTGTAGGAGGTAGGGGTGGAGGTGGGTTGGGTGGGAGAGGGATGGGGGGGGGGGGGGGGGCGGGGTATGAGGAATGGGTGTGTGTGTGTGGTGTGTGTGTGTTGTGTGTGTGTTGTCTTGTGTGTGTGTGTGGAGTGTGTGTCTTGTGTGTTGTGTGGGTGTGTGTGGAGGGGGGGGGGAAGGGGGGTGGGATGGTGTGGAGGGGAGGAGGAGAGGAGGAGGAGGAGACAAAGTACCCGATAAAGTTCTGAGCTTGCCATTTTTCAGTAGTTTGAGGACAAGGGTTCAAGGCAAGGCAAGGTAAGGTAAAGCAAGGTAAGGCAGAATAGGGTAGGGTAGGAATGGGTAGGGTAGGGAAGGGTAGGGTAAGGCAAGGCAAGGCAGGGCAGGGAAGGACAAGACCAGAAAAGGCAAGATAAGGTAAGCAAGGCAAGGCAAGACAAGGTAAGGTAAGGCAAGGTAAGGCAAGTTTAGGTAAGGCAAGGTAAGGTAAGGTAAGCTAAGGCGAGGTAAGGTAAGGTAAGGTAAGGCAAGGAAAGGCAAGGCAAGGCAAGGCAAAGCAAGGCAAGGCAAGGCAAGGCAAGGCAAGGCAAGGCAAGGCAAGGTAACGTAAGACAAAAAAAGGCAAAGCAAGGCAAGGCAAGGCAAGGTAGGGTAAGGTAAGGCAAGGCAAGGTAAGGTAAGGTAAGGTAAGGTAAGGCAAAGCAAGGTAAGGTAAGGTAAGGTAAGATAAGCTAAGGCAAGGCAAGGTAAGGTTAGCCAAGGCAAGGCAAGGTAAGGCAAGGTAAGGCAAAGCAAGGGAAGAAAAGGCAAGGAAAGGCAAGGTAAGATAAGGTAAGGAAAGGTAAGGCAAGGTAAGGTAAGGTAAGGCAAGGTGAGGCAAGGTAAGGTAAGGTACGGTAAGGTAAGGAAAGGTAAGGTAAGGTAAGGCAAGGTGAGTTAAGGTAAGGTAAGGTAAGGCAAGGTAAGGTAAGGGGCAAGGCAAGGTAAGGCAAGGCAAGGTAAGGCAAGGCAAGGTAAGGCAAGGCAAGATAAGGCAAGGCAAGGTAAGGTAAGGTAAGGTAAGGCAAGGCAAGGTAAGGTAAGGTAAGGTAAGGCAAGGCAAGGTAAGGTAAGGCAAGGTAAGGTAAGGCAAGGTGAGTTTAGGCAAGGTAAGATAAAGTAAGGCAAGGAAAGGTAAGGTAAGGTAAGGTAAGGCAAGGAAAGGCAAGGTAAGGCAAGGTAAGGCAAGGCAAGGTAACGTAAGACAAGGCAAGGCAAAGAAAGGTAAGGCAAGGCAAGGTAAGGTAAGGAAAGGTAAGGCAAGGTAGGGCAAGGCAAGGCGAGGTGAAGTAAGATGAGGTGAGACGAGATGAGGGGATGCAAGGCAAGGCAAGGCAAGGCAAGGCAAGACAAGACAAGACAAGACAAGACAAGGCAAGGCAAGGCAAGGCAAGGCAAGGCAAGGCAAGGCAAAGCAAGGCAAGGCAAGGCAAGGCAAGACAAGACAAGGCAAGGCAAGGCAAGGCAAGGCAAAGTAACATAAAACACTTTAAAATGATTAAAAATTTAAAAATGATAAAAAGGTCTTCTGAAACATTGCCACTTTCCAGCTCCACTCCACCCCAACCCACCCCATCCAACCCCATTCTACTCCACCCCACTCCATTCCACTACAAGCCACTCCACCCCACCCCATTTCATTCCATTCCATTCCACTCCATTCCACTCCACCCCACCCCATTCTACTCCACCCCACTGCATTCCACTCCATTCCACTCCACCCCACCCCACCCACCCCACTCCACTCCATTCCACTCCACTCGCTGATTCGATGGTATGGTAGTTATTGGCTTAATCAAGTCAAGTCAAGTCAAGTGACCAGTCGCCATGGCGCAGCGGTTAGCGCCTTGGATTTCGGACTCGAAGGTCGCGGGTTCGAATCCCATGAGAGTCATAGGGATTTTTCGGACTCCTGCCGGCTCCTGTGTGTGCTGTGGGCTCAGTGGGAAGACTGGGACCACACAGTCGAGCTTCATCCACTTGTATTTACGGATGCGAGTTTGAGAGTGTTGCTCAAATTACCTGACCAACACTGCAGGTGTCTGTATCTCTCGGGCCTGGTTGACGCCGGGATATATTATTATGATAGTAAGCGTAGAGTACAACCCTGTCAAGTAGTCTTAAAGCATATGCACTTCCACAGCAGCAGAATTACGTCATCCTCATTGTCATTGATCATCATGCAATAAAAAAAAAATTGCCTCTGATTCGGTGGTCCCAGTTACTCTGGTCTCATGGTGACCTCAGATTCGGTTTGCCCATACACTTCTGTGCCTGTGGTAAGTTGGTGTCAAAGCCTTGAGGTTTGAGGTTCAGCATTTTGAGGGGCGGTCGTTGGAGGGACGTTGTGGTGGTTGCCACCTTGGGTGAGCAACTCACTCAGTCTGGCTCCGCGACTGAGCTAATACTGTCGGTAGTAGGAGGGCTTAGTACGTGGTGTCCTGCGTATGTTAGCTCAGAACAAGGCACCACTGAACACCACTAAAGTGACCCAGCAGCAGTGCAGGGCCCCTCTAACTGGTGGCTCAACGGCAGCCAGATATTGATAGGCTCCCTGTGGATTTCCGACCCTGAGGATGAGACATAACGAATCTGGGTGTGGCTGTGGTTGTGGAGATTGACATGAGCGGCGTAGGAACAGCAGGATAGGAAGGTCACAGAAGATGAGGCAGCAAAACAAAAAAACCAAAAAAGTCAAGTTGAAAATATTTCATCATTTTATGAAAGGGGCAAGTACAACACTGACAGACAGGCACATAATTTAACGCGCGCGTGCACGCACACACACACACACACACACACACACACACAACACACACACACACACACACACACACATGTACATTTACGCAAGCTCCTTTCGCGATTCAATTACTTATTGTTGGGACGGGATAGCCTAGTGGTTAGAACATTGCGCTCGCAATCTGACGACCCGGGTTCGATTCCCGTTCAAGGAGGATATTAATTTTCCCCTGGAGTTCACATCAGTGCAGACTCCTCCACTCTCCCCCAAAAGTCCTTCGGATGAGACTATAAACCGAGGCCTCGTGTGCGAACAGATGACAGAATTGACAAAGCCGCATGCACACGGGGACTGGATGTAAAAAAAGCGCATGAGTGCTTATTCCATTATCCTCGATATAGGATTTTAAAAAAGGTAAAGGAGTTCCATAACCTATAAGGTCGTAGGGGAGCGAGGCGTCAGAGACCTCACTTCTCTAGGGCCAGCATATTGAGGGCGGCGCCCATCTCCTCTCCCTCGCTGCTTTACCTTCCCTGACCCTAAAGAGGGCAGGTACCCATTTACAGCTGGGTGAACTGGGGGAACTGTACTGAAGCCAAGGCGCGCAAACGGTCACCCATCCAACTGGTAACCACGCTCGACACTGCTTAACTTGGTTGGGGGAAAGCGAGTGCTCTGGCCACTGAGCTATCCCGTCCCCAATATCCTCGATATAAAAGACTAAAAATTTTTTTTAAATATTACAAAGGCGGAACTGGTTTTTAAGCTTTGCCATACGCTGTGGGTGTGCTCACACCCAGACCCCCATATGTTGCTTTGTAACTCAGCAACTGTTAACGCTGCTGCCCTGAAAATTCCCTGACTTTGTCCTTAAACATCAATATGTCCTACACATTCAAAGTTGTTGTGTGTCTTTTTAAATTTTTATTTTAACGTGTCCTTTTAACAAAGGATCAGGTGGTATGGTCACCTCACTAGAATGCCGCCCAACCAACCAGCCCTACGGGCATACACCACCAAACACAATGGCTGGAAAGCCAGAGGTAGACCAAGGAGACGATGGAGCGACTCCTGGCTGACACCCTGCGAGCCCATGACCTGTCACTACATCAAGCCTCCCGCCTTGCTGCAGACAGACGTCTGTGTCTCCCCGCGACGCCGAAAGGAACCAGCGGCAGATGAAAGAAAGAAGAAGAAGAAAGATTTTTAACGTGTTCACAAGATGTTGTGCATACGTTTTGCGCACAGGGGTTTTGGGTTTATAGTTTCATGGGAATGACTTTTGAGGGGGAGGGGGGGGGGGGTGAAGTCAGCACTGATATCGACTCCAGGATATATAAAAAAAATCTCCTTGAAAAGGGATGTACTCCATTCACAGCTGTCAGTTTCCCTCCACTTTCAGCTTCTCTCATATGCGATCTTTTCCATCCCAGCTCAGCCCAGCTCAGCCCAGCTGGTTCTAATTTTAGCAGGAACTGACCACACACATACTCGGTGAAAGGAAGGTAAAAGTAAAGGAGTCCCATAACCTATAAGGTCGTAGGGGAGCGAGGCGTCAGAGACCTCACATCTCTAGGAGTCAGCATATTGAGAGCGGTGCCCATCTCCTCTCCCTCGCTGCTTTACCTTCCCTGACCCTAAAGAGGGCAGGTACCCATTTACAGCTGGGTGAACTGGGGGAACTGTACTGAAGCCAAGGCGCGCAAACGGTCACCCATCCAACTGGTAACCACGCTCAACGCTGCTTAACTTGGCTGGGGGAAAGCGAGTGCTCCGACCACGTGACGGGAAGGCGCGTGCTAAATTAAGCAGTCTTGACAGAGTGATGTTGGATTCGCACGCCGTGCGTGGTGGTTTAAACCCAGGCCGTCAGAACACGAACAGAACGCTCTAACCACTAGGCTATTCTGCAACCCCCCCATCCTTATACATGAAATAATTGTGACCTGGGGCGGTAAATGGATTACCTCCCGTGTGATCAAGAGTCCTGTCCCAAGCGTGTTTCTAAATTGGGACAACACGTGCGTGCGAATCGTGCGACACTTTGTTTCGTTGAGGGGGGGGGGGGGGGGGGGGTAGGGGGAGGGGGGGGGGGGTTAAGACTGTCCGTTGCCTACACTTTGCCTACATGGGGAAATGTAGAATTATACGCAGCCTATTCCAAGAGATCGTGTTCGAACTATCTGACTTGCATCACCTACTTTTGAGGTCGGCAGATAAAAGGGGACATTAGAAATATCCACTTTTTTACATAACAAATTAAACGGTTGTAGGTTTTCCCAAACAAATGCGATTTTCAAAGAAAAAGTAATTAAACACAGAAAAAGCAATAAAAAGAAGAAAAAACCCAAACAAACCTTTAATGGGATTATGTCAACATTCAGTTGCATACGCCTTGAATAAACATTTGTTTTTTTAATCTGTGATCTAGGTTTGCTATTTGCAGGATATACGTCACCTACGTGGCTATTCTCCTTGTTGATAATGAAGCTGCTTAATCCATATTATCAAAAGAACGATTGGATAGATAGGTGGCCAAATTGGGAGAGACAGACAGATAGATGGGGGTGATGTTGATGAGGTCTATCTCTCTGGCTGGTACTGAACGAAATTCTTGTGTTTATCTGTCTGTGTCTCTCTCCTTTCGCTGGACATCAACTATTTTGGTTTCTTTACCATCTCTCTTCTGGCTATCTGTATTCTCTTTATGTCCCCTACACACAAAACACATACACACGCGCACACACACACACACGTATGGACCCACACCCACTCTAAACCCGGGAGACGGGATAGCCTAGTGGTTAGAACATTGCGCTGGCAATCTGACAACCCGGGTTCGATTCCCGTTCAAGGGGATATTTTCCCCTGGAGTTAACATCAGTGCAGACTCCACTCTCCCCAAAAAGTTCTTCGGATGAGACTATAAACCGAGGTCCCGTGTGCGAACGCACGCAGAATATCTTGCGCACACGTTAAATCCTGTTCCGATTTTCGAAAGAGTAGGCCATTGTGTGTCGGTGGGAACAGATGACAGATTTTACAAAGCCGCATACACACGGGGACTGGATGTAAAAAAGCACATAAGTGCTTATTCCATTATCCTCGATATAAAAGAATAATTACATAAAATTAAAAAAATAATAGCTCCCCCCCTACATGCACACACACACATACACACACACACACACACACGCACACACACACACACACAAAACACACACACACACACACACACACACACACACACACACACACACACACAACACACACAGAAGCCCACGCATACACTACCCTTGACATAAAAGAACAGAAATAAGATGAAAAAATAAATCTCACCCCCCCACCCCCCCCACACACACACACGCGCGCGCGCGCGCACACACACACACACACACACACACACACACAAACACACACACACACACACACACTCACACGCACACACACACACAACACAGGGTAATAAAACCAGGACAGAGTAAATTAAGTGAATGACCTAAACCTGAAAAAGAAATCCTCTTATTGGATATTTTAAGGGTAATCTCGTTACGGAAGAGGATTTTTCTCGGGTACATTGGTGGCAGTGTGATTGGAATTTGCAAGTAATTACTACTATGCCAGAGAAGTGCGTTGTAATCACTTTTTTATTTTCTTTTGTACACGACAACCTCTATATGCATAAATATACGGGACGGGATAGCCTAGTGGTTACAACATTGCGCTCGCAATCTGACGACCCGGGTTCGATTCCCGTTCAAGGGGAAATTTTCCTCTGGAGTTAACATCAGTGCCGACTCCACTCTCCCCAAAAGTCCTTCGGATGAGACTATACCGAGGTCCCGTGTGCAGAACATCTTACGCACATGTTAAATCCTGTTCCGCTTTTCGTAAGAGTAGGCCATTGTGTGCCGGTGGAAACAGATGACAGAATTCACAAATCCGCAAACAGACGGGGACTAGATGTAAAAAAACACATAAGAGCTTATTCCATTATCCTCGATATAAAGGAATAAAATAAAATAAATAAATAAATATATCGACTTGGAGCACTCTCTGTGTGAAGTGAAAAATGAACCATTTTATTTCTTATTTTTTTTATTTTACTTTATTTTTTTATTTTTTTTTATTCTTTTATATCGAGGATAATGGAATAAACACTCATGCGCTTTTTTACACCCAGTCCCCGTGTGCATGCGGATTTGTCAACTCTTTCATCTGTTCCCAACGGCACACAATGGCCCACTCTTACGAAAAGCGGAACAGAATTTAACGTGTGCGCAAGATGTTCTGCGTGCGTTTGCACACGGGACCTCGATTTATAGTATCATCCGAACGACTTTTTGGGGAGAGAGTGGAGTCTGCACTGATGTTAACTCCAGAGGAAAATATCCCCTTGAACGGGAATCGAACCTGGGTCGTCAGATTGCGAGCGCAATATTCTAACCACTCGGCTATCCCGTCCCCATCCCTTTTAGAAGAGTAGGTATTTATTTATTTATTTATACTACTTTAAGTCACGAGATTTCTCTGCGTGAAATTCGGGCTGCTTTCCCCGGGGAGACCGCGTCGCCACAAGAGCAGCGCCACCTTTTTTTCTTTTTCTTTTGGTCTGCAACTGTATTTGTTTCCCTATCAGAGTGGCTTTTTTCTAAGAATTTTGCCAGGGACAACTCTCTTGTTGCCGTGGGTTCTTTTACGTGCGCTGAAAATTTTGTGTAATACACGGGACCTCGGTTCATCGTCTCATCCGAAAGACTAGCGCCCAGACTACCACTCATGGATGTGGGGGAAAAATTTCGGGCCCAAACGGGATACGAACCACGCACACACCCGACCCGGACTTTGCGCATTCTAAACAGGCGCGTTACCTCTAGACCACCGATCCACCGGTCAAGTCCTACCTGTATGAATGAGGCAGACCAAGGAAAGGCTGGGAGGATAACATCAGCGAATGGACAGGCCTAGAACTCAACAAAACCCTGAGAAAGGCAGAACAGAAAGAGGAATGGAGGGAACTGGTTGTTGAGTCTTTGAGGGTGCCCCCACGGTCGTCAGACTACGGGACAGATAGATAGATAGATGAATGAATGACAAAATTAAACAACAACCCACCAACCAAAATCCAAACAACAAAAACGCATGTATACAGATGTCAAGTCTAGACACCATTCTCGAAGTCTGAATGCAGCTACCTAAATGGGGGGTTAAAAATTAAAAAAAACGGTCGCACACAGAAAGTATCACCATTGGTGATGAAACTTGCAGATCTGGCTGAGAAAGGAAAAGAAAAATCTAATTAAAAAGAAAAGAAACTCGAGAATCCAACAACTCAGTAATGGCAAAAAAGGTAAAGGTGTCCCATAAAGGTGTCTGTGCAAGATACAGCGCTATATGAATTCCATTTCTTCTTCTTCTTCTTCTTCTTCTTCTTCTAACCTATTTGGTCGTAGGGGAGCGAGGCGTCAGAGACCTCAACTTCTCTAGAGCCAGTATATTGAGGGCGGCGCCCATCTCCTCTCCCTCGCTGCTTTTACCTTCCCTGATCCTAAAAAGGGCAGGTACCCATTTACAGCGGGGTGAACTAGGGGGAAGGGGACTGTACTGAAGCCAAAGCGCGCAAAACGGTCATTCACTCCGTAACCACGCTCCACGCTGCATAACCTTAGCTTGGCGGAAAGAGAGTGCTCTGACCACTGAGCTATCCCTTCCTTAAAGTCTTTGTTTAAAAATAAACATTTTTTTATTCAGTTTTTTGTTTACATTGTACAGTTAGTTATAGGATACAAAACATATAAACATATTTGAGAGAGAAAGAGAGAGAGAGAAAGAGGGAGAGAGAGAGAAAAGAGAGAGAGAGAGAGAGAGAGAGAGAGAGAGAGGAGAGAAGAGAGAGAGAGAGAGGAAAGAGGGAGAGAGAGAGAAAGAGGGAGAGAGAGAGAGAGAGGGAGAGAGAGAGAGTCTTGCATAGGTGTGAATGGGTGGGTCTAAGCCTTAGGGCTTTTGGAGCTTGGTCGGACCAATCATTGTATTGAATGCACAGGGAAGATGATATCACATTACCATGCACAAGAACGGATGCTTCTAGGTGTTATATTTCCTGGATTAAAGATAAAAAAAACCCTATGATTATAATTATATGGGGACGGGATAGCTCAGTGGTCGGAGCACTCGCTTTTCCCCCAGCCAAGTTAAGCAGCGTCGAGCGTGGTTACCACTTGGATGGGTGACCATTTTTGCGCGCCTTGGCTTCAGTACAGTTCCCCAAGTTCAGCTGTAAATGGGTACCCGCCCTCTTTAGGGTAAGGGAAGGTAAAGCAGCGAGGGAGAGGAGATGGACACTGCCCTCAATATGCTGGCCCCTAGAGAAGTTGAGGTCTCTGATGCGTCACTCCCCTATGACCACATAGGTTATGAGACACCTTTACCTTTATGACAAAGGCGTGTCCGAACATTCTTTCCATGTCGTCTTTGAGTATGATTATATATCAGTCTCAAATTAGATTACCGCGTTGTTTGTTTTGTACAAAAGGCGGAAAAACAACACAGACCTTCCCGTCCACCCTCACCCCTACCCCAAAATTAACAATTACGGACACACGCAACATAAACACACACATACCCACACACACAGACACAGACACACACGCACACACACGAGAGCGCGCGCGCGCACACACACACCACACACACACACACAGGAGAGAGAGAGAGAGAGAGAGAGAGAGAGAGAGAGAGAGAGAGAGAGAGAGAGAGAGCGCACACGCCACACACACACAGACCAGACACACACACACACACACACGCCACGCACACACACACACCACACACACACACACACACACACACACACACACACACACACACACACACACACACACACACTCACACACTCACACACGAGAGAGAGAGAGATAAAGAGGGAGAGAGAGAGAGAGGAGAGGAGAGGGGAGACGAGAAAAGAAGAGGAAGGGGGGAGAGAGGAAGAGCAGCGCGCGACAAACACCCCTACCCCACCACTTTTAAAATTATGTTTAAAAAAAAACTTTTTAGTGGAAAAATGCTAAAAAAAACCCCACAAAACAACACACACACACACAACACAAAAAACCCCAAAGGGCAGAAAAGGAGAGAGAGAGGAGAGAGGGGAGGGAGAGAGTGGAGAGAAAAGAAAAGAGAGGGAAAAAAGAGAGAGAGGGGAAGAGAGAAAAAAGAGGAGGGGGGAGAGAGAGAGGAGGGGGGGGGGGGAGAGAGAGAGAGAGAGGAGAGAACTCTGCGATCTTTAAAAATATTCCACTTTTCGGGAAGAGTGGCCCTTTGGTGTGCGGGATAGATCCAAAAAATTTACAAAATGAAATAACAATTTGGGACTGGATGAAAAAAAAAACCCCCCAAAAACCCAAAACAAAAGCGGTGGGTTATTCCATTCTTCCCGAAAAAAAAGAATAAATAAATAACGGGGGGAAAGGAAAAGGGAAAGGGGGGAGGGTGGGGGTTTTGGTGGTAGGGGGGGGGTTGGGTTTGGGGGGGGGGGGGGGGGTGGGGTAATATTTGGTATTTAGGGGAAAAAGGGTTTTAGGACCCTACGGTTTTAATTACGATGTTTTTTAAACCATGGCGTTTTTAAACCGGAAAAACATTTAGATTTGGTTTTAAACCCTTTTTTTGAGTTTGTGTGTGTGTGTTTGGGTGTGTGTGTGTGTGTGTGGGGGGGTTTTTTTGGTTTTGGGTTTTTTGGGGTGGGGGTGTGTTGTTTTTTGTGTTTTTTATGGGGGGTTTTGTGGGGGTGGTGTTTTTGTGTGTGTTTGTTGTGTTTTTTTCTTTTTTTTTTCTTTTTTGGGTCCTTGTTGTTTTTTTAAAATTTTTATTTTTTTCTTTTTACAGGTTACGGAAAACAAGGTTTTTTCGAACCAGCCCGGGAAATATGGGTTTTGTAAATTTGTTCGGGTTTCCCCAAACCGGCCCAATGGGTCCCCTTTTCCAAAAGGAAAAGGATTTGTGTGCCTTGTTTGGTGGTTGTGGGTCGGTTTATAACCCCCTTGTGGATGGGGAGTTTTGTGTGTTTGTGGGGGTTTTGGTGTGTGTGTGTGTGTGTTTTGTGTGTGTTGTGTGTTTTGTGTGTGGGGTGTTGTGTGTGTGTGGGTGTTGTGTGTGTGTGTTTTGTGTGTTGTGTTGTTTTTGTGTGGTTGTTGTGTGTGTGTGGTGTTGTTGTGTTGTGTGTGGGGTTGTGTTTGGTGTGTTTTTTGTTGTTTTTGGTTTGTGTGGGTCTGTTTGTGTTGTGTTTTGGGGTTTTGTTTTTGGTTTGTGTGTGTTGTTTTTTTTTATTGTGGGGTGTGTTTTGTGTGTGTGGGGGGGGTGTTTTGTTTTGTGGGTTGTGTTTGTGTGTGGGTGGTGGGTGGTGGTTGTGTGGTGTTCTGGTGTGTGTTTGGTGGTGTGTTTGTCGGGTTTTGTGTGGGGCGTGTGTTTGTATGGGTGTGTGTATGTGTGTGTGTGTTTTTGTGTGTGTGTGTGTGTGTGTGTGTGTGTGTGGTTTTTTTTGTGTGTGTTGTGGGTTGTTGTGTGTGTGTTTTTTGTGGTGTTGTGTATGTGGGTTGGTGGTGTGTGTTGTGTGTGTGTTTGTTGTGTGTGTTTTGTGTGTTTTTTGTCTTGTTTTTTTTTTTAAATTATTTTATTTTTTTTTTATATCGAGGATAGGGGGAAAAAGCATAAAGTGCTTTTTTTTTAAAAACCAAGCCCTGTGTGTATGCGGGTTTTGTCAATTCTGTCATCTTTTTTCCCCCCGGGGCACACAATTTGGCCCTACTTTTTACGAAAAGCGGAACGGGATTTAATTTGTGCGCAAGATTTTCTGGTGGTTGCACAAAGGCTTTGGGTTTTTATGTCCTTGAAGGATTGTGAGTGTGGTCCCTTTGTTGTGTTTTTGTGTGTGTGTGTGTGTTTTTGTGTGTGTGTGTGTGTTTTTTTTTGTGTGGTGTGGGGTGTGTGTGTGTGTGTGTGGTGTGTGTGTGGGGTTTTGTGTGTGTGTTGTTGTGTTTTGTGTGGGGTGTTGTGTGTGTTGTGTGTTTTTTGTGTGTTGTGTGTGTGTGTTGTGTGTGTGTGGGGTGTGTGTGGGGTGTGTTGTGTGTGTTTTGGTGTGTTGGTGTTTCTTTTTGTTTGTGTGTTTGTCTGTTTTGTGTGTGTTGTGTTTTGTTGTATGTGTTGGTGTGTGTTTTTTTGTGTTTTGGTTTTTGTGTGTGTTTTGTGTAAATTGTGTTTGTGTTTGTGTGGGTGTTTTTGTGTGTGTGGGGTGTTGTGTTGTTGTGTTGTGTATGTGGGTGTGTGTGTGGGTGGGTGTGTGGGGTTTGTCTTTTTGTGTGGTCTGGTGTGGGGGTTCTTGTTTTGTGTGTGTCTGTTTTGTCTTGTTTTGTGTCGGTGTGTGAAATGTGTGTGTGAAATGTTTTGTGTTTTAATGTGGGGTTGTATGTTTTGTGGTGTTGTGTGTTGTGTGTGTTTTTGTATGGGGTGTGTTTGTGTGTGTGTTTTGTTTGTGTGTGTGGTGTTTTGTGTGTGTGTGTGTGTGTGTTTGTGTGTGTGTGTTTTTGTGTGTGTGTTGTGTGTGTGTTTTGTGTGTGGGGTTTGTTTTTTTTTTTAAATTTTATTTTATTTTATTCTTTTATATCGAGGTTTAGGGGAAAAAAAACCCTCAAGTCCCTTTTTTTTTTACACCCAGTTCTGTGTATGCGGTTTTTTGTAAATTTTTTGCCCATCTTTTCCCCACCGGCACAAAGGGGCCCTTTTACGAAAAAGGAAAAACAGGATTTAATTTTGTGCGCAAGATGTTCTGCGTGCGTTAGCACAAGGGGACGTGGGGTTTTAGCCCATCCAAAAGGATGTGAGTTTTTTGGGGTCCCCTTGTGTGTGTGTGTGTGTGTGTGTGTGTGTGGGTGTGTGTGTTTTGTTGTGTGTGTTTTTTGTGTGTGTTTGTTGTGTTTGGTGTGTTGTGTGTGTGTGTGTGTGTGTGTGTGGTGTGTTTGTGTGTTGTGGGGGGTTGTGTGGTGTGTTGTGTTGTGTGTGTGTGGTGTGTGTGTTGTGTGTTGTGTGTTTTGGGTTGGTGGGGGTTTTTGTGTGGTGTGTGTGTGTGTTTTGTTGTGTGGGGTGTGTTCTTGGTTTTTTGTTTCTGTTGTCTTTGTGTGTTGTGTGTGGGGGTAAGGGGGGGGTGTGTTTTTGGGGGTGTGGGGGGTGTTGTGTGTGTGTGGGGGAGTTTTGTGTGTGTGTGTGGGGGGGTTTTGTCGGGTTTTTGGGTTTTTGTGTTTTTCTGGGGGTTGTTTGTGTGTGTGGGGTTTTGTCTGTTTGTGTGTGTCGTGGGTGTGTATGTGTGTGTGTGTTGTGTGTGTGTGTGATGTGTGTGTGTGTGGGTGTTTTGTGTTTTTTGTTGTGTGTTTTTGTGTGTGTGTTTTTGTGGGGTGTGTTTTGTGTGTGGTGTGGGTGTGTGTGTTTGTGTGTGTGTGTGGGTGTGGGTGGGTGTCTTTTGTGTGTTTGTGTGGGTTTTGTGGGTGTCTGTGTGTGTGTGTGTGTGTTTTGTGGGGGTTTTTGTGTTTTTTGTGTGTATGTTTTTGTCTGTCTGTTGTTGTGTGTGTGTGTGTATGTGTGTTTGGGTATTTGTGTGTTGTTTTTTTTATGTTTGGTCTTTTGTGTAGTGTCTATGTTTTTGTGTGTGTGTGGTGTGTAGGGGGTATGTGTGTTTTTGTGGGGGGGGTTTGAAAAAATCAGATATTTTTAAACCCAAAAAATTTTAATCTCAGTTTTTAAAAAAAAAATGGGGACAAGGTGACAACACCCCCGATGGGGCCCTCTGTGGGGGGTGTGACTAAAAAAAGTTTGGATTGTTTGGAAAGGGGGAATTTGTATATAGGAGTTACACAATTTAATCTGATTTTTAAAAAAAAAACCTTCCATGGTGTAAAACCGCCCCCAATATCCTCCCTCCCCTTTCCTCTTTCCTCCTTTCGAACATCAGGACGACCTATTTTTGGGTTTATTGACCGCAAAAGGGGAACGCTGCCATTTAAGGGGCCTGCCCAATTTCGGGACCCCCGGCATGGGGGGGTTTTTAAAGAGAAAAGGGGTTTATTTTTAAGTTTTTTTAAGAAATTTAAAAAAAAGGAAGGGGTTGGTGGGGGGGGGGTTTGCGGAGAAATGGCCCAGCGCTTTGATTTGTTGTTTACAAGTTCAGGTATTTAAATTCCAGGCATTTTTATTATTATTTATTATTATTATTAAAATGGACGAAGGAGGAGGAGGAGGAGGGGAAGGTGACGGCAAAGAAAAGGATAAAGGGCCAGAGAAAAGAGAGGGAAGAAAAGGAGGGAAATTTTTTAGCACAGATTTTCCAAAATGGGGGGTTGCTATTTATACTGACGGGGGAACCCCCCCCCCCCCCCCCGGGGAACCCCCCACAGAGGAACTTCAACTTTTGGCCTTGTGGTCGGGGGGGCTATAAAACAGGAGCTTGGGATGGTTTTGGAGGGGAAATTGAAAAGAGGTAGTGGGTTAATGTACAGAAAAGGTATTATTATTTATTATTTTTTATCTGTCCGTTATTTGACGAACGGGGGGGCCCACCTCAAAATCAAAAACCCATTTCCTCCTTTCCTTTCCGTTCTGCCTTTCTCGGGTTTTTTGATTTTCAGGCCTGTCCATTCGTGATTTTATCCCCCCAAGTTTTCCCTTGGTCTGCCTCTTTTCTTCCTTTGGGGGACAGTATTGTAAAAAAGTCTTTCCCAAGCCCTTTTTGGATTTTTTGAATGCCCATACCATTTAATTTTACGCTTTTTCACGATCGTTAAAAGGTTTAGGGGTTTTCCAATGGTTTGTTGGATTCGGGTTATGCACCCCTTTCTTTGTTTTTGTGGTCTTTGTGGGAGATCCCAAAGGAGTCCCCGAAACCCACTATCTCCCCCCCGGGTATTTTTTTTCCAGATCTGCATTTAGGGTCCTTTGATTCACAGGAATACAAAAATAGGGAAATTTTGGGGACAAGGGAGGGCATTAGTCTGATTTTGGAGAAAAAGTGAGATCTTTTTTCTCCAGAGGTTTTTTTAAAAAAAAACTATTTTTAAATTTATGCGGGGAGGGGATAGTAAAGTGGTCGAGCACTGCTTCCTCCCCCCCCCCCCAAACCCAAAGGTTAATTTAAAGCGGCATCGAGCAGGTTTATTTGGGAAACGGGACCGTTTGCGCGCCTTGGTTTCCCGTACAGCCCCTCCTTTCCCCCCGTGTAAATGGGTATCCCCTTTTTTGGGGTTTCGGGGAAAGGAAAAAGAGCGGGGAAAAGAGGTAGAGGGGCGCCGTGCCCCTAATATGCTCCCCCCTTAGAAAAGTTGGGGAGGCACCTTTGGTCGTTTTGGTTTAGGGGGGTTCAGCTCGTGATCCAGAGGTCGCGGGTTGATCCCGCTGGGCCGGTGTTGTGCCCTTGGGGAAAAGGGGCCCAATTTAAAACCCTATTTTCCCCCTTCCCCCAAAGGTGTACAAAAGGGGGTACAGTCTGCTGGGGAAGTATCGGGGGCCCCGACTAGACCCGGTCAAAGGGGTGGTAAAAAAAACCATCAGTTCGCTTAACGTACGGGAAAACCGGGAAAAGCCCCCGGTTTAGGGGCCCTTTTTGGCTCAAAAAGAAAAATTTTTTTTTTTAGGAAGATGGGGGTCTCGGACCCCTTTGGGTTCCCCTTACGCCAAAGGTTAGGAAAACATTTTTTACATGCCCTTTTAAGGGCCTTAAAAAGCGAGAAGTGTGGGTTTGACCCCCGTTTTAAAACCAAATTTTTGGGCCCCCCCGCAAAAACCCTTGGTGGTTTTTGGGATGTAGGTTTTTCCCAGTGGGGAAAAAAAAAATAAAAAAAGGGTTTTTGAAAACACCCCTTTTAAAGGACGTAAAAAAAAACCCAAAAGCAACAAAAAAAATTATTTTGGAAAAATTCTGAAAGGGAAAAAACCAACAAAAAACAAAAAGATTTCAATAGGGCCCAAAACTTAAAAAGGAAAGCGCGGGGTTTGACTTGTCGGCGTTTAAGGGAGGTAAAGCTTTTTTGTTATACAAAAGACAACGCTGTTGTTTTGCTTGAGCGGGATTACGAAATTTAAAAAATAAAAATTAAAAAAAAACCCGGGAAAAAAAATTAAAGGCAGACAAGAAAAAAGGAATAAAGAAAAGTTAACGGGTGGCGTGTTTCTTGTGGCGACACCGGTATTTAAAAAGGGGGGTAAGCAGCCCGATTTAAAAACCCAAACACGGGTTGCTGTGTCGAAGAGGCAAAAAGGGGAAATAAAAACCCAAAAATTAAAAAACTGGAAAAACTAACTACTCTTTTTTAAAAAATTCCCCCTTGAAAAGCAAAAAATTTTTTGGGGGACCCTTTTCCCGAAAGGGTTGTATTGCACCAAACACAAAGGGTGGCGCTGCTCTTGGGGGGACAGGGACTCGTCCCCCCTGGGAAGAGGAAAAAACCCCACATTTCCGGGAGAAATCTGCCGTGATTTAAAGTGGTATGAATAAAAAATTAAAAAACCAAAAACCCCCCACCACTTTTCCCTTGGACCCCTTTTTTAGGAAAGGAGGGCCCAGTTGTCGTTTTTGAGTTTTGTTGTCGAAAAAATGAAAGTTTTTTTTTACTCATTGCTGAAAAATAAATGTGTAATTTTTTTTCCGGGGGTTTTAAAAAAACCGTTTTAAAAACCCCAAGTCCTTTTGTGGCCATCTTATTCCGTTGTTAAGTTTGTCATATCCCATTTTTTTATTATGGCTCAAACCATTTCAAAAAGTAATAATTTTTCACATAAATTTGGTCCTTTTTTCTTTTTTTTTGCTTTTTTAATTCAATTGGCAAAAACACCTTCCCCTTTTTTCCTCTCTACAGCCCGGGGTAACCATGGGGGCCAAACTAAAGATTTTACAAAGCTTCCCCCCATTTCCCCGGTAACTGTTTTCCCGTAGAAAAAGGTTCCCCTGGCCGGGCAGTCCCTCTTGATGTTGTTTTCCCCATGTTTTTCTGTCGCCTCTTCTTGTCTCCCCCCTTGGTATTTTCCCCTTTTGTGGGGAAAAGTTTGGGCCAGCCCCAGATTTTTGGGGACTTTGCCGTACCTTTCAGTTTAATTTTTTTTCCATTTAAAGGGTAGGAGTCTTAATAGGGTCCGATGACGTTTTTCTAATTCTGTTTTTTTTCTGGCCTTAAACTTCCTATTGTGACGTGATTCGTATGGGGGTTTTAAAGGAGTTTCCCGGAAAGCGTGTTCCCCTTTCCATTGTTTTATCCTTTATTTTTTTTAAATTATTTTTATTTTACCCCCCTTTTCGAGGGAAAAAAAAGCATTATGGGGTTTTTTTTAATCTAACCCCCGTGTGCTTGCCTTTTTTTGTAAATTCTGTCATCTGTTCCCCCCGGAAAAATTGGAAATACCCGGAACAGGTTTTAAAGTGTGGGCAAGATTTTTTTGCTGCGTTGCACAGGGGCCTGGGTTTTTATATTTCCCCATCCGAAGGACTTTATTTTGTCGGGGTGAAGGGGGTCCATCTTTCATCTTTCCTCTTTTATATCACTCATATTCATCATATCATCATTTCCCGGGCCCTTTGGGTCGTGGGGGGAGACAAAAAGACAAAGGGGGCCGTGGTAAGCCTTCCCCCAAAACCTCTCGGTCTTCGGCTTGCCCCAGTAGGGGCCGAGTCTTCACCCCTGGTCCATTCTCTGATTTGTCCATCCATGACTTTTTCCGTCTTCCCTTTTTTTCTGCCCCCTTTTCGAGTTTTCCCCTGCAGTATTTTTTTGGCAGAGTTTTTGTGGGGGTGACGGGGTTAAACCATGTCGTTTTTTTTTCTTGAGTTTGGTAAAGGGGGTTCTGTGGACCTGCCCCGGGTTTTTTTGGCTTTTGAAATTTCTTTGGGTTTCTTTGTTCCCCCCCGGATTTTTCCCCAGCTTTTTCCCTAGAATTTTGTTTCAAATGATGGTTGGGTTTTGGGCTGTTTCAGAGTAAATGCCGGTTTCATTCCCTTTACAGCAGGATAGTTTAAAATTGGGGCCCTTTGTAGAGTTTTAGTTTGTTGGGAAACTGATCTCTTTATTGTCCTTATGGTGGTGAGTTTTGTCATGGAAGATGTTGCCATGGCTAGTCCCCCCTTTGATTTTGTCGTGGTCGCCCGCCCTTTGTGGTGTGGCCAAGGTTTTTAAAAAACTTTTCCTCCCCCCAGTTGGGGCCCTTTCATGTACTTTTTTACCCGTGGGGTTTTTCGTGCTGTTCACAAATTATTTTATTTTTTCCCCGAGTTTGGTCCATTTTAATTAAACTAAACTTTGAAAACCCCACGCAATTGCAAATGGGGATTTCAATTTCGCGGGGATGGTCAAACCCCTTGTTGCCCAAGAGGTCATCAAAAAGGGAAGGGAGGGGGGGGAAGGGAGGTGAGATGGGGGTGGGGTGGGGGTGGGGGGTTAAAGGGGGTCAATGTCCTAGTAGACGATGGAGGGGTTTTTTTTTGAAAAAAAAAAACCCACCCACATTTGTTTGGAACCCGCCAGGGAACCCCAATTGGAAAAGGGGTGTTGCGTGTTTGTTCGTGATTTTTCGGGGAGGGCACAGTGAAAAAAAAAACCCCTTCTTTCCCACGCCACGCCTACAAAAATACCCGCGCAGCACATTTAACCCCCCCCCCGCACGCACACGCCCCACACTCCACGCCCGCACGCTCGACGAAGAAACCCCACACGAAAGACGAACCCCCACACAAGTAATGCACGCACCACCCCCCGAAATACACGCACCACACCAACACAGGGCACGCACGCAAGCATGACGAAAGGCAGACGCGCGTTTACGCACGCCACACCACCAAAATTTTGGTACCATTTAATGTGGAAGGAGTTAAATTGAATTCCACTACTATACTACGACAAATTATACTACTATATACTGCTGCTGCTGTTTCTGCAAATACTATACTATACTATTTACTACTGCTGCTGTTTGCTGCTGTTTGTGTGTACTGCTGCCTCTCCTCCTCCTATACTACTACTACTACTATGCGCTATATACTATCCCAAAACGCGGCCACACATAGCCACACACACACACAAACACCACAAAACACCCCACACGCCCCCCCACGCACGCACAAGGGGAAAGGGGGGGGGGGGGGGGAAAGCCTAGTCCATTGCGCGGGCAATCTGACGACCCGGGTTTTCAAATTCCCGTTCAAGGGGAAATATTTTTTTTTTAGGGGTTAACATCAGTGCAGACCCCAACTGTGTGTTTTGTGTGTGTGGGGGGTGTGTGGGGTGTGTGTGTGCTTTGGTGTGCGTGGGGGCGGGGGTTGTGTGTATGCGTCCCGTGTGTGTGGTGCGTGGTTGTGCGTGCGTGGTTTTGCGCGTGGTGTTTGGCGTGCGCAGCTTTGCGGGGCGGGGTTTTTTGGGTTTTTAGAGTTACCCACTTTCCTAAAAAGGGGAAAAACTCCGGGTTTAAGTGTGTGGTGGTTTGATCCCCGTTGGGCCCCGGAAACTTCCCCCCCCCCCCCCTTTCCCCCCAACCCACTAGCCATGAGTGGGGTTTTTGGGTGCTAGTCTTTCGGATGGGGGAGGGAAAAACCCTAAACCGTGTCCCAATTTTTCATTTAGTACGAAAAAGAACCGCGGCAGCAAGGGAGTTTTTCCCCCTGGCAAAATTTCTTTTTTTAAAAAAAAAATTCTTTTGATGGGGAAAACCCAAAACCACGTTCCCAAACAGGAAAAAGGAAAAAAAAGGGATGGGTGGCCTGCTTTTGTGGGCGACGCGCTTTCCCGGGGAAAGCGGGCCGAATTTACCGAGAAAAAATTAATTCTGCTGTGCCTTAAAGTGTTTATACAATATAAAAATCCAACAAAAAAAAATGAAAATACAATATAATCTCTCTCCCCCCCCTGTCTACCTACCATAATCTTTTTTCCTATTTATCTCTTTTTTTTATTTATTATTTCGATTTTTCTATGTTTTTAAATCTTTCCTTATCTTCTATCTATCTTTTATCTTTTCATTTATCCCCAATCTCCAAATTATCGATCGATTTATTCTATTATTTCTCTATCTATTACTTCTATTATCTATCTATTGTTATCTTTTCTCATCTATCTTTCTATCAAAAATCTCTCTTTTCTTTTTTATCTATTTCTCTCTTCTCTCTCTCTCCTCTCTTCTCTCTTTTATTTTTAAATTTCTATTATCTTTCTATCTATCTTTTTTTCTATCTATCTATCTATCTATCTATCTTCTTTTTAAAATCAACAAATCTATCTATTTTCTCTCTTATCTATCAATCTATTATCTATTATCTATTATCTTTCCATTAAAATTTTCCTTAACCCCTCTCTCAAACTATTTTTACTCCCATCATACATATATCACGCACGAACAAGGGGAAGAAATAAACCCCCCTTAAAAGGGGAGGAAAAACATCCCTGCCCAAAACAAGCCAGGTCATGTCACCTATATAATTTCCCTTTACAAAACCCAAAACATTGTAAAAAAGGCATTTTGTTTGTTTAAAAAACAAGACAGTATTTGAGGATTTATTGAGTACGCGCGGCGCGCGCGCACCACCACCACCCAAAATACACAACAAAAAACCCCAAAAACACAAACCACACACCCAAACACACCCCCTATCCCACACCCCGCGGGGACAACCAGATATATTTATTAAAAAAATTATTTATATTTTTATTTGTATATATATAAAAAATTTTATTTTGGGTTTATTTTGTTTTACCATACATACATACATACAATTC
>CM054165.1:20818242-20848395 GCA_028751875.1 Rapana venosa | reverse complement strand
CAAAAATGTGCTTATTTACATCCAGTCCCCGTGTGTATGCGATTTTGTCATTCGTCATCTGTTCCCACCGGCACACATTGACCTACTCTTACGAAAAGCGGAACAGGATTTAACGTGTGCACAAGATGTTCTGCGTGCGTTCGCACACGAGGCCTCGGTTTATAGTCTCATCCGAAGGACTTTTGGGGAGAGTGGAGTCTGCACTGATGTTAACTCCAGGGGAAAATATCCCCCTTGAACGGGAATCAAACCCGGGTCGTCAGATTGCGAGTTCAACGTTCTGACCACTAGGCTATGACAAGACGAACTTGAATAAAAATGGTTGAAAAAAACCCAACCCAAACACCCACCTCGCCACCAAAAATTTCAAACATGTCGTTGAAATTTTAATCACGATTTATAGTTTATAATCAGAGGTATAATATCTCGTGATTGCAAAAAACATCAACAAAAAACGGGGGGGGGGGTGGGGGGGGGTGTAAACCACCCCCCTTCTCTCTCTCTCTCTCTCTCTCTCTCTCTCTCTCTCTCCACTCCTCTCTCTCTCTCTCTCTCTCTCTCTCTCTCATTCTCGCTCTTCGCAGTCATTATTCATGTACAAAGCTATTAGGGAAGAATTAAACGAGCAAGGGTAAAAAAAAATTAATTAAGCACTTCGGCCGTATCCTTATATTTTATATCTCGACATACGATATTACATGAAGAGACGGAATTTTGTTGTTGTTGTTGTTTTGTTTCAATTTGTTTAGCCTGCAAGGATTTTCTAACATACTGGGGGAAAAGGATGACATTTCTTCTACTTCTTCTTCTTCTTCTTCTTCTTCGTCGAACGCTCAGACAGTAATTTTTGTTTCTTGTCATATGAGCGAAAATGCGTTGCGCTGTCGTAAAGCACCTGACAAGTCAGGCCCAGTGCATCCTATTTCAGCATGGGAGAGAACTGTTGTTATTTTTTAAGTCTTTTTTTTTTGGGGGGGGGAGGTGGCAGGAGAATGGATTTAAAAAAAGGCGGGAGATAGACAAAGAAGGAGATAGATGACAGGAAGAAAAGGAACAAGGCAGAAATGAAGAAAAGGCATGGAGAAGAGGGAATTCCTAGCACAGAATTTCCAGGATCCCGGTGTGAAAGGATGAGTATTGAATCAAAACCTATGGGTACTGGGTACTTGGTCTGTGTAAATCCCAGTGTCTATTTCTAATGGTCGTTTTATCGTTTTGGGGAGAGACCAGGTGGTGGGTACAAGAAGTTCCCCATTTGCGATGCGGGGGGCTGTCAGTATAAATAGCAACCTCACATGCTGGAAATTCTGTGCTAGAAATTTCCTCTTTTCTATCCCTCTCTTTGTTTCTGTCTTGTTTTTCTTCCGGTCACCTCCTTCTTTTGTCTATTTTCTGTCTTCTTGGGCCATTCTCCTGCTTTCTTGGTCCATTCTCCTGCCTTCTTTTTTTTTTCTAGAAAGACTTAAAATATAACAATTCTCTCCTATGCCGAAGTCAGATGCGCTGGGCCTGACTTGTCAGGGCACTTAACGGCAGCGTGACACATTTTCGTTCATATAACAGACAACAAAAGTTGCTGTCTAAGCGTTTGACGACGACGACGACGAAGAAGAAGAAGAAGAATATGAGTAGTAGTTGTGCTATACTTGACTATATTCTTTGTACATCTGATTTTTATCCCGTTTGTAGGTGATTTTTATGTTGCACCTTATGACGGTGTTAGGTCTGATATGTACTGTGTCCAATTGAACTGTCAATTAAGACAAAGAAGCAAGAAGTCGATATAGGCTCTCTTTTTAAAAAATCCAGATACCAGAAATGACCACATGAGAAAACAACACCTGAAGAGATTCGAACCAAATCGTACCAATGCATTTATAGGACACACAGTCATTGTTTCCCACGCGAATATTGTTCACAATGGTCCTAAGTATATGTATGCAAACTGGGTTCTCATCACTCTCTAAGACACCTAGAAAAATATTGGCAACTCTGCTATTTATTTCTGAGCTATTAAAACGTAACGTCACAGATCTAATCATTAAACTTCAGTAAGAAGATGTCACTGTTGACGAAATTAATTATTTTGACGTCAGCGATTCTGACTGTGCCAACAAAATCTACTTTTGGTAAGAAATCTATACACAGATTAATATAAAGTCGTAAAAATCCAGAAAAAAATGTGGTTCGATGCAGACTGATTTATAAAAAGACGATTGTATCTAAAAAGTAAAGCTGTATGTAAACATAGAGATACTGCAGAAACGTGTATCCTCATGAAAGTAATAAGTAAAGAGTACAAGAACATCATGAGAAAAGCATGGCAAAAAGCAAAGAAAAAGTGGTATTGACGCTTTAAAGACATTGAATAAAAAAGACAATCCTAAAGATGTTTGGAAAGAAGAACATGAGCGCTCTTTTGATAACTGCCCAATCAGTTTGCCTACTCTCTTCGAGCATTTCAAAACGTGAAATGACGTATATCTAGCGAGTTCCCAACTTCCAGACAATAGTTGTACTTTTTTGAGTATCTTCCTGATTTCAGTTCGATGATCTAACAGGACTTAAACTACAATCAAGTGGAAATCGTCTTGATTTGATGGAAAAAAGGTAAGGCAGCAGTAGAGATAGTTAATGTTTATTCTGAATGTGTAAGTATAGCAAACCAGTGCTTAAAACCGTTACATTGCAAATGTTTAAATTAAACTGTTTGGATTATAGGTAAGGTATCGGCACGTTTGGATGTTTGGGCCTCATAAAACCTATTTTATAAAGGTAAAAGGGGACAAGTATGACTGGGATAATTCTTCTGTGACGACGGCGAGGTGGGGTTCCTGGTGGACCTACAGCCGTGGTTTTTGACCTCTTGACAAATTCATTGGTCTTTCGTTCCCTACCTGGAAATGCCCAGTTAGTTTTTCTATGGCATGTTGTTTCAAAAGGATGGATTCGCTTGGTGTTTCAGCAGTCCAATGTCCAGGTGTCACTTCTTCCCGTACAGCAGGATCCGTATGAGTGGGCTTTGTAGTAGATTTAGTTTCTATTTGGGAGGATAACTGTTCTCTTTACTTTTCCTTATGGTGGTGAGTTTTGTATGGTTGTTGTTTGCCTGGATATTCTGACTTTGATTTCTTTCGTCGATCGCCGTTCCTTAGTGTGTGTAGAGCCAAGGTATTAAAAAGCGTCTCTTACCTCCTCCAGTTGTTGGCGTTATTGTAAAATGGGAGCAGTGGCGTGGCTCGTGCTGTTCAACAATGTACTTTAACTTTCTCCGAGCCTCCCTCCATCCCATATGCTCCAGCTCTGTTCTCAAGTTGGTCGTAAGATCTTGCAGCTCTGTGTTACTTCCGCCCTGAGGTCATTCGTCGTCCGGCAAAACCGTAAGTTGTTGAGGGGTCTTGCCGCCAAGGAGATGGTAGTAGAGTGGGAAGTCATGAGGGGTCTCTATCATAATGTTTTCCAAGACAGATTAAAAAAAGGACTGGAGATTACAGGCATCCTTTTGTCGCGACCCCAACTGTGGTTTTGAGTAGTCTCCGACCTGATTGTTCAGAAGGACTGCGCTGCTGCCCGTGTTGTATAGTGCTGTGAATTGGTTTGCACTAAGTCCTTTTCAATGCCAAACATTCTCGAGGACCTTGACACAGGCCTTCGTGCCATACTCTGTCGAAAGCCTTCTGAAGTCGATGAAGTTGTGGTAAACAGGTCTCTTGATGTTGAAGATGTTTTTCCATCAGGATGGGGCAGGTTAATAGCTGTTCGATTGTGACTCCTGCCTGCCCTGAACCCAGCTTGTTCCTTGCTAGGTGTTCTTCTGCCTCCTTCTTGAGTCGATTCTAAATAACTTGAGCATGATCTTGCTGGCGTGGCTGATGAGGCTGATTGTTCTATAGTTTTGGCATTGGCGTAAATTACCCTTCTTGGGCTAGGGGTATGATGAGGTGATTGTGTTATTTTCTGCTGGCACTTGTTTTTGTCTCAACTCTTCTGACTGATTGTGTAACATATGTGATGACTGTTTCGCCACCATGCTTGAGCAAGCTTCTGCTGGTTATTGTATGATCCTGGGGACTTCCTACTGGTTAAGCTTGCGGATGGCTTCTTCCTCTTCTTCCTCCTGTTAGGGAATGGCCGAGGGTGCTCTTGATGTTGCTGCTTTCTCTTGTATTATGCTCTTGTCGGTTTGTATTGGGTAGTTGTTACAGTTCTATGACAATATCAGACCACATGTTCAAGCAGCTGAGTTTCTTTGTGGAGGGACCGAGGTTTCCGGAGCTGTCTTCAATGACTGATGGATTTGGTTGAGTGGTTTTGTGAGTTTCTTCAGGGTGTCGTATGACTTTTTTTTGTTGCCCACTTCATGCTTTTTCGATTTCTATCACATTGTTCACATGATCCACTTCTCTTGGCCTTTAACCCATGACTTCTTCACGAGATTGTTGGCCATTCCAGGTATCTTTAGGGTTTTGGAGACCTGGTTGTTTCAGTGCTCTTTCTTGTATCGCAGAGGTCCAAGATTTCATTGGTAGTCCATGGGCTGGTGTTTAATACTCTGAACGACCGAGTACCTCTTGCTGTTTCTCGGACTTCCTCATAAAGTTGTTTGGTCGAGAGGTCATTGATGTCATTGTTCAGGAGGGTTAATGCCGAAAAACGTCCTGCCAAGCTTAGCTTTGAAGATTCCTCGACATCGGGGTCTTTCAGTTTGTCCACGTAAAGTGATTTAACGTGGGTTTTTCTTCAGACCTTCATTTTGAATACCAGCAGAACAAGGTCACCATGGTCGCTGCCTATTCAGATCCAGGGTAGGTTCTTGTTCTGGCTCTGTTGATGCTGGATTTAAGCGCCGGTGGTGTTACAGATAAAATTTATTTGGTTATGGATCTTCGCTCGTTTGGCGCATGCCAGGTGGTCCTCCTGATCTGCTTGTGGGGATAGAGGGTTATTGGCACTGTAAGTCTGTGGTTGCAGGAAAACTCCCAGCAGACGTTAGGTCCCTGTCATTGGTCTCCCCAGTTCCAAACTGACCAACTGTTCGGCCAAGTGTTTGTAAAGAGTCATGACTACTTTGGCGTTAAAATCACCTTGATGATGATGATGTCCCTTGCTTGGGTATGTGCATAATGGTCTCTTCAAGATCTTCATAAAATTTTTCTACTTCTTCATCCTGCTATGGTCAGATTGATGCTGCATTAGATTTGTATGATGGTGATGTTCTTGGGCTTGGCGGAACACCCGGATGCTGATATCCGCTGGAAGCCGGTGTACAGCTGATAATTGACCCACTCTTCCTTTCTGACAATACATGCCCACTCCATGTTGGTGATGTTTCTCTTCGCCACTGTACCAGATTTGTTGCCTTCTTCAGTCAATTCTCACCAAATCTGTCCATTCATTCTCCTAGTCCTAATATGTCCCATTTATAGCGGACTAAGGCTCATACTCTAGTTCTTTGGTTTTTTCCGCACTGGTAGAGTGTAGGGACTCGTTCCATGTTACAATGGTGATTTGTCTTTTCCGGAGCTTAAGTGATGTTTTAACTCCAGTGCTGACTTGTCACTTCCCACCTGGTGTTTGTTCAATGAAAGCGCGGTCGTCTGGTAACCCGGGCTCGAACGCATCGGTATCATTTTGTCTTTGCATTTGTCTTTCATGTTTTTTATGTGGGCTTAGGAATACTTCCTTGGTGGCGCCAATCTCCTCTCCAAGTCTCCTATGTTTTGGGTTTTTTTATTGGGGTTTCCCCCCCCACATTCGCGGGTTGTACGGGGTTTTACTGGATACCGTAGCAGAAACGGAACTTCTCTGACTGCCCTGCCCGAATTAATATGGAAAACATTGTTAATCAGAAACGGAAAAACTGTACTTCTGTATTAAAATCAGGTTTGTCACAATTTTTGAAACAAAAAAAAGACTTTTGGAAAATCGGAGGTTTCAGAATTCCCACCTAAAACAGGAAATGTTTTTTTAAAAAAACGTCTGTTAGATATTTGTTAAGTTAAAGCAAAAGGTTTGTATTGTGCTTTTGTTGATTATAAAAAAGCGTTTGATTCTAATGGTAATGTTTTATGGTGTAAACTCGCAAAAAAAAAAAAAGGGAAAGGGGGAAAAATTTTGAAAGTCATTAGATTATGTATGACAACGTAAAATTTTTGTTCATTTAAATAGGGAAACATTTCAGTTATTGAAAGTTTTGGGTTACGAAAAAGGTAAAAAGCTTTTCCTGTTTGTTCTTAGTTTTCCCTAGATGTTTGGGATCTATCTATTTTTCTGTCTATCTGTTATCATCTATCTTCTATTTTATCTATCTTTTCTGCTGTTTTTTTTTCCTTTTATATCTATTTCTATTTTTTCTATATGTTATTATCTGTTTTTTTATTTTATAATTCAATTATCTATCTTTGTCTATCTTTCTATCTATCTATCTTCTATTATCTATCTGTTATCTTATTTCCCATCTTATCTATCTATCGTCTGTCTGTCTGTATGTCGGGGGGTCTCTGCTTAAAAAAAACCCTTTCACCAACCCCCCCCATTTTTTTTTTCCCCCCACAACAAACCCCCCCCCCCCCCCCCCCCCCACCCACCCCACCCCCCCCCCCCCCCCCCCCAAAAACCCCCCAACCCCCCCCCCCCCCCAACACCCACCCCCCCAAAAAAAAAAAAAACCCCCCACCCCCCCCAACCCAACCCACCCCCCCCCCCCCCCCCCCCCCCCCACCCCCCCCCCCCCCCCCCCCCCCCCCCCCCCCCCCCCCCCCCCCCACGTTTCCCCCTCCGTTCTACCCCCCGGAGAAATGAGTAAAGTATTGCCAGGGAACGGACCATCCTTCTGCATTTTCGTGATGCATCTGTACGTCAGGTGGATCCCCTGTTGTGGGTTTGTTTTGTGACGGAGCACTGGGACCGCTCCCTATTCTTGTAGATGTGACCCCCCCTCACAATGAGTCGCGGTGTTAGGGGTTAGTTTTTTAAAAAAAATTTTTTGTTATCATGTTATTCTGTTGGGTTGTTTGAAATAAAAAAGAGTTTTTTGTATGGGGGGGGGGTGCTCGGGTCGGAGCACTCGTTTCCCCCCACCCAAAGTTAAGCGGGTTTCGAGCGTGGTTACCAGTTATGGGTGACGTTTTTCGCGCCCTTGGCTTCAGTACAGTTCCCCCCTTACCCCCCCCGTAAATGGGACCTGCCTTTTAGGGTCGGGGAAGGTAAAGCGCAAGGGAGGGAGGGGTGGGCGCCGCCTCAAAATGTGGCCCTAAGAAATGAGGTCTCTGACGCCTCGCCCCTTTCGGCCTTTGGTTATGGGACTCCTTTACCTTTACTTTTATTTAGTTATAGAAATCCGGGTTGATATTTGGTAATTTTATGAAAAATTTTTACAAAAGGGGTTAAAAATTCAATCAAAAAAAAGATTGGTTAATGGCGTTCTAGAAAGAAAATTATAAAATTGTTAAACACAAAAATGTTCATAGAAAAAAAATAATTGATAATCCGACAAATTCCCGAACAGTTAAAATAAATTGAAAAACCCAAAACTATTTTTAAAATGGAAAATAACTCCCGGGTGTTATTACAAGTGATAAAGAAACCCTTTCATAGAAAAAAAACCTCTGATTGTTACGGATAAATTATGAAAGTTATAAAAAATTGAAATTTAAAAGCTCTTCCAGCAAAAACAAAAAAAACAGGGTTGGGCAATTGTAATTTTTGTGAACAGTTATAAAAAATCAAATTAAAAAAAAAAACCCCCACAAATTTAAAAAAAAAACACCAAAAAAAAATGCAATCGGAAATTCTATAAAAAAAAAAGCTATTACAAAATTTATAGCAAGAAAAACCCCCTTAAAACAAAAAACCCTTTTATAATCAGACAATTCTATGGACATAAACTTTACAAACGAAAAGTGAGACCAGGAAGTGAAAACCCTAAGGGCATTGACGAATTTTTTTTTTCGTGATAAATGGTCCCGATGAAGGTTAGGGGAAATTTTTAAAAAAAAAGGGGTTTTTTTTTTTTTAAAAAACCCAAAGAAATAAAAACTTGTTGAACTTCAGTAAGGTGAAAAAAGTTTTTGGCTTTGTATTCAAATTTATTTTTCAAAATCGCAGTAAAATGGTATGGCTGAAAATAGGTTTAGGAGCATAATTCTCGGGTGAAGGCTAAAGATTTTGTAAAAAAATATTTCCCCAACTGTGTGTGTGTGTTTGTGTTGTTAGTGTGTGTGCGTGATTGTTGTGATTGGTTTTGGGGTTTTTGGGGTGTTGTGATGTGTGTGTTGTGTGTGTGAGTGTGTGTTTGTGTGTGTATGTGTGTGTATGAGTATGGTGTTTGGGGTGTGTTGGGTTTTTGTGATTTCTTTTTTCTATATTTTTTTTACTTTTTTTTCCCTTTTTTTTTTTTTTATTTCCGGAAATGGGTAAGCTTAATGCGCTTTCTTTTCATCTAGTCCCCCTATGATTTGGGGTTGGTTTTGTTGTTGTTGTAAAATTTTTTTCCGTTCCTCCCAAAACACATGGGCCCCATCTTCCCAAAAGTGGGGGAAAGGGTTTTAAGTTTTGTGCAAGATGTTCTCGTGCGTTGCACACGGGGGCCTGGTTTAGCTTCCGGGAAGTAAATCAAGTCAACCAATTTTTTTTTTTGATGGGGCATTGATGCTTGCTTTGTTTTTTTTAAAACCTTTTTTCCTAGAAAAAATTCTTATTTCTGAAAAAACTTTGAATTTTTCCAAAACTTGAACCCCGGGAAAAAAATAATTTTCCTTTTTGGGAAAAAAAAAATTTTTTCCACCAATCATCAAGCCAACCAAATTTTTCAATGGCGGTGCCGGGAGCTTCACAGATTTCAGGAAAAGTTTTTAGAATTTTAAAAAAATATGAAATAAACAAATTATTCAACTTTTACCATTTTTTTTACCCTAAGAAAAAAAGGTAAAAAAAACTTGAAAATTTATAATATTCTCATAAGACAACTTTCTCAAAGGGGTGTGGGTGTTTTTTTTTTGGGTTTGGTTTTTGGTTTTTTTGCGCCCCCCTCTTTTATTATGTGGGCGGCGTTGGGGCCCGGCCCGCGCCGCGGGGGTGTTGGTGTGTTTGTGTGTGTGTGTGTGTGTGTTTTTGGGGAAATGGGGGGGGGGTGCTTATTTAAGGTGGTTGCTTTTTTTTGTCCCGTGCGTTGGGGGCGCCCCTCCTGGTTTTGGTGTGTGTGTGTGTGTGTGTGTTGTGGTGCGTGTGCGTGCGTGTGTGTTGCATGAGTGTATTTGTGTGTGTATGTTTTTGTGCGCGCGCGCATGTGTGCGTGTGTGTGTTGTGTGGGGTGTGTGTTTGTGTAGGTGCGTGCGGGTATGTACGTATGTACGTACGTATGTATGTATGTATGTATGTATGTATGTATGTATGTATGTATGTATGTATGTATGTAAGCATGTGTGTATGTATGTATGTATGTATGCATGTCTGTCTGTCTGTATGTATGTACGTACGTACGTATGTATGCACGCACGCATGTGTTTTCGCGTGTGTCTATGTGCGCGCACGCGCACGCGTGCGTATGTATCATGTTCTCAATACATACTTAAACCTACCTACCTACCTATTACAATCTCGCTCCAACCTCCCTCTTTCCCCACTCCCTCCACGTCCTCCCCCCCCCCCCCCCCCCCCTCCCCCCCCTTCCCCCCACCCTTCAGTCTCTATCCCCTACTTCCATCTTCGGTTGTCTCTCAAATCTGAGTAATCAGTGACGTCACAAGTCATTGCCATGGTGACGGACCATTCGATTCTGGCTTTTTTTCCCCCTATGTCTGTGATGTGACAAAGTTGAGTGCTGTGAATCTTCTGATGATGATGGTGATGATGATGGTGATAATGATGGTGATGGTGATGATGATGATGATGGTGATGATGATGGTGATGGTGGTGATGATGGTGGTGGTGATGATGATGACGATTGTGATGATGATGTTATCAATAATAATGATAACAATAATAAATGGAGTAAATATAGCGCTATATAGCTTGCAAAAACAAATCAAAGCGCTTTCATTCATCCTGTTCATTCATATGCAGCCTTACAAATTCAAATGTATACACACACGTTCGCGCGCACAAACGCACGCACACACACACACACACACACACACACACAACACACACACACACACACACACACACACACACACACTCACGCACACACATAAAGGTTGTACACTCGGCAGGGTGATGGGGTTTTGGCTGTTGAGGGCAGGGACAAAAATGATATATGAGGGGAGAATTTTAGCTTTGAAATAAATGTGTCTTGAGGCCGGATTTAAAAGCGTCATAAGAAGGCTATTGACGAAGGGAGAGAGGGAGGTCATTCCAGATCGATGCACCAGAAACAGAGAAAGAGCGATGGCCAACGGTAGACTGGTTGAATCTAGGTATTCTTAAGCACAAGGTATCTGCAGCAGAGCGGAGGGAACAAGAAGAAGTGTACAGGTGAAGACATTCACAGAGGTAGGAAGGTGCTGTTTTGTGGAGACATTTGTAACAGAGGGTACTGATCTTATAGTTTACTCTCTGTGGCACAGGCAGTCAGTGTAGAGATCGCAAGAGAGGGTAATGTGCTCAGATTTTTTTCTTTCTAAGGACTAGGCGAGCTGTAGAGTTTTGTATACGTTGAAGGGAGTGGATAGATGATGCTGGCAGACCAGTCAGAAGAGAATTGCAATAGTCCAGACGTGAGAGAATGAGAGACGTGACTAGTTTGGATGTTGCATCAGTGGACAGGTACTTTTCGAACTGCACTGATGCCCCGCAATTGATAGTAGCACGACTGGCAGGTTTGGGGGATGAATTTGTGCATGGGGAGTGTGTTGTCTATAATGACCACTAGATATTTCACAGCAGTAGATAGAGGGACAGACGTATTGCCGAATTCTATTGAAGGTATTGTGATGGAAGAGAGTTTGTGTTTGGTCCCTACAAGCTTGGCTTGGTTTTATCTGCTTTAGCTGTAACTTTTGTTCACCCAAAATTTGGATATTTGAAGGCGAGTGGATTATTAATAGGAGAAGGCGATTTTTGGGTATCATGAAAGAATTGAGAGTGTGCATGAAATGATGGTGATCTGATGACGATTTTTATGTGTGAAAGAGGAGCAGTGTAAGAGTTGAAAGATTAGGGCCAAGAACTGTCCTGGGGGACTCCAGTTCCAGTTTGGAGGTGTTGATTGAACTGTTTACTGCAACTGTGTGGATCGTCTGAGTATGAGCTGAACCAGGTGGGGCTGGGGGCCTTAATACAAAGTTTGTGGGGCGGGGGGGAAAATAACGTGTGTAATGGTGTGATGATAATGGGGCACAGAGACAGGTTTATGATGGCTCTGGCACTGTGCAGGAATGCTCTGTTGGTAGCTGTAGTTCTTGCACTTCTTGTGTGTGTGGGGGTGGGGGTGGGGATGGGGGGGGGGGGGGGAGGGTTGAGGTTGTGTTTTTGTTTTAGGTGTGTGTGGGGGGAGGGGGAGGTTGTGTGTGTTTGGGTTTTGGGGTAGGAGGGGGGGGGGTGAGGTTGGGGTGTGTTTACGTTTTGTGTGTGTGGGTGGGTGTGGAGGGGGGGGAGGGGGGGGTCCCGTTGTGTGTGTTTAGGTGTGTGTGTGTAGGGGGGGGGGTTTGAGGTTTGTGTGTGGTTAGTTTTGTGTGTGTGTGAGAATGGGGGGGGGGGGGGGGTGAGGGGGTGTGTGTTTAGGTGTTTGTGTGTGTGGGGGGTGAGGGGGGTGAGGTTGTGTGTATTTAGGTGTGTGTGTGGGGGTGGGGGTTTGGTGGGGTTTGGGTGTGTGTTTAGGTGTGTGTGTTTTTGTGGTGAGTTGCGTGCACGAAGGGTGTGTGTGTGTGTGCGTGTGCTCGCGCATATGCATTTTGTGTGTCTGTGTTGATATGTGTGAGTGCATGCGGTGGTATTGTGGTGCGTAAGTGTGTGTAATTTCTGCTGTGCGCGCGCGTTTTGTGTTTTATTTTGTGTATGTGGTGCGACGCTTGTGTGTCCGTGTTCGCTTCGCGGTGGGCGTGTGCACGTGTCTGCATGTACCCGCCTGTTTTTGAAAAAAAAAAAGGAAAAAATTACATTGGTTTCTGGTTTTTTTTTTCAGGGATACCTTCTCTAACCTGAACCATTACCTATCTCACCTGATCCCTTTGTCATCGTGCCCTAAAATATATCGTTGTCATGGCAAAATGTCGTCGGTGTTGGATGTCCCTTTTTTTTGTTTTTTTATATTGAGTGTGTGTGATGTCTTACACTTGCATTCTGCTTGTGAAGGTTAGGTTGGTAGTGGGGTGGGGATCTTAGAATGTTTATATTATGTTATAGTGTCTCTTGCAAAGGTAGTGTGAGCAAACACATGATAATTATGTCATGGCAGCATGCATTTTTACTTCCTCGTTATTCTTCAGTGATTATCTGGTATAACAAAAAAGAAGAGATGGTTTTTTCTGGTTTGTGTGTGTGTGTTTTCAGTGTGTTCAGTGTGTGTGTGTGTTGTGTGTGTGTGTGTTTCAGTGTGTTGGGTGTGTGTATGTGTGTGTTTAAAGTGATGGTGAGTGAGTAAGGGTTGATGTCAAACTAAAGTCATCTTTTATTTTCAGATGGTTACATGGATTATGAGCGTAGTAGTGCTTTTTATATATTTTACATCTAAGCCTTCTATGTAAAAATAATAATAAAGATAATATTTATGCAGACATAGAATTTTTTAAATAATCCTTGGGAATTTGTTGTGATTTACCAGAACTTAAGCAAAACTGATGTGTGTGTGTTTGTGTGTGATTGTGTGTTATGTATGTGTGTTATGTGTTGTGTGTGTGTGAATGTTAGTGAGAACTCATGCATGTTGTGTGTTGTTTGTGCGTGCGTATTTGTGTGTGTTGTATGTGTGTTGTGTGTTTGCATTCTTCTTCCTATTATTGGCTTAGGTGTCATCATTAGAGAAAAGACCAAAAACTGAGTTTCAGGGACATTTCTTTCGAGAAATTTGCAATCATGTATATGAAATAAGATAGGAGCTATGACTGATCCTTGAGGTAAGCATATTTTTTAAAAACACACCAAAATTCTTTAATTGGAATACCGAATTCCCAAAACTCTTCGGTTGTTTGATATTGATGACATATTCTTTTTGAAATTATATACTCGACACGAATATTAATAAGCAATATGTTTTTAGTTGTTTATAAATCGCCTGACTTTTGATATATAATTTCATAGGCCTTTTGAACATTTATCAGAGGAGCGAGGTGTGTTTTTTAATTCTTTTCGACTTTAGATGAGTTTTTAAATATAGAATAGATAAATGAAAAAAAAAAAAAAAACAATAGCCTGGTTAATATCAAAAATCAAAACCATCCTCTTACATTCACTTAATTATAGAATGTGTTAATTGGTCTGTACTGAGATTAGCTAGTAGCTATTGTACTTTTTTTAAAAAATATTTAAAAACAGTTTTTATAATGTAAGATAGTCAGTATAATTAGCATTCCCACCTTCTGAAAAATATATGCTAGAAATTTCCCCCTTTTTCTACCCCCTTTTTTTGTTTCTCCCTTTGTTCCTTTTCTTCCTGTCACCCCCTTTCTTGTCTATTTTCTGCCTTCTTGGTCCATTCTCCCTGGCTTTTTTTCAGAAAGACTTAAAAGAACAATTCTCTATTATACCGAAGTCCCCATGTTTCTGGCTTGACTTTGTTGGCGATTAAGCGCGTGACGCTTTTCGCTCATATAAAAATCCCCAAAAGTTCTGTCGAGCGTTCGAAAGAAGAAAAGAAGAAGAAAAAAGAAAAGAAGAAGAAGAAAAAAAGAAAGAAGAAGAAAAATTGGGAAAAAAAATTGCGAAGAAGAATTGCGAAAAAAAGAACAAAGAAAAGAAAAGCAAAGAAAAAAGCAAAAAAAGAATGAAAGAAAATTGGGGGGAAAAAGAAATTTCGAAAAATTGCAAGAATTTCGAAGAAAAAATTGCGAAAAGAAGAAGAAAAGCGAAAAAAAGAAGAAGAAGAAAATTCAAGAGAAGAAAAGAAAGAAGAAAAATTGCAAAAAGAAAAAAGAATGCGAAGAAGAAGAATGCGAAAAAAAAGAAGAAAAAGAAGAAAATTGGGGGAAGAAAATTTCGAAGAAAAGAATTGCAAAGAAGAATTGCGAAAAGAAAAGAATGCAAAAAAGAAAAAGAAAAATGCGAAGAAAAGGGAAAAAAGAAAAGAAAAGAAGAAGAATGCGAAGGAAAAAAGAAGAAGAAGAAAGAGAAGAAGAAAATTGCGAAGAAGAAGAAAATTTCGAAGAAGAAGAAAAGAAGAAGAAGAAGAAGAAGGAAAAGAAGAAGAAAAAAGAAGAAAAGAGGTTGCTAATTCCTGATTTCTGAGATGGCAAGTACAAGATTGGGTTTTCTGGGACTTTTTTTTTTTTTTTGGTTGTTTCCGCAATAAATTTTTTGGATTCTACATCTTTTGCATAAACCCTACTTTTTGGCGACATAGGTTTACGGGTGGGGACAAGGGAAAATTTTTTTATGTCTTTTTTTCTTTTGGTTTTATGTGTGAGTGCATGCGTGTGTTGTAGGTATGTGCTGTGCGTAAGTGTGTGTAATTTCTGCGTGCCGTGCGCAGCGCGTTTTTGTGTGTGTATTTATGGTATTTTGTGTATGTTGCGTGAGCCCGCTTGTGTTTGTCCGTGTACGCTTCGCGAAGAGGGCGCGTGTGCACGTGTCTTGTCTGTGTTATTGTACCTGCCTTGTTTTGAAATAAAAAAAAATAAAAAAAAAAGGAAAAAAAATTAACCATGGTTTTCTGGTTTTTTTTTTCAGGGATTACCTTCTCTAAACCTGAACCATTACCTATCACCTGATCATTGGTATACCGTGCATAAAAATATTCGTTGTCATGCAACATGGTCGTTTCGGAGTCCTGGATCTGTTCTTTGTTTTTTGTTTTTTTATATTGAGTTTGTTGTGATGTCAAACTTGCATTCTGCTGTGAGGTGATGGTTTTGTGTGGGGGCACTTGACAGTGTTGTATATTTGTTTATAGTTGTCTCTTGCACCCGGGAAGTGTAGCAACACATGCATAATTATTGTTCATGGCAGCATCATTTTACTTCCTCGTTATCTTCAGTGGTTATCTGGATAAAAAAAAGCAGAGCTGAAAAAAGAAGAGCTGTTTATCTGGTTGTGTGTGTTTTGGTGTTTTCAGTGTGTTCAGTTTGTGTGTGTGTGTGGTGTGTGTGTTGTTCAGTGTGTGTGTGTGTGTATAGTGGGTGTTTAAAGTGAGGGTGAAGTAAGTGAGTAAGTGGTGTTATGTCAAAGGCACACTTTTTATTTTCGATTGTGGTTCATGGAATAAGCAGCGTAGCTGCTTTTTAAAAATTTTACTTTCAAGCATCTATGAAAAAAATAATAATAAAGATAATGTAGATGCAGACATAGAATTTTTTCAAAAATCCAAGGGAATTTGTTGTGATTATACCAGAACATAGCAAACAGATGTCTGTGTGTGTTTTTGTTTTGTGTGTTTGTGGTGTGTGTGTTGTATGTATGTGAGTGATGTGTGTGTGTGTGTGAATGTGTGTGTGCGAACACATCATGTGTGAGTTTGTGGTGTGTGTGCGTTGCGTGGTTGTGTGTGTGTGTGTGTGTGTTTGCATTCTTCTTCTATTAATAGGTTAGGTGTCCATCATTTAGTGAATGACCCAAACTGCAATGTTAGGGGGGACATTCTTTCGGTTAAATTTGACAATCAGTATATGAAATAAGGATAGGAGCTATTGACTGATCCTTGAGGTAAGCTTATTTTTAAAAAACACACCAAATTCTTTAATTGAATACGAAATTCCCAACTACTTCGGTTGTGATTGATATTGATTGACCTATTCTTTTTGAAATTATTATATCGACACGAAATTAGCATATGTTTTTAGCTTGTATAAAATGCCGACTTTCGAAAAAAAATATCATAGGGCTTTTGAACATTTAACAGAGGAGCGAGAGTGTTTTTAAATCTTTCGACTTTAGATGTAGGAATTATAGAACTATAGAATTAGATAAATGAAAAAAAAAAAAAAAAAAAAAAAAGCCTTGTTAATAAAAAAAAAAACCCCATCCTCTTACATTCACATATTAACGATGGTGATACTAGTGGTTTGTAGTGAGAGATTAAAAATAGTAGCGATATGTACTTTTTAAAACTATTTATATTTTAAAACAGTTTTAAAAAGTAATATAGTCAGTTATATTTAGCATTCCACCTTCTGAAAAATATAGGCTAGAAATTTCTCTTTTCATCCCTTTTTTTTGTTTCTGCCTTGTTCCTGTTTTTTCCCTGTCCACCCCCTCCTTCTTGTCTAATTTTTCTGCCTTCTTGGTCCATTCTCCTGCTTTTTTTTCAGAAGACTTAAAGAACAATTCTCTATTATACGAAGTCCGATGTGCTGGGCTGACTCGTTAGGCGATTAACGGCAGCCCCCCCAGCGTGAGCATTTTCGCTCATATAACAGTCACCAATAGTTGTGTATGAGCGTTGCGTATTCGACGAAAGAAGAAGAAAGAAGAAGAAGAAGAAGGCAAGAAAGAAGATGGATGAAGAAGAAAGAAGAAGAAAATTGCCGAAGAAGAATTGCGAAGAAGAATTGCGAAGAAGAATGCAAAGAAGAAGAATGCTAAAAGAAGAAGAAAGACTGCAACGAAGAAGAATGCAAAAGAAGAATTGCGAAGAAGAAATTGCGAAGAAGGAATTGCGAAAAGAGTTGCGAAAAGAAAGAATTGCGAAGAAGAAGAAGAATTGCGAAGAAGAAGAAAGAAATGAAGAAGAATTTGCGAAGAAGAAGGAAGAAATGAAGAGAAGAAGTGAAAGAAGAAGAATTGCAAAGAAGAAGAAGAGAAAGAAGCGAAGAAGAAAGAATGCGAAGAAGAAAAGAAGAAGACGCAGAAGAAATTGCGAAGAAGAAGAAATTGCGAAAGGAAGAAAGAAGACGGAATTGCAAAGAAGAATGCGAGAAAAGAAGAAGAAGAATTGCCAAAGAAAGAGAAGAAGAATGCGAAGATGAAGAAGGCGAAAAGAAGAAGAAAAGAAGAAGAAGAAGAATGCGAAGATGAAGAAGAAGAAGAAGAAGAGGAAAAGAGAAGAAGTTGCGATGGAAGAAGAATTGCGCAGAAAAGAAGAAGGAAGGAAGACAGAGGAAGAAGAAGGAAGGAAGATGAAGAAGAAGGCAAGAGAAAGAAGAAGGAAACGAAGAAGGGAAAAGAGGGTTGCTAATTCCTGGCATTTCTGGGATTTTTTTTTGGGGGGGGGCCCCAAGAAAAGATTGGTTGGATTCTGGCATCTTTTTTTTTTTTCTGGTTTATGTTAACCGCAATAAATCTTGGATTTACATCTTTTGCATCCAATCAGGTCTTTTTCGGCGACATAGTGTTGTCAGTGTGGGGATCAGGAGCATTGTTATTGCGGTTCTTTTTTTCTTTTGGTGTTATGTGGGATAGAGTGTCTGCGTCTTGGTCGTGTGTGAGTGTGGTGTGGTTGGGTGTGTGTGTGTGTGTGGTGTGTGTGTGTTTAGGTGTGGGTGTGTGTGTGTATGATGTGTGTGTATGTTGTGTGTGATTGTGTGTTGTGGTGGTGTGTCGTTGTGGGGTGTGTGTGTGGTGGTGTGTGTGTGTGTGCATGAGGCGATGTTGTGTGGGTGGGGGGGGTGGGGGGGGGTGGGGGTGGGATGGGATTACGGTGCTTGGGTGGGGGAGGTGGGTGGGTGAGTTGGGAGGTGGGGGGAGGGGTGGTGGGGGTGGGGGGGGGTGGGTGTGGGTGGGGGGGTGAGGGTTGTGGGTGGGATGTGTGGTGTGGGAGGGGGGTGGGGGATGGGGTGAGGGGGTTGGGGTTGCGGGGGGTGTGGGGGGTGGTGGGCGGGGGGGTGGGGGTGTAGGGGGGGGGGGGGGGGATTGGGGTTGGGGGGGGGGGGGGGAGGGGGGGGGGGGGGGGGATACCTCCTCAACCCCGTTGTTGTAACCATGTTCGACTTGTTGTAATCATGTTGTAATCATGTAGTAATCATGTTGTAATCATGATTTAACCAGGTTGTACTGTTGAAACCATGTTGTAATCATGTTGTACTTGTTGTAACTATTTTGTAATCATGTTGTAATCATGTTGTACGTGTTGTAACAATGTTGTACTTGTTGTCACTATGTTGTACTTGTTGTAACTATGTTGTACCTGTTGTAACCAGGTTGTAGTTGTATCCATGTTGTACTTGTTGTAACGATGTTGTACTTGTTGTAATCATGTTGTAACAATGTTGTAACCATGATGTAACCATGTTGTACTGTTGGAACAATGTTGTTACCATGTTGTACTTGTTGTAGCCAAGTTGTAGTTGTTGTAACCCTGTTGTACTTGTTGTAACCATGTCGTACTCGTTGCAATCATTTTGTAATCATGTTGTAACTATGATATAACCATGTTGGACTGCTGGAACCATGTTGTAACCATGTTGTAACCATGTTGTACTTGTTCTAACCATGTTGTTCTTGTTGAAACCATGTTGTACATGTAACCATGTTGTACTTGTTGTAACGTTGTTGAACATGTTGTAACCATGTTGTAGTTATATCCATGTTGTACTTGTTGTATCCATGTTGGTCTTGTAATCATGTTGTAACCATGTTGTACTTGTTGTAACGTTGTTGAACATGTTGTAACCATGTTGTAGTTATATCCATGTTGTACTTGTTGTATCCATGTTGGTCTTCTAATCATGTTGTAACCATGTTGTACTTGTAATCATGTTGTAACCATGATGTAACCATGTTGTACTGTTGGAATCATGTTGTAAACATGATGTTAACATGTTGTACTTGTTGTCACTATGTTGTACTTGTTGTAACCATGTTGTAGTTGTATCCATGTTGTAGTTGTTGTAACCATGTTGGACTTAATGTAATCATGTTGTAACAATGTGGTAAACATGATGTTGTAACCCTGTTGTACTTGTTCTAATCATGTTTTTCTTGTTGAAACCATGTTGTACTTGTAACCATGTTGTTCTCATTGTAACCATTTTGTACTTGTAACCATGTTGTAGCTGTTGTAACCATGTTGTAGTTGTATCCATGTTGTAGTTGTTGTAAACTGTTGTACATGTTGTAATCATGTTGTAACAATGTTGTAACCATGATGTAACCATGTTGTACTGTTGGAACAATGTTGTAACCATGTTGAACTTGTTGTAGCCATGTTGTAAGTGTTGTAACCAAGTGGTTCTTGTTGTAACCTTTTGTACTTGTTGAAACAATGTTGTGCTTGTTGTAACCATGTTGTACTTGTTGCAAGCATGTTGTAATCATGTTGTAACTATGATGTAACCATGTTGGACTGTTGGAACCATGTTGTAACCATGTTGTATTTGTTTTAACCATGTTCTTGTTAAAACCATGTTGTACTTGTTGTAACCATGTTGTACTTGTTGTAAACATGTTGTACTGGTTGTAACCTTGTTGTACTTGTTGTAACCATGTTGTAGTTGTATCCATGTTGTACTTGTATCCATGCGGTATTGTTATCATGTTGTACCCTGTTGTATCCACGATGTAATCATGTTGTACTGTTTGAAACAGGTAGTAACCATGTGTGTACTTGTAACCTGTTTTTACTTGTTGTACCCTGTTGTACTTATTGTAACCATGTTGTACATGTTGTAACCATGTTATAACCATGCTGTACCCATGCTGTAACCATGTTGTACTTGCTGTAATCATGTTGTATTTATTGTAACCATGTTGTACTGCTGTAACCATGTTGTACTGTTGTAACCATGTTGTATTGTTGTCAATATGTTGTACTTGTTGTAATTATGTTGTACTTGTTGTAACCGTGTTATAGTTGTAACCATGTTGTACTGTTGGAATAATGTTGTAAACATGATGTAACCATGTTGTACATGTTTTAACCATGTTGTACTTGTTGTCATTATATTGTACTTGTTGAAACTATGTTGTACTTGTTGTAACCATGTTGTAGTTGTTGTAACCATGTTGTACTTAAAGTAATCATGTTGTAACAATGTTGTAAACATGATGTTGTAACCCTGTTGAACTTGTTCTAATCATGTTTTTCTTGTTGAAACCATGTTGTACTTGTAACCATGTTGTTCTTATTGTCCACCATTTTGTTACATGTACCATGTTGTTCCTGATGTAACCAGTGTAGCTGTATTCCATGTTGGTACTTGTTGTATCCATGTTGTATTGTAATCATGTTGTAACCATAATATTACACCATGATGTAACATGTTGTATTGTAATCATGTTGTAACCATGGTTTTGTAAACCATGTGTAACCATGCTCTTACCTTGCTGTAAGTGTATTGTACTTGCTGGTGGAATATGTTGTATTTGTTGTAAACCAGTTGTAGTTCTATCCATGTTGTACTTGTTGTAAACCATGTTGTATTGTTGTATCATGTTGTAATAATGTTGTAAACATGATGTTGAAAACCCTGTTGTACTTGTTCTAACCATGTTGTCTTGTTGAAAACCATGTGTATTGTAACCATGTTGTACTTTGTGAACCATGTTGTACTTGTACCATGTTGACCTGTTGTACACCATGTTGTAGTTGTATCCATGTTGTATTGTATCCATGTTGTCTTTAGATTCTGTGTAACAGTTGTAACCATTTATGTAACAATGTTTGTTATGTTGGAATCATGTTGTAACCAGGTTTTACTTGTAACCATGTTTACTTGTTGTTACCATATTGTTCTTGCCCCCCCCCCCCCCCTATAAATATATTACCCCACTAGTAACCCTTGTCGTACTTGTTGTAACCATGTTGTAAGCATGTTGCAACCATGCTGTACCCTTGCTGTAACCATGTTGTACTTGCTGTAACCATGTTTTATTTGTTGTAACCATGTTGTACTGTTGTAACTTTGTTGTACTGTTGAAACCATGTTGTATTGTTGTAACTATGTTGAATTTGTTGTAACCATGTTGGACTTGTTGTAATCATGTTGTAATAATGTTGTTATCATGTTGTTACCATGCTGAAACCGAGTGGTACTTGCTGGAACCATGTTGTATTTGTTGTAACCATGTTGTACTGTTGTAACAATGTTGTATTTGTTCTATCCATGTTGTACTGTTGTAACTATGTTGTACTGTTGAATCCATGTTGTATTGTTTGTAACTTGTGAATTTTTGTAACATGTTCGACTTGTTTAATCATATGTAAGCATGTTGTTTATCATGTGGTTACATGCTGAAAACCGCGTGGTACTGGCTGGAACCATGTTGTATTTTTGGTAACATGTTGTACTGTTTGTAACCTTGTTGTACTTGTTGTAACCATGTTGTACTTGTTCTAACCATGTTGTACTTGTTGAAACCATGTTGTACTTGTAACCATGCAGTACTTTTTGTAACCATGTTGTACTTGTTGTAACGTTGTTGTACTTGTTGTAACCATGTTGTAGTTGTATCCATGCTGTACTTGTTGTATCCATGTTGTACTTGTAATCATATTGTAACCATGTTGTACTGTTGGAATCATGTTGTAACCTTTTTGTACTTGTAACCATGTTTTCTTTTTGTAACCATGTTGTACTTGTTGTAACCATGTTATACTTGTTGTAACCATGTTATAACCATTGTTGTAACAATGGCTTGTTACCCATGCTGAACCCATGCTGTAACCATGTTGTTACATGCTGTAAACCATATTGTATGTGTTGTAACCTGTTGTATGTTGTAAAACTATGTTGTATGTTGTAACCATGTTGTATTGTTGTAACAATGTTGTACTTGTTGCAATCATTTTGGACTTGTTGTAATCATGTTGTTATCATGTTGTAATCATGTTGTAATCATGTTGTAACCATGATGTAACCATATTGTACTGTTGGAACCATGTTGTAATCATGTTGTACTTGTAACTATTTTGTAATCATGTTGTAACTATGTTGTACATGTTGTAACCATGTTGTACTTGTTGTAACCATGTTATAGTTGTATCCATGTTGTACTTGTTGTAACCATGTTGTACTTGTTGTAATCATGTTGTAACATTGTTGTAACAATGATGTAACCATGTTGTACTGTTGGAACAATGTTGTAAACATGTTCTACTAGTTCTAACCATATTGTTCTTGTTGAAACCATGCCATGTTCGTTCAACTAGTTCTCCTTTTTCGGTATGTTCTTTCTGAAACCATGTTGTCCTTGTCGTAAACATGTTGTACTTTTTGTAACCATGTTGTACTTGTTGTAACCTTGTTGTACTGTTGTAACCATGTTGTAGTTGATTCCATGTTGTACTGTTGTAACCATGTTGTATTGTTGTAACTATGTTGAACTTGTTGTAACCATGTTGGACTTGTTGTAATCATGTTGTAATCATGTTGTAATCATGTTGTTACCATGCTGTAACCATGTTGTACTTATTGGAACCATGTTGTATTTGTTGTAGCCATGTTGTACTGTTGTAACAATGTTGTACTTGTTGTCACTATGGTGTACTTGTTGTAACCATGTTGTACTTGTTGTAACCATGTTGTAGTTGTATCCATGTTGTACTTGTTGTAACTATGTTGTACTTGTTGTAATCATGTTGTAACAATGTTGTAACCATGATGTTGTAACCATGTTGTACTTGTTCTAACCATATTGTACTTGTAACCATGTTGTACTTTTGTAACCATGTTGTAATTGTTGTAACGTTTTGTACTTGTTGTAACTATGTTGTAGTTGAATCCATGTTGTACTTGTTGTATTCATGTTGTACTTATATTCATGTTGTAACCATGTTGTAACCATGATGTAACCATGTTGTACTGTTGGAATCATGTTGTAACCATATTGTACTTGCAACCATGTTTTACTTGTTGTAACCATGATGTACTTGTTGTAACCGTGTTGTTCTTGTTGTAACCATGTTGTAACCATGTTGTAACCATGCTGTTCTTGCTGGAACCATGTTGTATTTGTTATAACCATGTTGTACTGTTGTAACTATGTTGTACTGTTGTATTCATGTTGTAATGTTGTAGCTATGTTGCACTTGTTGTAACCATGTTCGACTTGTTGTAATCATGTTGTAATCATGTAGTAATCATGTTGTAATCATGATTTAACCAGGTTGTACTGTTGAAACCATGTTGTAACCATGTTGTACTTGTTGTAACTATTTTGTAATCATGTTGTAATCATGTTGTACGTGTTGTAACAATGTTGTACTTGTTGTCACTATGTTGTACTTGTTGTAACTATGTTGTACCTGTTGTAACCAGGTTGTAGTTGTATCCATGTTGTACTTGTAAACATGTTGTATTTGTTGTAATCTGTTGTTTGTAACAATGTTTGTAAACCATGGATGAACCATGTTGTACTGTTGGAACAATGTTGTTACCATGTTGTACTTGTTGTAGCAAGTTGTAGTTGTTGTAACCCTGTTGTACTTGTTGTAACCATGTCGTACTCGTTGCAATCATGTTGTAATCATGTTGTAACTATGATGTAACCATGTTGGACTGCTGGAACCATGTTGTAACCATGTTGTAACCATGTTGTACTGGTTCTAACCATGTTGTTCTTGTTGAAACCATGTTGTACATGTAACCATGTTGTACTTGTTGTAACGTTGTTGAACATGTTGTAACCATGTTGTAGTTATATCCATGTTGTACTTGTTGTATCCATGTTGGTCTTGTAATCATGTTGTAACCATGTTGTACTTGTAATCATGTTGTAACCATGATGTAACCATGTTGTACTGTTGGAATCATGTTGTAAACATGATGTAACCATGTTGTACATGTTGTAACCATGTTGTACTTGTTGTCATTATATTGTACTTGTTGTAACTATGTTGTACTTGTTGTAACCATGTTGTAGTTGTTGTAACCATGTTGTACTTAATGAAATCATGTTTTAACAATGTTGTAAACATGATGTTGTAACCCTGTTGTACTTGTTCTCAGTCATGTTTTCTTTGTGAAACCACGTTGTACTTGTAACCATGTTTGTTCTTATTGTAACCATTTTGTACTTGTAACATGTTGTAACCAGAATTAACACATGTTGTTTGTACTTGTTAATCTGTGCTAACCATGTTGTAACCATGGTGTTAACCATGCTCTCCATGCTGTTTACGATGTTGTACTTGCTGGAAACTATGTTGTATTTCTTGTAACCATGTTGTAGTTTTGTACTCTATGTTTTACTTATTGTAACCATGTTGTACTTGTTGTAATGATGTTGTAACAATGTTGGAAACATGATGTTGTAACCCTGTTGTACTTGTTCTAACCATGTTGTTCTTGTTGAAACCATGTTGTACTTGTCATACATGTTGTACTTTTTGTAACCATGTTGTACTTGTAAACCATGTTTTGTACTGTTGTAACCATGTTGTAGCTGTATATCCATGTTGTACTTGTTGTATCCATGCTGTACTTGTAAATCATGTTGTAACACATAATGTAACCAAAAAAGTAGCCAGTTGTTTACTGTATGGAATCATCGTTGTAACCATGTTGTACTTGTAACCATGTTTAACTTAGTTGTAAACTATGTTGTACAAGTTGTTAACGGGTTGTACTTGTTGTAGCCATGTATAACCATGTTGTAACTGTAACCCATGCTGTACCATGCTGAACCATGTTTTGGTTGCACTTGCTGTTACCATGTTGTATTCGTTGTAACTTGTTGTATTGTTGTAACCATGTTGGGAATTGTTGTACTCTCATGTTGTAATCATGATGTAATCATGTTGTAACCATGGATGTACCAGGTTGTACTGTTGGAACCATGTTATAATCATTTCGTACTTTAATGTAACATGTATGTACATGTTGTAAACCCATGTTGTACTTGTGTCCTATGTGTACTTGTTGTACTAGTTTGTATGGTTGTACCATGTTGTAGTTGTATCCATGTTGTAGTTGTTGTAAACTGTTGTACATGTTGTAATCATGTTGTAACAATGTTGTAACCATGATGTAACCATGTTGTACTGTTGGAACAATGTTGTAACCATGTTGTACTTGTTGTAGCCATGTTGTAAGTGTTGTAACCAGGGGTTCTTGTTGTAACCTTTTGTACTTGTTGAAACAAAGATGTTCTTGTTGTAACCATGTTGTACGTGTTGCAAGCATGTTGTAATCATGTTGTAACTATGATGTAACCATGTTGGACTGTTGGAACCATGTTGTAACCATGTTGTATTTGTTTTAACCATGTTCTTGTTAAAACCATGTTGTACTTGTTGTAACCATGCTGTACTTGTAAACATGTTGTACTTGTTGTAACCTTGTTGTACTTGTTGTAACCATGTTGTAGTTGTATCAATGTTGTACTTGTATCCATGTTGTACTTGTTATCATGTTGTAACCATGTTGTAACCATGATGTAATCATGTTGTACTGTTGAATCATGTAGTAACCATGTTGTACTTGTAACCATGTTCTACTTGTAACCCTGTTGTACTTATCGTAACCATGTTGTACATGTTGTAACCATGTTGTAACCATGCTGTACCCATGCTGTAACCATGTTGTACTTGCTGTAATCATGTTGTATTTGTTGTAACCATGTTGTACTGCTGTAACCATGTTGTACTGTTGTAACCATGTTGTATTGTTGTCAATATGTTGTACTTGTTGTAATTCTGTTGTACTTGTAACCATGTTTGTAGTTTGTATCCATGTTGCAACTTGTTGTAAACCATGTCTTGTACTTGTTGTAATCCTGTTGTAACAAAGTGTAAACGTGATGTTGTAACCTGTTGTACTTGTTCTAACATGTTTTTTTCTGTTGATGAACCATGTTGTACTTGTAACCATGTTGGACTTTTGTAACCATATGTACTTGTAACCATTGTTCTACTGTTGTAATCCATGTTGTAGTTGTATCCATGTTGTTACTTGTTGTATCCATGTTGTCCTTGTATTCATGTTGTAACAGTTTGTAACCATATGTAAAACCATGTGTTGTACTGTTGGTATCATGTTGTAACAGGTTGTACTTGTAACCAATGTTTTACTTGTTGTTACCATGGTGTTTGTTGTAACCCATGTGTACTTGTAACCCTGTTGTTAACCATGTTGTAAAACCATGCTGTACCCATGCTGAACCATGTTGTACTTGATTTAACCATGTTGTCATTTGTTTGTAACCATCTTTTAAGGGTTGTACTCTGTTGTACTGTTTGAAACCAGGTTGGAGTGTTGTACTCATGTTGAAATTTGTTTTAACATGTTGGGACTTGTTGTAATCATGTTGTAATCCTGTTGTTATCATTGTTGTTACCATGCTGAAAACCGAAGTGGTTACCTTTCTGGAACCTTGTTGTATTTGTTTGTAACCATGTTGCTACTGTTGTAACAATGTTGTATTTGTTGTAACCATCTGTACTCGTTGGTAACTATGATGTACTGTTTAAACCATGTTGGTATTGTTGTAAACTATGTTGGAAATTTGTTGCAAGCATGTTGTAATCCTGTTGTAACTATGATGGTTCCATGTTGGATGTTGGAACCTGTTTCGTAACCTGATGTATTTGTTTTAACCATGTTCTTGTTTAAACCCATGTTGTATTGTTGTTACAGGTTGTTCTTGTAGTAAACAGTGTACTTGTACCTGGTTGTACTTGTTGTAACCATGTTTTAGTTGTAATCCATGTTTGTACTTGTAATCCATGTTGTACTGGTTATATGTTGTAAACAATGTTGAACCATGTTGTTACCATGTTTGTACTTGTTCCCAACCATGTTGTTCTTGTTTAACCATATTAGTACTTGTTGTAACCATGTTGGTCTTTTTGTAAACTTGTTGTACTTGTAACATGTTGTACGTTGTATCCATGGTTGTTCTTGTTGTATCCTGGTGTCCTCGTAATCAGTTGTAACCAGTTTGTAACCATGATGTAACCATGTTGTATGTTTTGAATCATAATGTACGATGTTGTACTGTAATCATGTTTTACTTGTTGTTACCATGTTTGTTCTTGTTGTAACCATGTTGTATGTTGTAACCATGTTGTTAACCATGGCTGTACTTGCGTACATGTTTGTACTTGCCTTATAACCATGTTGTATTTGTTGTAACCATGTTTGTACTGTTGTAACTTGTTGTAACTGATGTAACCATGTCTGTATTGTTGTAACTATGTTGGAATTTGTTGTAACCATGTTGGACTTGTTGTAAATCATGCTGTAATCTGTTTGTAATTCATGTTTGTAATAATAATAATTATAATAATAATAACTGGAACTTTATATGCGCTCTATCTTGCAAGGACAAATCAAAGCGCATGCATTCAACCCACAATCCTACACGTCATTGCAATCAATGATAATAATACCTTGCACACAAAGTTTAAAACAAACAGATATTTACAAACTGGTGCAATGCAGACAACTCTACTGAAAAAAAGTTTCGATGTCAAATGTTTTTTCAAAAGACACATACACTCGCACAGGCAGTAACTTAGAGGGTGATGAACATGGTTAGAATGAAACAGGAGGGGGGGAAGTCTTGGTTTGAAAAAAATATGTTTGGGCTGGTTTTAAAAAGTGCATAATGGTTTGGCGAAGAAGAGGGAAGGTTGTTCCAGTGGATGGACCAGAAATAGAGAATGAGCGGGGGCCCAAAACGGGATTTTTTAAATCTGGGTTTTCGCAGGACGGGCATTGCAGCAGGCGGGGAACGTAAAGGAGTGTACTTTTTTTAAGAATTCAATGGTAGGGGGGTTTTGCAGTTTTTGGGGAGACATTGTAAAAAAGGGGTATGATCTTAAACTACTCTCTTGGGCACAGGCACCATGGAGAGATCGAAAGAGGGGGTTTAATTCTCAGTTTTTTTTTCTGGGAACGTCGGCTGGGGTTTTGTATGTTTTGAAGGGAGGGGATAGTGTTGCTGCAGACCAGAAAAAGGAATTGCAAAGCCCAATTTTGGGAGATGGGGAAATGACAATTTTTGGCGTTGCCAGTGGACGGTATTTTTCGAATTCCCTAATACGCCGTAATTGATAGTCACGATGCGGTCTGGGGATAAATTTTTTCATAGAGATGTGTTTCGATAACGACACCTAGAACTTAGGAAGGGATAAAGGGACTGATGTTTGCCGGTTCATTGAAGTTGTTTGTAATGGAGAGATTTTGGGGTTTTTGGGGCCCCCAAAAAGCGGCTTCGGTTTTTATCTCGTTTAACTGTAACTGTTTGTATCATCAGTTTTGGATATTTGAAGCAGTGGGCCATTTTTGTAAGAGAGAGCGATTTTCGGGTGAAAACACTATTTTTAATCTGAGAGTCATCGGCTAAAAGTGAGGGTTTAAAATTGATGAGGTTATTATAGTGATGGGGAGGATGAAGTGAAAAGAACAGGCCGAAAAACTGACCTGGGGGAAAAACCACATTCCATTTTGGGCGGGTATTGACTGTACTTTTTACTGGACTGTCTGGAATCGGTCATGAGGGATAACTGAAACCCGGAGAGGGGGGGGGCCAGTAACCCGAAAGTTTTTTTAAGACGGGGAAAAAATTGAATGGTCAATAGTGTCGAAGGGTCGATAAACAGTAGAGTGAGAGGGGGATTTTCCCCGAGTCAGAAGCAAATAGAAAATGTATTTAGGGTATGGGTAGGGTAGTTTCAGTCTATTAGCGCGATAGGCCGACTGAAAAAGGGGGAAGGAGACATTTTGGGGAGAGGTTGTTGGTTGTTTCAGAAACAACTTTTTCAAGGACTTAGAGATGAAACGGTAGGGTTTGGGTAAGGTCATATTCTTCAAAGTGTTAGTATCGAGGTCGGCTTTTTTAGTAAGGGGTAACATTGCAGTTTTGGAGCAGTTGGAACAAATTTCCCGAAAAAAGTGATGGTTAACCCTTTTTGTGATGGGGGTATAAAACTGGGAAGGCATGGTAAAAAAAGGGAAGCGGGTTTGGATCAAGATCACAAATTTTTGTCATTTTTTTCAGAATGTCTTTATTTCTTTTCTCGCTTTTTGGGGGAAAGAAAAGGAGAGGGTACCAGAGAATTTGGGGGTCAGGGGATAGGGTAGAAAGAATCTGATCCAAAATGGAGCGATGTTGCGGATTTTACGGGGAAAAAAGAAGGAATAAGCAAAGTTCAGAGGGGTTGTGAACATAGGGGATTGGGCTTGCCTTTGCAGATCCCGGAGGGTTGATGTGAGGGAAAAAAAGAGTTTCTGGGGGGCTCAAAACTTTTGGGAGGTAATGTTTGTCTTGCGAAAAGAAAACAGGGTTTGATTTTTTTATTTGTTTCGCAAAAAGTTTTGTTTTTTTCTTTTTTTTTTTTGCCACTCCGCTCCATTGTCGGCGTTTGCGCTTTTGGACCAGGTACGTGATTACCATGGGGGGCCCGGGCCTATCAAAGGGAAAGGGCAGTGGGAGGGGCATGCCGTCAAGCATTTTTTAAGGGGCAGTGTTTAGTAACGAAGGGTCAGCGGATCAGGGGGTTTGTGATGGCTTAGTGCTTGAAACCATGCGAACCGGTTGTCTTTCTGGAACCATGTGTATTTTTTGAACCTGTTGTAGTTGTAAAAATTTGTACTTGTTGTAAAACCTTTTTACTTGTTCTAACGAGTTGTATTTGTTTAAACCTGTTGTCCTTGTAAACGTTGTATTGTTGCAGATGTTGTACTTTTTGTAGTTTGTTGTCTTTTTGAATCATGTTTAAACCAGTTGTAACCATGTTTACCCTGTGTAACCATCTTGTCTTGCGGAACCATTTGTATTTGTTGTAACCATGGGTTTTCTGTTAAAACAATGTTGTACTTATTTTCACTTGTTGACTTGTTGTAACTATGTTGTACTGTTTTAACCCCTGTTGTGTTGTATCCCTTTTATTGTTGAAACCAGTGTTTTGTTGAAACCATGTTGTATTTTAACCATGTTTATTTTTTTAACCCTTTTGTATTTGTTTAAAGTTGTTGTACTTGTCGAAACCAGTTGTAGTTGAAAACCATGTTTTACTTGTTGAATTCCATGTTGTACTTTAATCATTTTGTAACCCTCTTGTAAAAATTGATGAACCTGTTGTACGTTGGAATCTGTTGTAACCTATTGTACTTGAAACCTGTTTTAATTTTTTGTAACCATTTGTCTTTGAGTACCATGTTGACTTTTGTAACCAAAATTTTT
>CM054165.1:20801361-20817742 GCA_028751875.1 Rapana venosa | reverse complement strand
TTTCAAAAAAGTTCAACAAGTACATGATTACAACATGGTTTCAACAGTACAACCTGGTTAAATCATGATTACAACATGATTACTACATGATTACAACATGATTACAACAAGTCGAACATGGTTACAACAAGTGCAACATATCTACAACAATACAACATGAATACAACAGTACAACATAGTTACAACAGTACAACATGGTTATAACAAATACATTATGGTTCCAGCAAGATCAGCATGGTTACAACATGGTGACAACATGGTTACAACAAGAACAACACGGTTACAAAAAGTACATCATGGTTACAACAAGTAAAACATGGTTGCAAGTACAATATGGTTACAACATGATTCCAACAGAACAACATGGTTACAACATGATTACAAGTACAACATGGATACAACAAGTACAACATGGATTCAACTACAACATAGTTACAACAAGTACAAACGTAACAACAAGAACAACATGGTTAGAACAAGTACAACATAGTTACACCATGGTTCCAACAGTCCAACATGGTTACATCATAGTAACAACATGATTACAACATGCTTGCAACAAGTACGACATGGTTACAACAAATACAACATTGTTTCAACAAGTACAACATGGTTACAACAAGTACTACGTGGTTACAACAACTACAACATGGCTACAACAAGTACACTTACAACATGGCTACAACAAGTACAACATGGTTACATCATGGTTACAATATTGTTACAACATGATTACAACATGTACAACATGGTTACAACAACTACAACATGGATACAACTACAACATGGTTACAGCAAGTACAACATAGTTACAACAAGTACAACATATTGACAACAAAAACAACATGGTTACAACATGTACAACATGGTTACAACATGATTACAAAATGGTTACAACAAGTACAACATTATTATAACATGGTTCCAACAGTACAACCTGGTTATATCATGGTTAAAACATGATTACAACATGATTACAACATGATTACAACAAGTCCAACATGGTTACAACAAGTACAATATAGTTACAACAATACAACATGGTTACAACAGTACAAAAAAGTTAAAAGAGTACAACATGGTTACAACTAATACAACATGGTTACAGCAAGTACAACATGGTTACAGCATTAGTACAAAATGGTTACAACATGGTTACAACAGTACAACATGGTTACAATATCACTTAATGTGCATAGACGTTAAAATGAAGAACAACATGGTTACAACTAGTAGACAACATGGTTTACTACAAGGTAGATACATGGGTACAAGTACAAGTCATGGTGTAAAACATGAGTCCAACAGGTACAACATGTTACATCATTGGTACATTAGGTTACAAAACAAGATTACAAGTACAACATGTATACAACAAAAACAACATGGATACAACTGACAACATGGTTTGAAACAGGTACAACATGGTTACAAGGTTAATAAAAATGGTTGACGCAACTAGTAGCAAGAATGGTTTCAGACAAGTAATCATGGGTACATGTACAAAATGGTTACACATGATTCCAACAGTACAACACAGTTACATCATTGATACATATGGTTACAACTAAGATTACAAGTGTCAACACTGCGGATACAACAAGTAACAACATGGAATACACCTACAACATGGGTACAATCAGGTAACAAACCATGGTTTACAAGTACAACATGGTTACAAAAGTAAAACTTGCTTCAAGTACAACATTGGGTTTCAACAAAAACAACAGGTATAGAACAAGTTAAATCAACAGGGTTACAACATCATGTTTACACTTTATTTCAAAATGATTATCAACATGTACAGCATGGTTAAACCAAGTGAAACATGGATACAACTACATGGTTACAACAATGTACAACATAAGTGGACATTCGCTAACAAATGGTTACAACAGTACAAACATGGTGTCAGCAAGTACAACATGGTTACAGCAATGGGTACAGCATGGTTACACCGATGGGTTACAACATGTACAACATGGTCTACATTAAGTACTACAGGGTTAATACAAGTAAAAACATGGGTTACAAGTCAACATGGTTACTACTGAGATTAACAGTACAAAATGACTATTAATCCATGGTTACTAACATGGTTTACACATGATAGCAAGGTAAACATGGTACAAGTACATCATGGCTACACACGTACAACATGTTACAACATAGTTTAAAAGTTTTACAACAAGTACAAAAATGGTTGACAAAAAGTACAACATGGTTACAAGTACAACATGGTTTTAACAAGAAACATGGTTTTATAACAAATACAACATGGTTTACAACATGGTTCCAAACAGTCCAACATGGTGCTAACATCATAGTTAGATCACAAATATGGATTACAATTGCTTGCAAACAAGTAAAACATGGTTACAACAAGTAACATACATTTGTTTCAAAAAGTACAAAAGGTTACAACAAGAACCACCTGGTTACAACTCTTACAACAGGGGCTACAACAAGTACAACTTTGGTACAACATTGTGTTCCAACCGTTTAAAATGGTTAAATCATGTTTTCAACATTGATTACAAACATGATTACAACATGTACAACAGTTTACAAAAATACAACATGGATACTAGCTTCCAAACATGGGATTTACAACAAGGTACAAACATAGTTACAACAATACAAAAATAGTGCGGACAACAAGTAACTACCCAGGGTTTTACATCATGTACAACTTGGTTTACAAACTCATTTACAAAAAAGTGACTTTAAGTACACATGATTATAACATGGTTTCCAACTGTAAAAACCGTGGTTTCATCATGGTTTACAAACATGATTACAACATGATTACAACTTGCATTAAACAATAACATAATTGGTACAAGTACAACATAGCTTTTTGTATCAGAAATACAACTTGGTTAACTGCAAGTACAAATAAAGGTTACAGCATGGCTACAGCATGGTTAAACATAGTTATAACATGGTCTATACTAACCCAAGTACAACACGGGTTACAACTATTGTAACAACACAGCTACATTTAAGTAAAACTATGGTTACAAGTAGACAACAGGTTCAACATAGCTTCCAACGTACCAAATGGTTACATCATGGGTTACCATTATGGTCGCTACAAGATGTATTACAAGTACTCACATGGATACAACATACGTACACACAAGGCTACAGCTACAACCCCATGGGGTGGTTTGTTCTTTTTGGTTGTTTTTTTTTTTTTAACGAACAGGTTACCTACTTGGTTTACACAGTACAACATGGTTACTAAATAAGCTTCAAACATGGTGTTACAAGGAGAACTCCATGCTCGCGCGCATTCAACAAAAACAAACATGGTTAGAACCACGTACAACAGGGTTACCAACATCATGTTTTACAAAATAATTGTTACAACATGATTTACAACAAGTACAAACATGGTTAAACAAGTACAACTGGATAAAATACAACATGGTTACAACAAAATGTCAACATAGGTTCAAGCAAGTAACATGTTATCAGCATGGGTATAGAGCATGGTTTTAGCACCATGGTTACAACTTGGTTAATGCATGCTGACAGTACAACATGGTTACATCATGGTTAATTTTGGTTACCAGGACCTTGATTACAATGTACAAATGGATACAGCTACAAACTGGTTTCTACAACAAGTACAACATGGTTGACGCACAAATACTAAATGGCTACCAAAAAGTACAACATAGGGTTTCAAGTACAACATGGTTTTTAGCTTTTAAACAAGGAAAAAAAAAATGATTTTAGAACAAGTACAAACAGGGTTACAAATCGGTGTATCCACATGCTAAAAGTATGACTACATTTAAGTCAACATGGTTTTTCAACATTCTACAACATGGTTTACAGCAAGTACAAAACTAGTTTACAAAAGTACAATATAATGTTACAACAAAGTACATTCATTTGGTGACATCATGTACAACATTGGTTACAAATCTTGATTTACAAATAGTTTAAAAAAGTACATGATTACAAAAATGGTTACAAATGTAAATCCTTCGGTTACATCATGGTTAACAGCATGGATTAACAACAGATACAACATGATTACAAAATGATTTCAAAAGTCCATCATGATTTACAAAAAGTACAACATAGTTACTACATACAACATGGTTACAGCAGTACAACATAGTTACAATCAGTACAACATCGGTTAAACAAATAATGACAACATGGTTACAGCTCAACGCTACAATCTTGGTTTACAAGATGTGTACAACTAGTAATACCAATTTGGTTTTTTAACATGGTTACAAACAAGTGACAACTTGGTTCTTTTCAATCAAGTACAAACTATGGCTCCGACAAGACAGTAAAATATGGTTGTCAAGTTCATTATTGGGTTATCCCACACACTGCTTTTCCACAGTACAACATGGTACAATCAACTTTACAAGATGGTGTTACTAAATGATTACAAATTACAACATGGATTCAACAAGGTACATATGTATGGATACAACTAATCAACATGGTTACAAACAAGTACTAAAAACGTTATCCAACAAATACAAAAATGGCTACAATAAATAAGTACATACATGGTAATAAGTACAAAATGGTTTTCAGACCAGAACACATGGGTTACAAACATTAGTTATACAACTATGGTACAAACTACATACTATTCGTTACGTCTCACCAAGGTAACAAAATAGTTACAACTTCTCATCAGTACAAAAATTAGTGACAACAAGTACAACATTGTTACAACAGTACACAATGGTTACAACAAATACTACATGTTTCCTATGCAATTGTACAAGATGGTTACAGCATGGGTAATGCTATGGTTATCAACTTACTCGGTTTACCAACATGATTACAACAAGTACTATTTTAAAACAAGTACAAACATGCTGCTACAAGTACCAACATGTTTTCACAACATTGTTCCAACTGTCAAACACTGGTGACATCTCATGCGGTTTACATACTATCGGTTACAACATTGGGTTTCATGTACTACATGGATACAACAATCAAATTGGTTCTAACAAGTACATCATATGTTCAACATTTTTACAACTTTACATGACTCAACCATTTGGTCAAATGGTACAACAGAACAACATGGGTCTACAACTCATGATTACTAGATAAGTATCGACTTTGTCATACTTGTACACTCATGTTTGTATATAAACAATGGGTCCATTCAGTTAACAACCCTGGTTTACATCATGGTGACAAATTGGTTTTACATAATGATATCTTTCTTGATTGTTCAATCTTACGCTCTCTCCCTCCATGGGTTGAATCAAGGTAAACACATAGTTGTGTTTCAATCTATTCATTATTGGATGGGGTGAATTCACTCCTCGTTCTATACCAAACGGTACAAGAGTTATAATCTTTGGTTATCAACTAGAATAAATCGGTTGTATGCTTGGTCATCATGGGGGATATGCTGGATGGGGGTATTTTGGGGAGGGGGGGGGTACAATGTATGGGGGTTGTCTTACGGGGTTGGGTCTTATGTGTCTATTTCATGGTTATTACTCGCTATGGTCTTCTGTGGGGACTTCTTGGGTTGGTGAGGTTATTCTTGGGGTTTAATTTGGTACTTATTTGGGGGGTCTTTCTGTTTTGGCCTTTATTGTTATCACACATGTTGTCTTACATTGTGTCTGTCTTGTTGGGTTTTATCATCAAGATTTATCAAGTTAAATCTTGGATTCAACAAATATATGTTAACATATCTATGGATACACCTTACAACTATGGTTTACAACAGGGTGTGTCTACGACAATCAGTGGTTTATCCAGTACTTATCCTCGCGGTTACAAAGACAAAGTACAACATAACCATGTTGTACTTGTTGTAAATCATTGGGACAACATTGGTGGCTTCAACAAAACAACAACATGGTTATGAACAAGCTACAACAGGTGGTACACTACATTGTCATGTTTACAACATTGATACAACATTGATTACAACAAGTACAACATGGTATCAAAAAAGTGCAACTTGGATACTACTTACAAACTTGTTACAACAAGTACAACTTAATTACGACAGTACAAACATATGACAACTATTTGACAACCCCATGGTTACAAACAGACAGTACTGGTTACAGCACGTTACAACATGGGTACAATCACAATACAACATGATTACAGCTTGTACACATGGTTACAGCATGGGTACAGATTGGTTACAACATGGTTACAAACATTCTGTAACAACATGGTACAATAGGTACAACAGGGTAGTTACATGTAGTTAAAAACAGGTTTCAACTAAGTTAAAACATGGTCCTACTACATGTCGATTCAACAGTACAACATGATTACATATGGTTTTTCAACTGGGTTACGAACATGTTGGATAACAATAGTAAACATGGATACATACTTACAACATGATTATCAACTACAACATGGTTACAACAAGTACAACATTGGTTTACAAGTACAACATGGTGAAAAAATATACAATATGGTTACATGTGCAACATGGTTTCAACAAGAACAACATGGTTAGATAAAGTGTACAACAGGGTTACAACTTCATGTTTACAACATTGTTTACTACTATTACAAAAAGTACAACTTGGTTACAATAAAGTACAACATTCGGATACAACTACTACAATGGTTACCACAAATACTCAACATAGTTCCAGCAAGTACAAACTATTTGTTAAAAACAGCATGGGTTAGTTATTTTTTTTTAGAGCATGTTACAACCATGGTTTACAACATGGTTATCAACATGATTACAAGTACTACTATGGTTACATTTCATGGTTACATTATGGTTTACATACATTGTTTCAAGTACATAATGGGATACAATTCAAGTACAACATGGAGGCTAACAGCTTACAACAAGTCGTTGCGGTACACAGGTTTCCGACATGGTTACAAATACAACATGGCTACAAAAGTAAACATGGTTACAAGTTTTGTAAAACATGGTTTTCAACAAGGGGGGAGATGGAAAAAACATGATTTGAAAAAGTACAACAGGGTTATACAACATCATGTTTACACATTGTTACAAATGATTACATTAAGTACAACCATTGGTTTACAACAACTACTAGTTACATGGTTACAAACAAAAGTCCAACATAGTTTATACAACAAGTACAATATAATGACAACTAACAAGTACAAACATGGTTACAACATGTAACAAAACATGGTTATAACATGAATTTACAAATTCAGTTTTTAAAAAGTACATGTGTTACAACATTGGTTCCAACAGTACAACCTAGTTACATCATCGTTACAGCATGATTTTAACATGAAATTACAAAAATGATTACAACTTTATTACAACAAGTCCCCAAAAGATTACATCAAGTACAACATAGTTACAAAAAATACAACTGGTTACAACGTACAACAAAGTTACAACAGTACAACATGGTTACAACAAAAACAACATGGTTACAGCAAGTACAACATGGCTACAGCATGTGTACAACATAAATACAATATGGTTATAACAAGCTTACAACAAGTACAACATGGTTACATCAAAGACACCATGGTTACAACAAGTAAAACATGGTTTCAAGTACAATATGGTTACAACATTTTTCCAACAGTACAACATGGTTACATCAACTTTACAAGATGGTTACAAAATGATAACAAGTACAACATGGATACAACAAGTACAACATGGATAAAACTCTAACATGGTTACAACAAGTACAACAACATTACAACAAATACAAAATGGTTACAAAAAGTACAACATGGTTTCAACAAGAACAACATGGTTACAACAAGTAGAACATGGATACAACTACAACATGGTTACAACAAGTACAACATAGTTACAACAAGTACAACATAGTGACAATAAGTACAACATTATTTTAACAGTACACCATGGTTACAACAAATACAACATGGTTCCAGCAAGTATAAGATGGTTACAGCATGGGTAAAGCATGGTTACAACATGGTTTCAACATGATTACAACAAGTACAACATAACTACTACAAGTACAACATGCTGCAACAAGCACAACATGTTTACAAGGACAACAAGGGTTTTAACAATACAACATCGTTAGAACAAGTACAACATGATTACAACAAGTACAAACATTGTTAACAACAGTACAAACATGGGTTACAAACAAATACAACATGGTTCCAGCAAGACAAACTCGGTTTTACAGCATTGGTTACAACAGATTACAAATGATTACAACATGATTACAACAAGTACAACCTTGTTACAACAAAGTCAACATAGCTACAACAATACAACATGAACACAACAGTACAACATAGTGACAACAGTACAACATGGTTACAACAGATACAACATGGTTCCAGCAAGTACAACATGGTTACAGCATGACTACAGCGTGGTTACAACATGGTTACAACATGGTTAAATCAAGTACAACAAGGTTACAACAAGTACAACATGGATACAACTACAACATGGTTATAACAGGTACAACATAGTTACAACAAGTAAAACATGGTTACAACAACTACAACATGGCTACAACAACTACAACATGGTTACAACATTGTTCCTACAGTACAACATGGTAACATCATGGTTTCAACATTCTTAAAAACATATACAACATGTACAACATGGTTACAAGTACAACATGGATACAACTACAACATGGTTACAACAAGTACAACATAGTTACAACAAGTACAACATAGTGACAACAAGTACAACATTGTTACAAGAACAACAACATGGTTACAACATGATTACAAAATAGTTACAACAAGTACAACATGATTACAATATGGTTTCAACAGTACAACTTGGTTAAATCATGATTACAACATGATTACATCATGATTACAACAAGTCCAACATAGATTACAAGTGCAACATAGCTACAACAATACACAATGAATACAACAGTACAACATAGTTACAACAGTACAACATGCTTACAACAAATACAACATGGTTCCATCAAGTAAAACATGGTTACAGCATGGTTACAACATGATTACAACATGATTACAACAAGTCCAACATAGTTACAGCAAGTACAACATAGTTACAACAATACAACATGGTTACAACAGTACAACATTATTACAACAGTACAACATGGTTACAACATATACGCACAGTTTACAGCAACACACCTGGTTGCAGCATGGGTACAGCATGGTTACAACAGGTTACATCATGGTTACAACAAGTACAACATGGTTACAACAAGTACAACATATATACAAAAAGTACAACATGGTTACAAGTACAACATGGTTACAACATGATTCCAACAGTACAACATGGTTTTATCATGGTTATAACATGGTTACAACATGATTACAATACAACATGGATACAACAAGTACAACATGGATACAACTACAACATGTTACAAGTACAACAACGTTACAACAAGTACAACATGGTTACAACAAGTACAACATAGTTACAACAAGTACAACAGTGTGACAACAAGTACAACATGGTTACAACATGTACAACATGGTTACAACATGATTACAAAATAGTTACAACAGTACAACATTGTTACAACAAATACAACATGGTTACTGCAAGTACAACATGATTACAACATGGTTTCAACAGTACAACTTGGTTAAATCATGATTTCAACATAATTACACCATGATTACAACATGATTCCAGTCAACATGGTTACAACAAGGTCAACATAGCTACAACAATACAACATGAATACATACAGTCCAACATAAGTTACAACAGACAATATGGTTACAAAACCAAAGTAACAACATAATTCCACAACATACCACATGTTACACCAGTACAACAATATACAACATACAACATGGTTACAACAAATACAACATATGTAGCGTGTGGACACACGGCTACAACTTAACTTAGATCCAAAGAGCGAACAAAAAACCAATTAAACCTAAAAAAAAAAAAAAAACTAGCCTGTGTCAATATGATAATTTATTTTCTCAACTCTCTGTGTAAACTGTCAATGTTGTCTTAACCTAGATCCAAAGAGCAAAACCGATACTAGCCTGTGGTCAATATAGATTACAGTTTTCTCACTCTCGATGAAACCGTCATTATGCTTAGGATATATTTATATTTTTATATTTATATATATCTAAATAAGTTATTTTCCAATATCCTGAATTGTTGTCTAAATAATACTTTTGTCATTCAATAATACGGCCCGATTATCTCCCTTAAATGTTAGCAGTGCCTGATCTAGCAAAGAAAATCAATAATAAAAATTTTTAAATTAAGTATATTGTTTGCTCATTTCAGGGATATGAATGTTGAATATTGATCTTGACCGATTCATTTCAACCACAATGAGATTCTCTATTTTTTTGAAATCAATATTTTTGTCTTTGTATAGGTACTGTATTATTAAAATTTAAGCTAGAAAAGCTTTTTATTTTTTTTTAAAGGAATCTTTAAAAAACTTTAATTATTGTGCGATTGAAAAAAACGGTTAATAAACTCTATTTAGACAATAAAACGTTTATATAATTAGTGTAGATTGTAAGGCGAAAGTTGAAAAATGTGTCGCCCAATTTTTTAGAAACCGCCTTCCTTTTGAAACAATTTGAATTGTCGAACAAAAATTCAAAACAAATGCAACAAAAAATAAAAATGTATGGTATGTTTTGGTTTTGTTTGAATAAATATAAATTGGGAAATTTTTGTAGGGATAATTTTTTTTTTAGAGTCGTTTATTTTAACCTACAACAGTTTTAAAAAAAGTTTGCTTGGGTGCAAGCAGCCAAAAATGTGTTTTCACACGACTGGTTAATTTTGAACTTTCCCCTCTGGGCATCTGTGGTTTATAATATGTATATGTATATAAACTGTGGGCATATCTTTTTTTATAGTATAAAGATTTTTGTTAATTTTAAAGTTTTCTTTTCCAAAGTTATAGTGTGCGTTTAAAAGTGTATCTAGTCGGGGGCTTTAAACGCTATGTTTGCAGCAATGATTTTTTTTGCAAAATGCAATAATGCATCTTAAGTTATATTTTTTGTTTATTTTGATATATAAAATGTCTGTTCGTTTTCGGGCAGCAAATAACCCCCCTGAAGCTGCAGGGGGAAACACAATTCCTTCCCTTGGGCCAAATGCCAAAAAGATCGCAGTGTGGTGGCGCTTCTTTGCAGTTCGCTGCGTGGCAGGGTTTTTATAGAGGGGAGGGAGGGGAGAAAACCCAGAGAGAGGTTAGGGAGAGGCGAAGGAAACAAGAAAGAGGGAGGAAAAGAGGGGGAGACCATTCTCGACTCCACGGAGTAGATGGTGAATAAAAGAGTGCAAACCAAAAAGCGCGTCTGGACTGGTCTTCTTTTGCGGGGTTTGGGCTGTTTCCACCACTTTTTCCCTCCCCTGTTCTATCTTTCCCCCTGCCTGGGCGGCGGGGAAGGGGGAAGGTGGAACTGCAGTAGCCTGGAAACTGGAGCCCCGCCCAGGGGAGGGGAATCCAGCACTGCCAGCCAAAAAGGAGGAGAACGGAAGAGCAAACTTGGGAGATGGCGCTGCAGCCAGGCCCAAAAACCCTATATGAGGTCGCCCCTCCCCCTCCCAGACTGTCAGATGTCCGGGCCCTGAACTCCCCAAAGTTTTTGGGGTGAAGACGTTGACAACTTCACCCGGGGAGGCCAAGTGTTTTTTGAGCTGTACCCGTGCCAGCGGAGCAGCTGTGTATGCTCTTTGGCGCTCGCAGGGACGGGAAAAGTGGCAGTTTCCCCTCTCCTGGGGCAAAAGAGCTGGCAGCCCCAGAGATTTTCACATCCTGGAAAAAGGCTGGGGGCAGAAACAAGATGCGCCACTTACGGCCCGCTTCTTCAAGGGGAGCAGGGACTTCGGTCTGCCAGCGGTATGCCCTGCTGAGGATCTCTGGGAAAGCCCAAAGCTCCCCAGGCCGACCCTTTTCCCCATGTGTGCAGTGCCTTTGTCAAGGGGTGCATCCCTTCAATGCAGGGGGGGGGCGTTCCTGGGGTTCAGACCGGGTAAAAATTTCCCCAGGAGGTGCCCAGGGAGGCGCAACACTGGGAGGGAAAGACCACCGGACATCACGGCAGCAAAAAGCTGCCGACAGGCCCCGGCGTTTGACTCCCGGGACCCCAGACCCCACGCTTGTGCAGAACGCTGTCACAAAGCAAATGTTACGAGAGCGGCAGGACCCCAGCCCCCCTAAACTCCTGCACCCCACCACGCCAGACCCCCCAACCCCACCATGCCAGACCGGTAACAGGGGAAGGCAGAAAAATCGGGCCCAGGTCATCGTGACTGACCTGCGGGTGGTGCCGACCCCCAGGCCCCCGGAGGCGGGATGCCGGGCCAAGCTCATCCAGAACGTGCCCCCCACAAACAGGGGCAGTAGGAGGTGCCGGGGGGGATCCGGAGATGGAAACCCCTTTACCCGCCTTCAGGCTCAGCGGCAACATGACAGTGAGATTCCCCAGCTGGGGGCGAGCTGAAACAGGTGCCCCACACCCCTCTGGCCAAAGTCGTGCGAAGCCCTTCAGGAGCCAAACCTGACCCTTCCATACTCCCTCGGGTGTCGAAAGGGGGTCACAAGGGGAAGGTTGTTGTATAAAGCAACCCCACATCAAAAAAGCAACGGAGGGGGGCCCCGGGTGCACAGCAAGAACAGTGGCACATGTTGTTGAAACAGCCTTAAAGTTGGTTAAAAGCAGGGCCCGTAAGGCCCCATGTTCCACGGCACGTGTGTGGAACGACCCGCCCCGAGCCACGGAAAAAAACGCCAGTGGAAAAAGGGGAAAAAAAACGCCAGCAGGACACCCACCGGGTTTGTAAGTGACGGGCCCCCCCCTGCAATCATCACGTCACCACTGGTGGGTGAGCAGAGCAGTGCTGCCCAGGAAACCCCAAACCTGCACCTTTTGCCTAAACCGTGCTATGAACAGTGCAGACACCCCCGACAGATGTGCTAGTTCTGGCTATGAGTCAGAAATGGAACTTGCCCCAATAGTGTTTCCCTTCAGCCCAAGATGATCCCTGTGCCTGGCTTCAAAAGGGGGAGCCCAAAATCGGATGTAGTGGTATGTAGAGCAATCAACTTTTTTTTAGATCTAACAAAAAGGCAATCTTGAAGAAAAAAAAAATCGAAGACATTTTTTTGTTTAAATGATTTTGTGGTGTTTAGAAAAAATTTTTAAAACCCCTGCTGTGTTTAGGTTTAAAAAAACATACATGATTGAAAATCTAGTACTTTTTTCTTTTCTTATTTTGATTTGGTTGCCCAATACCAGGTGGAAAAATTTTGAATGAAATTGATATGTCCCTGAGGGTAACTATGGTTTTGGGAAGTATGTTTAAATAACAAGCCCTTTCATATTGCCATTTTCAAAGTTTAAAATAAGGAAAGAAGGGGTTTTAAAATTTGTTTGAAGTGACTTTTTGGTCGATTCTTTTTTGTTTTTGTGTGGGAAAAAATCAAATTTTCAAATTTTGGTTTTTGGTATGTTTAGGGTTTTTTTTAGTGTTTAGTTTGACTTTTGGTAATAACATGGGGTTTATCACTCTGAACTAGTTGTGTATTTTTTATTTGGGTTTTGGTATTTTATGTTTGTGAGGTTTTGTGTATTTGACATTTAATCTTTTGGGTTTTTTTTGGAATGTTGAAAGTTTTTGAGAACAACATTTGTAGCTGCTTATAGTTTGGGTTTAAAAGTGGGCAGAACTGAATGAGGAAGTTGTCAAAAGTTAACGAGGGAAAAAGTGGGGGAAATGTTCAAAAAAACAAGTCCCCACTACCATGGGTTAACTCAAAAAGGACAAACAGTTGCGAATAGAAATTTAGAAAAAGTATTTATTTATTTTTGAAGTTATGGGTAGATATTGTTTGGGTGCCTTGTCAATTAAAACCCTCGTAGTCTAAAGGTAGAATTTTGATTTTTTTATGATCAGGGATAGTAGGATGTTTTTAGTAGGTGAAAGGAAAGACGACTTAGAGGATTTTTTGAAAACAGCAATCCCTCTGAAAATTTTTAATCCTAACCCTTTTCCTGACTAAGAATGAAGTTTGTTAAAAAAAAAAATTTTTTTTAGTAGTCAAGCCCCTTTTTTGTCAGGCAAAAGTGGTGTAGCAGTTAGGGGAATTTTGTTTATATAACAGATCCCTTTAGACAGCTCATCCATAGGAATTTCCCAAGGAATAGGAAATCGCAAGCGTTTTTTGTTTTAGTTTTTAAAATAACATAAATTAAGGGCGAGAATGGTTTTCTTTGATATTTTGTTTTAAGTGTTTGATGTTTTACCACAATCTGTGTTTTATGATTATATTTTTTAAAAAAAATAAATCTAAAAGCATAAAAGTGTGTACACAGTTTTTTTTTCTTGTTGTGAACAGCTTTATGCCGAAAACCGTTTTATTTTATGATTTGGAAAAGGAATTATCTTTTGAGTGTTTTGTTAGAACTTATTTCAGTTGCTTAGTTGGCATGTGTTTATTTTTTTGGGAAAAGAGTACCAATTTTTTGGTGTTTTTTGTGTGGTCAGCGAGGAGTTGACGAGTTTGTGGGGGGATATGTTGCCGGGTAGAAACCCGGGTCACTTAAATTTGATTAAAAAAGCCAAACGTACTGCCTTGGGTCAATATATATTCAGTTTCTCAACTCTTGTAAATCATTATTATTTAGGATATATTTGTATTTTTTATTTAGTATATTATCAAATAGTTTATTTTTTAAAATTCTGAATGTTGTCTAAAAAATTTTTTTAGTCATTCAAAAATGGGCCCCGTTATTCCCTTAAAAAAATTTGTGGCGTTGGTTGATCTAGCAAAAAAAAAATCAATAATAAAAACTTTTTAAGTCATTTGTTTGTCATATTTTTTGGATTTTTGAAGTTGAAGTATTTATCTTGACTCGATTATTTCAACCCAATGAGAGTTCTCTTTTGTTGTAAATCAATATTTTTCGTCTATTGATAGGTACTGTAGTATTCAAATATTAATGCTGAAAAGCAGTTCTAATTTTTATTTAAGGGTCTTTTAAAAAAATAATTATTTTTGTGCGATTGAAGAACGTGTGTTTTAAAATCATTTTGTCAAATTTTTAACAGTTTATATAATTAGTAGTAGATTGTTTGGCGTTAAGTTTGTCACAAGTGTCAGTTTCCCAAATTTTAGTAAACCCCCATTCCTTTTTTGTAAAAAGTTTGAAATTTTCGAACTAAAATTCTAACAATTTCAGAATAAAAAAATAAAAGTTTTTGGTATGTTTTTTTGGGTTTGTTTGAATAATATAAGATTGGAAAAATGTTATATGGATAATTTTAGTTTAGGATCGTTATATTTTTGACCCGACAAAGTTTTAGAAGCTTGTTGGGTTTTCAAGAGACCCGAAACCTGTGTTTTCACCGAGGTTAATTATGAAATTTTTCCCCTATGGAATCTGTGGGTTTTTTAAATGTATATGTTATAACTGTGGGGAAAATCCTTCTTTTTTTTAGTCATAAAGTACTTAGTTTTGTTTAAGTTTTTTTGTTTTCTTTCCGAAAGTTTTTAGTGTGCGCTGTTTTTAAAGGTTTTGTCGGAGGCTTTAATCCTAATAGTTTTCAGTCAACGATTTTTTTGGGAAAATGAATAATGCTCTTAAAGCTTATATTTTCTGGTTTTTTTTGGTATAAATTGTCTAGTTTCGTTACGCGGCGCAAGATAACCCCCCTGAGCGCAGGGGAAACACAAAATTCTTACCTTGGGCCAATTCGCCAAAAACGATCGCAGTGTGGTGGCGCGTCTTTGGCGTTCGCTCGGTGGGGTTTTATAGACGGGGGGGGAGGAGAGAACGTGGAAAAAGGTTAGGCGGAGGGGAAGGAAAAGCAGAGAGAGGGGAGAGAGGAGGGAGAGACTTCTCAGACTCACCCCGGCAGTTGGGGGTTTGAAAAGAGTGAAAACCAAAATGTGTTTGGATGAGTCTTCTTTTGCCTGGTTGCTGTGTTCCCCACCCCTTTCCCTACCTGCTTCTTTTTTGCCCCGGACGGTCACAGTTAAAAAAGTACAATTCGGGTAAACCCTTTTAACTTGTTACAACATGTATATGGACCCCCGTACAAGTACAACAAGTAAACATGACAAAATGGCTACAAGTACAAAAAATGGTTACAAAAAAGGATTAAAAGGGCCAAAAAGTACAAGTCAACAAGTTAAAAAAATGTAAAACATGGTTAAAAGGTAAATAAAATTAAAAAAAGTCAACTGAGTACAACATTACAACATTGTTACAAAATGCGCCATGCTTACAACAATAAACATGGTAAATGTTTCAACATGGTTACAAATACAAAAAAGGGTACAGTCAAATGGACACAAAATAAAAAATGGGTTTCAAAGGTTACAACAAGTAAACAATTTGGGGAACAATATTACAACATGGTTACAACAGAACAAAATGG
>CM054165.1:20790916-20795916 GCA_028751875.1 Rapana venosa | reverse complement strand
GTGTGTGTGTGAGTGTGTGCGGGGGTGTGTGGGGGTGTGGGGGTGTGTGGGGGGTGGGGGGTGCGGGTGTGAGCTTATGTGTGTGTGTGTGGGGGTGGGTTGGTGTGCGTGTGAGTGTGTGCGGGGTGTGGGGGTGTGTGGGGGTGTGGGTGTGAGCTTGTGTGTGTGTGTGTGGGTGTGTGTGGGGGTTGGTGTGTGTGTGAGTGTGTGCGGGGGTGTGTGGGGGTGGGGGGTGGGGGTTTGAGCTTGTGTGTGTGTGTGTGTGTGTGTGTGTGTGCACGCGAGAGCGTGTTCTTTCTTCTTCTTTAATTTAAGGCCTTTTCACTTAAAGTGATATTAGACAAAGTGTGTGTGTGTGTGTGTGTGTGTGTGTGTGTGTGTGTGTGTGTGTGTGTGTTGTACAATGTTCTCTACGAATTTCTGTACAGTGTGTGTGTGTATGCATCCGTGCATGCGTGCGTGTGTGTACAATTATATGCATGTATGTGTGTTCATACATTGTTCCGTATTAATTATTTCACTTTGTGTGTGTGTGTGTGTGTGTGTGTGTGTGTGTGTGTGTGCGCGTGTGTGGTGTATGTATGTATGTGTGTGCATGCATTATACCATATGAAATATTTTTAAAAAATCATTTATATCGAGGATAATGAAATAAGCACTTATATGCTTTTTTACATCTAGTCCCCGTGTGTATGCGGTTTTGTAAATTCTGTCATCTGTTCCCACCGGCACACAATAGCTCTTTCCAAAGGCTCTGTGTGTGTGTGCGTACGCGTGCGCGCGTGCGTGCACGCGTGGGCGTATAAGCGTGGCTGTGCCTGTGTGCTCCATGGTATGTGTCTGCATGCTCACGCTCTCTCTCTCTCACACACGCGCATGAACCACGCACACACACACGTATCAGCATGAATTCGTGCAAACGAACTGAATCAACACTAGGAACAAACAATAGCCGGTAATTGTGAGTTCTAGATCTCACCCTGTAAGAGACCCTGAGGGCAATCTCTCAAAAATGACAGAGATCAAAAGACCAAGTATGGCTATACATTATTCCCACAATGGCAATAATTGGCAGACGGGTGACCACCCTGATATTGGGGTCATTGACATGGCTTTCCTTACATCTTATGAAGAGGGAAGTTGGGGGGGGGGGGGGGGGTGGGGGTGGCGAACTAAAGACTAGGCCTAATTTTGTATTTTGTTTCTCTGCAAGAGCTCTGAGGTTTAGTTTATGGTAATAGTTATTTGTTTGCGTTAAGTTAAGTAACTCGGTTCTTGCCAAACTATTTTAGGTAGCTGGATTTCGGATTCGGGGATTGGTGGTTAATCGTGAAACAAAAGGAGCATGTTGTTTCGTTATTTTTATTTTATTTTTTCAAATTGTGTCATAATTTCTTGCTGGTATGGAATGGTCTACTCTTCCGAAAGGTGGATCGGGTTTGAACATGTTATGTACAAGATGCTTTGTCATTTACTTGCGCACACACAGAGACACAGACAATGAGACACACACACACACACGCACACACGCACGCACACACACAGATACAATCACACGCGCGCGCACGCGCACATACAAACACAGACACGCACGTGAAATCCTGTTCCACTTTTCGAAAGAGTACGCCATTTCGGGCCTGGTGGGAACAGATGACAAAATTTACAAAACCGCATACACACGGGGATCGGATATATAAAAAGAACACGAGTGCTTATTCCATTATCCTCGATATAAAAGATGAGGAAAGAAAGCAAAAGAAAGAGAGAAAGAAAGAAACACACACACACACACACACACACACACACACACACACAGGGAGACGGGATAGCCTAGTGGTTAGAACATTGCGCTCACAATCTGACGACCCGGGTTCGATTCCCGTTCATGGGGACATTTTCCCCTGGAGTTAACGTCAGTGCAGACTCCACTCTCCCCAAAAGTCCTTCGGATGAGACTATAAACCAAGGCCCCGTGTGCGAACGTACGCACAACATCTTGAGCACACGTTGAATCCTGTTCCACTTTTTGTAAGAGTAGGCCATTGTGTGCCGGTGGGAACAGATTACAAATTTACAAAACCGCGTACAGACGGGGACTAGATGTAAAAAAGCACATAAGTGCTTATTCCATTATCCTCGATATAAAAGAAATATTTTAAAAAACGAAAGAAAAAGAAAAGAAAGAGAGAAAGAAAGTCACACACACATACAGACTCACACACACACATTCACACACACAGAGTCACACACACATATTCACACACGCAGAGTCACACACACATTCACACACACAGAGTCACACACACATTCACACACACAGTCACACAACACATTCACACACAGTCACACACACATATTCACACACACAGAGTCACACACACAGAGTCACACACACACATTCTCACACACAGAGTCCACACACACATTCACACACACAGTCACACACACATTCACACACACAGTCACACTCACACACACACAGTCACACACACACATTCACACACAAAACATACACACACACACACACACACACACACCCCGTGTGTACTATTTTTTAAAAAACCACCACCAACAACAACCAGGTATGAAGAATGAGTTAGAGAGCAATAAGTGAATAACCCCACCCCCCTACCCCTACCCCAACCCCATCCCACCCCCACCCCTCCCCATAAGGTTATGAAACCATGGAACGCATAACAACAACAACAATAACTACTTAGGTTTGGCGAGACTTTGCTCTGTTTGGTATGAATGCACGCACAAGTGGAAGAAAGGATTAACTAAAGCTGTACGTAAGTGGAAGTACAGATTAACTTAAGCTGCAAGTAAGTGGAAGCAGGACTACAGAACTGGACAGTTCAGTGGTCAGAGCTCTCCCTTTCCTCCAAGCGCGAAGGTCAAGCAACATTGAGCGTGGTTACCCCAAGAGGGTGGGTGACTGTTGACGCGCGCCTTGGCTTCAGTCCAGTCCTCCCAGTTCACCCAGCTGTAAATGGGTACCTACCTTGCCCTCTTTTAGGGTCAGGGAAGGTTAATTTAAAGCAGCGAGGGAGAGGAGAGGAGATGGGCGCCGCTGTTCTCAATATGCTGGCCCTCTAGAGAAGCTGAGGTCTCTGATGACGTCTTGCTTACAATTGGCCACATAGGTTATGGGACACCTTACACCTTTGAAGGATTAACTGAGAAAAGATATTAATCTAATTACCTTAGTCTTGGAGTTATGAAAGGCGTTTTTGTATTGGTCGTTATTTCATTAGGTACTTAGAGAATGGGGGACGGGATAGCTCAGTGGTCGGAGCACTCGCTTTCCCCCAGCCAAGTTAAGCAGCGTCGAGCGTGGTTACCGTGGTTAGTGTGGATCGGTGGTCTAGAGGTAACGCGCCTGTCTAGAAAGCGAAAAGTCCGGGTCTGAAGTGTGCGGCGGTTCGTACCCCGTTTGGACCGGAAATTTTTCCCCCATCCATTAGACCATGAGTGGTGGTCTGGGCGCTAGTCTTTCGGATGAGACGATAAACCGAGGTCCCGTGTGTTACACGTAATTATTTAGCGCACGTAAAAAAACCCACGGCAACAAGAGAGTTGTCCCTGGCAAAATTCTTAGAAAAAAGCCACTCTGATAGGGAAACAAATACAGCTGCAGAAAAAAAAAAAAAAAAAAAAAAAAAAAAGGGTGAAAGGGTGGCGCAGCGCTAAGTAGCGACGCGTTCTCCCGCTCTCCCCGGGGAGAGCAGCCCGAATTTCACGGAGAGAAATCTGCCATGACTTAAAGTGGTATGAAATAAAATCTGAGCGCTTTGATTTGTTGCTTTACAAGATTCAGCGCTATATAAATTCCATACATTATTATTATTATTATTATTACCAGTTGGATGGGTGACCGTTTGCGCGCCTTGGCTTCAGTACAGTTCCCCAAGTTCACCCAGCTGTAAATGGGTACCTGCCTCTTTAGGGTCAGGGAAGGTAAAGCAGCGAGGGAGAGGAGATGGGCGCCGCCCTCAATATGCTGGCCCTAGAGAAGTGAGGTCTCTGACGCCTCGCTCCCCTACGACCTTATAGGTTATGGGACTCCTTTACCTTTTTTGTTTTACTTAGAGAATAATTACTATGAGTTTCGTCAATTCCTCAATGAATTTTTTTTATTTGTATATTGTATTTGTAGCTAGTTGTATGACACTTTCAGTCATGGAAAAATTTCTCTGCGTGAAATTCGGGTTGCTCTTCCCGGGGACAACACGTTGCCTTAAGTGCTGGACGGGATAGACAGCCTGGTGGTTAGAGTGATGTATTCGTGATCTGCTGACCCTGGTTCGATTCCCGTTCAAGGGGGATATTTTCCCCTGGAGTTAACATCAGTGCAGACTTCACTCTCCCCAATAAGTCCTTCGGATGAGACTATAAACCGAGGCCTCGTGTGCGAACGCACGCAGAACATCTTGCGCACACGTTAAAACATGTGACGCCTTTTGGAAGAATAGGCCTTTGTGTGTCGGTGGGAATGGATGACAAAATTTACAAAATTGCATACACACGGGGCCTGGATGAAAAATAAGCACACGTGTGCTTATTCCATTATCCTTGATATAAAAGAAAAAATAAATATAATAAATGCATAAACAATCCTTGAAATAAAAGAATAAATAAATAAATATGTGCCGCGCCACCCATTTTTTTTCTTTTTTTTCTTGTTTCTATCTGCCCATGTAGTTTTTTGCCCTATCAGAGTGACTTTTTACTACAGAAGTTTGTCAGGGTCAACTCTCTTATTGCCGTGGCGTTCTTTTACGTGCAATGAATGTGTGTGGTAAACGGGACCGGTTGTTACCGTCTCATCCGAAAGACTAGCACCCAGACCACCACTAACAGTCGGGTTGATGGCAGGGTGGCGGGGAGGAGGGGGAGGAGGGGGGAGGAGGGGGAGGGGGGAGGAGGGGGAGGAGGGGGGGGGAGGGGGAGGAATTTCGGGCACAAACGGAGATCGAACCACCACATACTTCGAACCC
>CM054165.1:20778416-20783416 GCA_028751875.1 Rapana venosa | reverse complement strand
TTCTTCTTCTTCGGATTCTTCTTCTTCTTCGCATTCTTCTTCTTCTTCTTCTTCGCAATCTTCTTCTTCGTCTTCTTCTTCTTCTTCTTCTTCTTCGCAATTCTTTTTCTTCTTCTTCGTCTTCTTCTTCTTCTTCTTCTTTTTCGCAATTCTTCTTCTTCTTCTTCTTCGCAATTCTTCTTCTTCTTCTTCTTCGCAATTCTTCTTCTTCTTCTTCTTCTTCTCTTCTTCTTCTTCTTCTTCTTCTTCTTCTTCTTCTTCTTCTTCTTCTTCTTCTTTCTTCTTCTTCTTCTTCGCAATTCTTCTTCTTCTTCGCAATTCTTCTTCTTCTTCTTCTTCTTCTTCTTCTTCTTCTTCTTCTTCTTCTTCTTCTTCTTCTTCTTCTTCTCTTCTTCTTCGCAATTCTTCTTCTTCGCAATTCTTCTTCTTCTTCTTCTTCTTCGTAATTCTTCTTCTTCTTCGCAATTCTTCTTCTTCTTCTTCGCAATTCTTCTTCTTCAAATCTTCTTCTTCTTCGCAATTCTTCTTCTTCTTCGCAATTCTTCTTCTTCTTCGCAATTCTTCTTCTTCGCAATTCTTCTTCTTCTTCGCAATTCTTCTTCTTCTTCGCAATTCTTCTTCTTCTTCTTCGCAATTCTTCTTCTTCAAATCTTCTTCTTCTTCGCAATTCTTCTTCTTCTTCGCAATTCTTCTTCTTCTTCTTCGCAATTCTTCTTCTTCGCAATTCTTCTTCTTCGCAATTCTTCTTCTTCGTTGAATGCTCAGACAGCAACTATTGTCTGTCAAATGAGCAAAAATGCGTCGTGCTGCCTATAAGCGCCTGACAAGTCAGGCCCTACGCATCCGACTTCGCCGTAAGAAAGAATTGTTATCTTTTAAGTCTTTCTCAATAATAAAAAGGCAGGAGGAGAGTGGACCAAGAAGGAAGGCAGAAAACAGACACGAAGGAAGCGATAGGAAGAAAAAGGAACAAATCAAAAACAAAAAGAGAGTGATAGAAAAGAAGGAATTTCTAGCACAGAAATTCCAGAAGATGGAAATGCCGGGGGTGGGGGGGGGGGGGGGGGGCGGGCTGTCAGTATAAATAGCATTCCCCTCCTTCTGGAAATTATGTGCTAGGAATTTCCTATTTTCTATCCATCTCTTTATTCAATGGCCATTATTTTTGGACGCTCAGAAAAATTACCCCCCCAAAAAACAAAAAAAACAAGAAAAAAAAAACCAAGAAAAGAAAAGTAAAGCCATTTTGATTACTCCAGGAAGCAAAAAGACTCATGTGTGTCATCCAATCTTCTCTGATTCTATGTCTGTCTGTCTGTCTGGTTGGCTGGCTGGCTGGCTGGCTGGCTGGCTGGCTATCAGGCTGGCTGTGCATTTCTGTTTGTGTGTTTGTCTGTCTGTGTGTTTGCTTGGTTGTGTGTTTATGTTGTGTGTTTGTCTGTCTTTCTGTTTGTCTGTCTATCTGCCTGTCTGTCTGTGTGTCTATCTGCCTGTCTGTCTGCATGTCTATTTGCCTGTCTGTCTGTCTATCTTTCTGTCTCTCTGTCTGTCTATCTGCCTGTCTGTCTGTATGCCTATTTGTCTGTCTGTCTATCTGTCTGCCCTCTGTCTATCTGCCTGTCTGTCTGTCTTTCTATCTATCTGCCTGTCTGTCTATATGTCTATTTGCCTGTCTGTCTATTTGACTGTCTGTCTGTCTGTCTATCTGCCTGCCTGTCTTTCTGTCTATCTGCCTGTCTGTCTGTCTTCTTATCTATCTTTCTGTCTGCCTAGATGTCTATTTGCCTGTCTGTCTATTTGCCTGTCTATCTGCCTGTCTGTCTGTCTGTCTCACTGTGTGCGTGTGTGTGTGTGTGTGTGTTCTTTTCCCCCAGAGAGCTAGTTGGAAAAAAAAGAATGTTTGCTTATGTCATAACCCTTTAAAAATAAAATTCATTCAATTCAATCCATCCCTATTCTCCTTCCCTCCCTCCCTCCATCCCTCCCTCTCTCTCTCTCCTCTCTCTCCTCTACTCTCATCTCCTCTCTCTCTCTCTCTCTCTCTCTCTCTGTATATAAATATATATATATATATATAATATATATATATATATATATATTATATATATATATATATAATAAATAAAAATATATATATATGTGTGTGTGTGTGTGTGTGTGTGTGTGTGTGTGTGTGTATGTGTGTGAGCGCGCGTGTGTACGCGTGCTTGCCTGCATTGCCTACCTGTGTGTTCCAAAGCGCTTGCGTACATACTTGCGCGCGCAAGCGTGAGCGTGTGTATGTGTGTTTCTGTGCATGCATATGTCTGTGTCTATGTGTGAATATGCAAATACGGAATGAAAGTAAATGTACGTGTAACCAGTCTAACTACACACACACACCCTACACACACATACACATACACCACACACACACACACACACACACACACACACACACACACACACACAAACACACACACACACACACACACACACACACATACACCACACACACCCTACACACACATACGCACAAACACCGTAAACACACACACACACACACACACACACACACACACGCACGCACGCACACACACACACTCCCCCCCACTCATTCCCCCTACACACACACACCTCCCACCCCCCACCCCCAAACATCACAAAACACACACACACACATCCCCTCTCCCACCACCCCCCCCCCTCCCCCCCCCCCCCCCACACACACAAAACAGAGTATAACGTCAAAAGTCACTGTATTGTTTTTACAGGTTACAGGGTGTAAACGCCAGTGTTAAGCATAGCATGACCTTAAGATCTGGAATAATCCTCACCGCGACCTAATCAACCTTGACAATACTATCCACTCCTTTTTATTCTTTTCTTTTCTTTTTAACCTCCCCCCACCGCCCCCCTCCACAACCCCCCCCCCCCACACACACACACACTCTACACACTCCACACTTATACAACCGCATGACTTTCTTTCTTGGAGTATTATTAAACAAGAACAGTGCCGCGATACCTTTGGACAGTTTTTATGAAGATTTCGTTTTTGGTTTTGGTGCCTAACTTTTTTTTATTTTATAGTTTATTCTATTTTATTTTCTACGAGAAATCTTTGGACAGGTTTCGTTTTAAAATGATTATTGTGTGTGTGTTGGAGTATGAGTGATCCCTGCTTCGATTGAAAGACTGTGAGAAGACGGTATGTGTCTGCCTAAAGAAGAGAGGGAGTAGAGAAGTGTAGGTTGTGGGGTTGTTGGGGGGTTTTTTTTCATGACGTGAAAGAGTGTTAACGTAATTATAGTAGTATGTATGTGACGAACAATTTGTGTGGGATTTTTTTTTTTTTTTGGGGGGGGGAGTGTGTGGAGGGGGAGAGGGGAGATTTTGTGTGTGTGATGTGTGTGTGTGTGTGTATTGTGATGTGTGTGTGTGAGGGTGTGTGCGTGTGTGTGTATGTGTTTGTGTGTGTGTATTTGTCAAGGTGTGTGTGTGCGTGCGCGCACGCGTTGTTGTTGTTGTCTTCGATTTTACGTTTGTTCACTCTTAGCTTAGTGATATTAGGGCACGCGGGTGTGTGTATTTATTATATATTTTATTTTTTTTTTATTTATTCTTTTATATCGATGGTAATGGAATAAGCACTCATGTGCTTTTTTTTTTACATCCAGTCCCTAGCTTTGTAAATGTTGCTATCCGTTCTCACCGGCACACACTGGCCTACACTTCCGAAAAGCGGAACAGGACTAAACGTGTGCGCAAGATGTTCTCCGTGCGTTTGCACACGGGGCCTCGGTTTATAGTCTCATCCGAAGGACTTTTGGGGCGAGTGGAGTCTGCACTGATGTTAACTCCAGGGAGAAATACCCCCTTGAACGGGATTCGAACCCGGTTCGTCAGATTGCGAGCGCAATGTTCTAACCACTATGATGTAAAAGAGTGTTAACATAATTATAGAATCTGACAAAAATATTGTGTGGGATTTTATTTTTGGGATTTTGACTCTGTGTGTGTGTGTGCGCGCGCATGCGTGCGTGTGCGCGCGCGTGTGTGTGTGTGTCTGTGTGTGTGCGTGTTCGTGTGAGTGTGTTATGATTTGTTGTGTGTGCGCAAGCGTGCGTGCGTGTGTGTTTATTCATTCATTTATTTATCTATTTTATTGTAGTCTTTTATTTCGATGATGATGGAATAAGCACTCATGTGCTTTTTTTTTACATCCAGTCCTTGTGTGTATGCAGCCTTGTAAATGTCATCCGTTCCCACCGGCACACAACGGCCTACTCTTCCGAAAAGCGGAACAGGATTTTAACGTGTGTGCGCATGATTTCTTCGTGCGTTCGCACACGGAACCTCAGTCTGCGAGTGCATGCATACCTGAGAGTGCTTTGACGTGCGTGTACAGGCATGCATGAGTGTGCGCGTGCGTTTCATTTCTTTCATTTTCATTTCATTTCATTCTTTTATATCGAGGATAATGTAATAAGCACTTATGTGCTGTACATTTTTACATCCAGTCCCCGTGTGTATGCGGATTTGTGAATTCTTTCATCATTGTGAATTGCGTGCACGTGTGTGCATTTTTTATATTTGTTTATTTATTTTATTCTTTTATATCGAGGATAATGGAATAAGCACTCATGTGCTTTTTTACGTCCAGTCCCCGTGTGTATGCGGTTTTGTGAATTTTGTCATCTTGTTCCCACCGGCACACAATGGCCTACTCTTACAAAAAGCGGAACAGGGTTTAACGTGCGCGCAATATGTTCTGCGTGCGTTCGCACATGGGGCCTCGGGTTTATAGTCTCATCCGAAGGACTTTTGGGGAGAGTGGAGTCTGCACTGATTGTGTGGGGTGTGTGTGTGTGTGTTGTGTGTGTGTGTGTGTGTGTGTGTGTGTGTGTGTGTGTGTGTGTTGTGTGTGTGTGTGTGTGTTGTTGTTGTTGTTGTCTTCGATTTTACGTCTGTTCACTCTCAGTGATATTAGACGAGAAAAAAAAGTGTGTGTGTGTGTG
>CM054165.1:20758416-20770916 GCA_028751875.1 Rapana venosa | reverse complement strand
GACTCGCTGACGCGCACGTCCAGACTGACATACGCATGTGCGTTTGGGGCCACAGCATATCTGATTTATCAGATTGTGCTTCACAGGAAATACGCTATCGACACCTCGGGCTATAGCCGCGCTGCAACATGTCAGTGCACTGTGTTTTGTGTGTGTGTGTGTGTGTGTGTGTGTGTGTGTGTGTGTGTGTGTGTGTGTGTGTGTGTGTGTGTGTGTGTGTGTGTGTGTGTGTGTGTTATGTGTGTGTGTGTGTGTGTGTTGTGTGCGAGTGGATGGGTGAGTGTGTGTGTGCGTGCACGCGCGTGTATGTGTGTAAGTGAGTGTGTGTGTGTGTGTGTGTTTATGTATGTGTGTGTGTGGGGGTGGTGAGTGTGTCTGTGTGTTTGTGTGAGTGTGTGTGTGTGTGTGTGGGGGGGGGGGGGTGAGTGTGTGTGTCTGTGAGTGAGGGGGGGGATGAGAGAGAGTGTGTTTGTGTGTGTGTGTGTGTGTGTGTTTTATGTGTGTGTGTGAGTGTGTGGGTGGGTATGTGGGTTTATGTGTGTGTGATAGTGTGTGGGTGTGTGTGTGTATGGATGTTGGTGTGGGCGTGCGCGCGTATGCGTTAGTGTTAGAGATAAAAAGAAGATAGAAAAAGATAATAAAATGAATAATTCTCGTTTTCCTAATAATGCGTTGTGTGTATAGCGTGGGTGTATAATCATCACTGATATGATATCAGCATTACTTTACTCCATAGTGCATAGTTCTACTTGCACAAGTATTGCCATAAGGAATGCCTCTAGTAAAAAGAAAGTACTTGTTGTAGCTGTAATTTATTTTATCCACTGCTGTGAAGTATCTAAGGGTCATTATCGACAACACATTCTCCATGCAAAAATTCATCACCCAGACCTGCCAGTCCTGCTACTATCAATTACGGCGTATTCGTGCAATTTGAAAGTACCTGACAAGGCAGACACGAAGAGAGGGATAGAAAAGAGGGAATTCCTTGCACAGAATTTCCGGAAGGTGGGGGATGCTATTTATACTGACAGGCCCCCGGGCATCCCCACAGGGGAGATAATTATATTTTATTCTTATATATCGAGGATGATGGAATAAGCACTTATGTGCTTTTTTTTACATCCAGTCCCCGTGTGTATGCGGTTTTGTAAATTTTGTCATTTGTTCCCACCGGCACACGATGGTCTACTCTTACGAAAAGCGGAACAGGGTTTAACTTGTGCGCAAGATGTTCCGCATGCGTTCGCACTCGGGACCTCGGTTTATAGTCTCATCATCCAAAGGATAGGGTATCACAAGTGCGGTATATTTTAATGTATGGCAAGTTATAACGATTCTTGAGTGTGTGCACTCTCCTCTATCTCTTTCGATTTATCTCTGTCTTTGTCTGTCTGTCTGTCAGTCTGTCTCTCCCTCTTCCTGTCTCCCCTCTTTCCCTCCCTCTCTCACCCCCCCCTCTCTCTCTCTCTCTCTGTTGTTTGTCCATGTGTGTATGTGTGTGTATTAGTATGTGTGTGTTTATTTATTCATTTTATTTATTTGACTCTTTCATTTGATTCTTTCATTTCGAAAATAATGGAATAAGCACTCATGTGCTTTCTTAAAAATTATTTACATCCAGTCCCTGTGTTTGTGTGTGTGCGCGCGTGTGTGTGTCTGTGTGTGCCTGTGTGTGTGTGTGTCCCGCATAGCCAGGTGTGTCTGTAAGTATGTGCGTTTGTGTACATTTTTGTGTGTTTTCTTAAATCGGTTAAACATTTTGCTTGTTTGCCTTTTCTATTTTCTTGAATTCTATCTTCCCGCTGATATATTTTGCTTTAAACACCACACACACACACAAAACACACACACACACACACACACACACACACACACACCACACACACACACACACACACACACACACACACACACACACTTACACACACACACAAAACACACACAAAACACATACACACAACACACACACAAAACACACACACACAAAACACACACACAACAACACACACACAAAACAAAAACACACACACAAAACAAACAAACACACAACCACAACACACACGTAAAACACACACAACACACACACAAACACATAACACACACACACACAAACACACACACACACACACACATAACACACACACAAAACACACCACACAAAAAAACACACACAACACATACAACACCCACACACACAAAACACACACACAAAAACACACACACACACACACACACACACACACACAACACACACACAAAACACAAACACACACACACAAACAACTCACACACAACACACACAAAACACTCCACACATACAAAACACACACACACACACACAAAACACACACAACACATACACAAAAAAACACAAAACACAAACACACACACAAAAAACACCCACACATACAAAACACACACACATACAAAACACACACAAACAACATACACACAGCACCACACAAAAACACTCACACACACAACAACACACACACACAAAAACACACACAACACATACACTAAAAAAAACACACAAAACACAAAACACACACACACAAAAACACACACACATACAACACACACACAAAACACACACAAAACACACACAAAAACACACAAAACAACACACAAAAACACACCACACAAACAACAAACACACACACACACACAACACACACACACACCACACACACACACCCACACACACACACACACCACACACACTACACCCTCCCCCCCCCCCCCCCCACACACACAAAACAAACACTACACCCCACACCCCACCACACAACCCACACACACACACACACACACACACAAAAACCACCACCAACCACCAACCACCAACCATCACCAAAAACACTTGCATGCCCATGATTATTATAGGCATCGGTACTCCAGCTTCAAAGAACGCTGACGATTCTGCTCTACAGCTTTCGTCGTACTGCTGTCCATGATAGTCTACGGGCTGGTGTATTTCCCGCTGTTCGCTAGTCAGGCCCTAGGGTCGATGTTGGGTTACGGGTTCGGTTCCCTCTACGTCTGGATGCTGACTGTAGTGGAGATATACCGACTGGCCACTTGCGTAACTACCACGGTACGTTGGTATTGGTATTGTTTGTTGTTTGGGATAATGTGTGTGTGTGGGGTGGGGTGGAGGAGGGTGGGGGCAGGGGGAGGGGGTGAGGGTGGGGGGGAGGGGTGTGTGTGGGGGTTGGTGTGTGTGTGTATGTGTGAGGGAGAAGGGGTGTGCGGTGGGTGGGTGTGGTGGGTGTAAGGGGAAGGGAGGTGTGGGGTGAGTGTGTGTGTGTGTGAGAAAGGTGTGTGTGTGTGAGAAAGGTGTGTGTGTGTGTGTGTGGTGTGTGTGTGTGTGTGTGTGTGTGTGTGTGTGTGTGTGTGTGTGTGAGTGTGTGTGTGTGTGTGTGTGTGTGTGTGAGACAGAGAGAGAGAGAGAGAGAGAGAGAGAGAGAGAGAGAGAGAGAGAGAGGAGAGAGAGAGAGAGAAGGGTGTGTGTGTGTGTATGTGTGTGTTTGTGTGTGAAAGCTGTGTGGTGTGTGTGTGTGTGTGTGTGTGTGTGTGTGTTGTGTGTGTGTGTGTGTGTGTGTGTGTGAAAGGTGTGTGGTGGGTGTGGTGGGTGGGTAGCAGGGGAGTGGAGGAGAGAGTGCAGGTATGTGTGTGTGATGGTGGAGGGGGGAGGGGCTAAGGTCGTGTGTGTGGGGTGGTGTGTGTTTGGGGGGGGATAGATGTGTGTGTGTGTGTGTGTGTGTGTGTGTGTGGTGTGTGTTTGTATTCTGTTGTGTGTGTGTCTGTGTGTGCGCGGCGTGCGTGCGTGCGTGTGTGTGTGTGTGTGTGTGTGTGTGTGCGAGCGTGCGCGCGTGTGTTTGTTTGTTTTGTTTAATGTCCATTCACTACTTGGTAATATGGACACACCCGCATTCAAACCAGCATCTCTCTCTCTTCTCTCTCTCTCTCTCTCTCTCTCTTTTCTCTCTCTCTATCTATCTATCTATCTATCTATCTATCTATTTATCTATCTAACTATCTATCTATTTATCTATCTATCTATCTATCTATTTATCTATCTATCTATCTCTAATGTATGTATTTGTATATTCTCACAACTGTCTACAGTATAGGGCGCGTGTGTTTATACGCGCCTCTGTGTGTGGTGTGTGTGTGTGTGTGTGTGTGTGTGTGTGTGTGTGTTATTTGGAGAAAAAAATCACTGACACAGATTTTACTTTGGCCCAACATGAACAGAATGATTGGTGTGTGTGTGTGTGTGTGTGTGTGTGGTTGTGTGTGTGTGTGTGTGTGTGTGTGTGTGTGTGTGTGTGTGTGTGCTATTTAAAAAAAACACCTGACAAAAATTTTAACCATGGTCCCAACATGAACAGAATGTTTGTTGTTGTGTGTGTGGTGTGTTACAGAGGAACATGATTCTCCTGGTGTTTCGGGGGTTGCCCAATATCCTGTGTCTGGCATTTCTCAGTACCATGTTTCCTATACGTGTCTTTCAATCTTGCAGGGCGGGCAGGTATGCTGTGTATGTGTTTGTGTGTGTGTGTGTTTGGGGGGGGGGGGGAGGATTCGTGACGAGGGAGGGGGAGGGTGGGTGGTGGTGGGTGGGAGCGGGTGGAGGGGTGGGGGTGGGGGTGGGAGAAGGTATGTATTGTGTGTGTGTTGTGTGGGTGTTGTGGGTGGGTGGTTGGATGGAGGTGGAGGTGTGTGTGTATGTGTGTGTGCGTGTGTGCGTGCGTGCGTGTGTGTGTGTGCGTGTGTGTGTGTGTGTGTGTGTGCGCGCGCGGGGGGTGCTTATGCGTTTGTGCATGTGTGTGTGCGTGCGTGTATTTGAGTGTGTGTGGTGTGTGTTTGGTGTGTGTGTGTGTTTATGTATGTGTGGGTGTGTTTATGTGTGTGGTTGTTTATTTTTAATTTTTATATTTTTTATATCGAGAACAATGGAATAAGCACTTATGCTTTTTCACATCCTGTCCCCTTGTGTATGCGGTTTTGTAAATTTTGTCATCTGTTCCCACCGGCACACAATGGCCTACTCTTACGAAAAGCGGAACAGGATTTAACGTGTGCGCAAGATGTTCTGCGTGCGTTCGCACACGGGGCCTTGGTTTATAGTCTGTGTGGCGGTGGGGGAGGGGGTGGGGGTGGGGGTAGAGGTGGTGTGTGTGGGGGGGGGGATGTATGTGTGTACTGTGTGTGTGTGTGTTGTGTGTGTGTAAGGGGGCCTGGGGGGTTGGGGATGGGGAGTGTTGGAGGGGGAGGTGTGTGTAGTTTGCTCTGGTTTGCTTGTTTTCTATTTTTGAGGGGGGGTTGTTTGTTTGTTTTACCATTTCTTTGTGTCTTTCTTTCCTTTTCTTGAAATAGTTTTTGGGTGTGTTTTTTTGGTGGTGGTTCTTTTTAAAATTTGGTTTCCTTTCTCGTTTTTGTTCATTTCCTTTTTTTTTCTATTGCTTTTTCTGTTATTCATTTTTCTTTATGTTTTTTTTGTTTTTTCTTCTTTTCTGTTTATGTATTTGTCTTTCTTCTGTCTTTTTTCCCATTCATTCTTTCTGACGTTTTTTTCCTTTTTTCCCCCCCCCTTTTTCCATTTTTTTAAATTCTTCTTTATTCTTTCTCTCTGTCTTTATTTCCTTTTTTTGTTTCATTATTTCTTTTTTGTGTGATTGTGTGTGCTGTCTTTCTTTTCTTCTGTATATCTGTCTGTTTTTTCGTTCTTTTCTTTCTTTCTTTTCTTTCTTTCTTTCGTTTTTTCTTTCTTTCCTCCTTTATTTCTTTCCTTTCGTTTTGTTCTGTTTTTCACTTCTTTCTTTCTTTCTTTTTCTTTCTTTCTTTTTCCCCTTTCTTCCCTCATTCCTTCTTCCTTCCTTTATTTCTTCCTTTCTTTCTTTCCTTCTTTTCTTTCTTTCCTTGTTTCTTTCTTCCTTTCCTTCCTCTTTCTCTTCCCTTCTTCCTTTTTCCCTTCCTGCCTTCCTTCCTTCCTTCCTTCCTCCTTCCTTCCCTCCTTCCTTCTTTCCTTCCTTCCTTCCTTCCTCCCTTCCTTCCTCCCTCCCTTCCTTCCTCCCTTCCTCCTTCCTTCCCTCCTCCCTCCCTCCATCCTTCCTTCTTTTCTTCCTCCCTCCCTCCCTTCCTTCCTTCCTCCCTTCTTCCCTCCCTCCCTCCCTCCCTTCCTTCCTTCCTTCTTTCCTTCCTTCCTTTCTTTCGTTTTTAATATCAGAAGAAAATATCAACGGTGAAATCATCGAAACCGTGTCCTGGTATCCCCCCCTTTTTTTTTTGTGATCCAACCCTCAGACAGCAGCCATTTTGTCTGTCTGAACATTCTGAGAGGTTCACGTAGACACAAAAAATGTCGCATACGCCAAATATTACCATCGGTAAACCTCTAGGGGACGGGATAGCTCAGTGGTCGGAGCACTCGCTTTCCCCCAGCCAAGTTAAGCAGCGTCGAGCGTGGTTACCAGCTGGATGGGTGACCGTTTGCGCCACGCCTTGGCTTCAGTACAGTTCCCCCCAGTTCACCCAGCTGTAAATGGGTACCTGCCCTCTCTAGGGTCAGGGAAGGTAAAAGCAGCGAGGGAGAGGAGATGGGCGCCGCCGCCCTCAATATGCTGCCCCCTAGAGAAGTGAGGTCTCTGACGCCTCGCTCCCCTACGACCTTATAGGTTATGGGACTCCTTTACCTTACCTTAAACCTCGGAGCTCTAGCCAAGATAACAAAAAAATTAAAATATAACATTCTCTCTCTCTTTTTTTTGTACACAGGTATTTCTTCTGGAAAGAGGACGACACTATGATTTTCAACACACTGGAGGACATCCGGAAATCTTACTCCGGGCATCACGTGATCGAATTGCTGACGAAACCACCAATCAAACGCAGGTACGCGAATAACCTTCACTGATCCTTGTTCTATTCACCCTGCTAAAGTATATGACCTGTGTGTGTGTGTGTGTGTGTGTGTGTGTGTGTGTGGTTGTGTGTGTGTGTGTGTGTGTGTGTGTGTGTGTGTGTGTGTGTGTGTGTGTGTGTGTGTGTGTGCTTGCTTGCTTTTGAAAAAAAAATCATTTGACTATTGCAATTTTATTTCTTAGATTTTGGTCTGCAGCGTACAAATGTTTGTAATAATCTGTTTGTTTAAACTATTGATTATTATTTATCATTGGTTTGCATGACTGTGTAAGATTAGGTTGAATGCATACGCTTTGATTTGTCTTTGCAAGATATAACGCTATATGAGTTCCATTTATCATTATTATTATTATTATTATTATTATTATTATTATTATTATTATTATTATTATTATTATTATTATTATTATTATAATTATTATTAATTAGTGTTTATTATTATCATTATTATTGTTTATTATAATGTATTATTATTATCATTATTATTATCATCATCATTATTATCATTGTTGTTATTATTATTATTGTCATCATCATAATCATTATCATTATCATTATTATTAATATTAATATTATTATTATTATTATTATTATCTATTTTGTTTCACTGGCCTTGTCCCAGGGCCAAAAGCTGTGTCAGTTATTGATGTCAGGTGATTTCCAAGGCCTACACTTAATATGTTGTTAATGTGTTGTAACAACAAAAAAATGTTGTGTTGAGATGGCCTTCAGCCACGACAAACTCTTAACATAACAACAAGGGGGACGGGATAGCCTAGTGGTCAGAACATTGCGCTCGCAATCTGACGACCCGGGTTTGATTCCTGTTCAAAGGGGATATTTTCCCCCTGGAGTAAACATCAGTGCAGACTCCACTCTCCCCAAAAGTCCTTCGGATGAGACTTATAAACCGAGGCCCCGTGTGTGAGCGCACGTAGAACATCTTGCGCACACGTTAAATCCTGTTCGGCTTTTCGTAAGAGTAGGCCATTTTGTGCCTGGTAGGAACAGATGACAAAATTTACAAAACCGCATACACACGGGGACTGGATGTTAAAAAAGCCACATAAGGGCTTATTCCATTCTCCTCGATATAAAATAATAAAATAAATTTTCAAAACTACAACCTGCACTCTCTTTTAAAGAAGAAACACATCCTCTGAAGTCAGAATATGGCTGCATTACGACGAAATAGTTTTTTAAAAACCCAGTCATACCCACAAATCTCTCGTTCAGTATTGTGCATTTTCAATCTCACAGTGATTTTCAAGGTGGGATTCATGAGTGAGTGAGTCGGAGTGCACATTCTGGGTGACCCCCTTCCCCGAGTGTTAAGCTGGGGAACGCACAACAACAACAGCAACAACAACAAGAACAACAACAGCAACAGCAACAGTAACATTTGATTTGACATAATATGCAAGCTCGGTTGTTGCAGACCTGCAGATGCCACCCTGACTGCTCGTATTCAACACCTGGTGATGCATCTCTTTCAGCGCTTTGTCTACAAGAGAAAGAAGGGTGAGAATCATGAATCATGCGCTTTGGTTTGTCTTTGCAAGATATAGCGCTATAATGAGTTCCATTTATTATTATTATTAGTAGTAGTAGTAGTAGTAGTAGTAGTAGTAGTAGTAGTAGTAGTAGTAGTAGTAATAGTAGTAGTAGTAGTAGTAGTAGTAGTAGTAGTAGTAGTAGTAGTAGTAGTAGTAGTATCATTATTTGTTTAAATTATTATTAACATTACCTTGTTCTGTATAAATTGTGTTGTTTCTTCGTTTTATTATGGTTTCTGATCGTGTTCGTTCTTGTTGTTGTTTTTGTTGTTCTTGTTGTTGTTGTCGTTGTCATTGTTGTTGTTGTTGTTGTTGTTGTTCGTCTTGGTCATCGTCTTCTTGTGCTCTTATTTGCGGGTTTTTTAGTTTTGTTCTAGCTGTTGCAACTGTTGTTGTTATTGTGGTTGTGGTTGTGGTTAAACCCAAAACTTTTCTCCCCCCATCCATTGCACCGTGAGTTGTGGTCTGGGTGCTAGTCTTTCAGATTCGACGATAAACCTAGGTACCCGTGTGAAATACTCATTTACTGCACGTAAAAAAACAACCACCACGGCAACAAGAGAGTTGTCCCTTTGCAAAATTCTGTAGAAAACAAATTACTCATAGGATCTAGAACACCAAATTATGCAGGCAGGAAAAGAAAAAATCCTGGTGGTGCTGTTCTTGTGGCGACGCACTCACCCAGAGATGAGCAGCCCGAATTTGACGCAGACCAATCTCCTTTGACTTAAACTAAAAATGTAAAGGTGTCCCATAACCTATGTGGTCGTAGGGGAGCGAGGCGTCAGAGACCTCAGCTTCTCCAGGGGCCAGCATATTGAGGGAGGCAGCGCCCATCTCCTCTCCCTCGCTGCTTTACCTTCCCTAACCCTAAAGAGGGCAGGTATCCATTTACAGCTGGGTGAACTGGGGGACTGTACTGAAGCCAAGGCGCGCAAACGGTCACCCATCCAAGTGGTAACCATGCTCGACGCTGCTTAACATTAGCTGGGGGAAAGCGAGTGCTCTGACCACTGAGCTATCCTGTTCCCTGACTTAAAAGTGATATACAATATTTATTTGTTGTGGTTACTGATGCTATTCATGTTATCCGTTGTGGTTGTGGTTATTGTTCTTGATGTTGATGTTGTTGTTGTTGTTGTTGTTGTTGTTGTGTTGTTGTAAAAAGGAACAATAACCGTTGTTGCAATTTCATTTCATAGATTTTAGTCTGCAGCGTACCATGTTTGTAATAATTATCTGTTTGTTTAAACTATTGATATTGTTTTAAAATCATTGTTGCATGACTGTGTAAGATTAGGTTGAATGCGTGCGCTTTTGATTTGTCTTTGCAAGATATAGCGCTATATAAGTTCCATTGATGATGATGATGATGAATGATGAATGATGATGATAAATGATGATGATGATGATGATAAATGATAAATGATGAATGATGATGGGGGTGGTGGTGGTGGTGGGTGGTGGGGGGGTGGTGATAGATAAATGGGGTGGTGGTGATGATAATGATGATGACACGACGACGACGACGATATGGTGATAAATGATGAAAAGTGATGATAGATGATGATGATGATGATGATATGATGAGATTAAAGATGATGATGATGAAGATGATGAGAGATGATGATTGTCTACAGGTTTTCCCGCTATCCAGCTCGTATTCTTTCTGTGGTCTTTGTCGCCACGCTCGTTGTCCTATACAGTGAGTCAATATTAAGTTTTAGTGCTTTTGGTTTCTGATTGACTGATTGATTGATTGATTGATTGATAGATTGATTGATTGACTGATTGATTGATTGATTGATTGACTGATTGATTGATTAATTGATTGATTGATCCATTCATTCATTCATTGGTTGTTTGGGTTGGTTGGCTAGCTGGTTTGTTGATTCGGGGTTGTGTGTGTGTGTGTATGTGTGTGCGTGCGTGCGTGTGTAGTGTATGGGAGTGTGTGTGTGTTTGTGTGTGTGGAGAGAGAGGGAGAGGGGGAGTGTGTGTGTGCTGCGAGTGTGTGTGGGGTTGGAGTGTGTGCGTGTGTGTGTGTGGTGTGTTGAGTGTGTGTGTTTGTGTGGTGTGAGAGAGAGGGAGAGAGGGAGTGTGTGTGTGCGTGCGAGTGTGTGTTTGTGTATTTTATGTGTGCGTGCGTGCATTGAGTGTGTGTGTGAGAGAGAGATTATGAGTGTGTGTGTCTTGCAGTTTAGATACAGACGCATACTTTATATTATATGTATAAGTAGATAGATAAATAGATAAACAAGATAGAAAGACAGACAGACATACAGACAGACAGATAGATAGATACATACATACATACATACATACATACATACATACATATATATATATATAATATATATATTACAGACATACATACATACATACATATATATATACAGACAGACATACACAGACAGATTTATTTATTTATTTATACTTTATTTATACCACTTTAAGTCACGATATTTCTCTGCGTGAAATTTGGGTTGCTCCCCCAGGGGAGAGCGCGTCACCACAAGAGCAGCGCCACCCGTTTTTTTGTCTGCAACTGTATTTGTTTCCCTATCAAAGTGCTTTTTTTTCTAAGGATTTACCCAGGGACAACTTGTTGCCGTGGATTCTTTTACGTGCGCTGAATAATTGTGTGTAACACACAGGACCTCGGTTTTATCTTCTCATCCGAAAGACTAGCGCCCAGAAACACCACTCATGGTCTAAATGGATAGGGGTACAAGTTTCGGGCCCAAACGGGATACATAATAAAATTATAAATATATATATAATAATATATATAATATATATATATATATAATATATAAATAATATATATATATATATATATATAATATATATATATATATCGAGGATAATGGAATAACCACTTATGTGCTTTTTTTTACATCCTGTCCCCGTGTGTATGCGGTTTCGCAAATTCTGTCCCTGTTCCCACCGGCACACAATGGCCTACTCTTACGAAAAGCCGAACAGGAATTTAACATGTGCGCAAGATTGTTCTGCGTGCGTTCGAACACACGGGGGGTCTCGGTTTATAGTCTCATCCTGAAAGACTTTTGGGGGAGAGTGGGGGAATCTGCACTGAGTTAACTCCAGGGGAAAAAATATCCCCCCCTTGAAACGGGGAATCGAACCCGGGTGGTCAGATTGCGAGCGCAATGTTCTAACCACTAGGCTATCCCCGTAACCCCATACATACCCTTACATCCATTTTTACCATTTCCAACAGTTGACCTTCGAAATCATGAGCATAGTACCCCAGCTCTTTGACTCTCTGAAGGATGGTGTGCTTAGCTACATGGCCGACACTGTAGGACTAGACGCTCTGCCCACCGATACTGAGGAGATCATCGCCATTCGGCAGGCGCTGTGGGCATTATGGTGGATTTTCGATATCACGAAAAGTAATGAGGTTGTTTGGTGTGTGTGTGTGTGTGGTGTGTGTGTGTGTGTGTGGTGTGGTGGTTTTGTGTGTGTGTGTGTTGTGGGGTGGTGTGTGTGTTTAAGTAAGTCAAGTCAAGGGCAAAATTTATTTCCAGATGGGACATTGAAAAGCAATGCATTTGCTTTTTTTCATCAAAGCCAACAATCTAAGAACAAATTTCGTAATGATTATACTAAACATTAAAATTATTGCATCATTTACCGTTAAATTAGACCAGTAAAAAAAGAGGAAAAAATCGATAAGGAGATACATTGAAAATACAAATTACCAAAATATACATATACATGCACCCCACATACTCAGCACCCCCTGAGCGCGTGCGCGCTCACGTCCACAAAACACATTAAATAAAAATGTTTTAAGAATTAAAAAAAAGAAAATCCCTAAACGTCAGGACAACAAATTACTTCACCTACGTTACATCCATTCTTTCACGTTTATACTTTAGATAATAAAAAGGTACAAGAATAAAACGTTAGAAAATACTAGGCATCGTCATTAAATGACAAAACCTTCAATACCTCCCTCCCTCCTCCTCCACCCACAAACGT
>CM054165.1:20752475-20754975 GCA_028751875.1 Rapana venosa | reverse complement strand
TACGCAAAAAGTCTCACCATTGGTGAACCTTCCTTCGAATGAGACTATAAACCGAGGCCCCGTGTTCGAACGCATGCAGAACATCTTGCGCACACGTTAAATCCTGTTCCGCTTTTCGGAAGAGTAGGCCATTGTGTGCCGGTGGAAAGATGACAAAATTTACAAAACCGCATTCACACGGGGACTGGATGTGAAAAAGCACATGAGCGATTATTCCATTATCCTCGATATAAAAGAATAAATAAAATAAAAATAAATAAACCTCGGAGCTCTAGCCGAAGTGCAGAAAACAAGGAATTACGAATCTGTGACCAGTTGAAACGTTTTAACTTATATCACACTTCAACAGGTTGTGTTCAGGAGAAAAAGACAGCTGTACTTTTCTGCCCTTACCAGATCTTTGTGAGAAAGTAAGATTTTTATTTTGGGTTTTGGTGTTGAATCTAGTTCCGTTGGTTTAAAAAAAAAATCACCAGCCCGGACAGACAGACCAGCATTGTCAGACTTCATCTGTGCCTTCCTCTGCCATAGTAGGCACTGTCTGTCATTCCTGTGTGGGACTGGCCAGTCACAACCCGACCACTGTACCAGAACCAACACCTAGAGCGCAACTCCATAGTCTTCCGAGACTGAAGGCTGCCCTTAACACAAGGAATCATAAACTGTTGTGGTGACAATGTTCTTGCGGAGATGTCGAAATGAAGATCCTCTGATCTGATTCAAAGGTAAACACTTGAGCTGTTGTTGTTTTCACGTTTGTTTGTTTGCTTGTTTGTTTGTTTGTTTATGTCCTTGCTGTAGTGAAAAATTTGGGGAAAAAAATACTTAAGTGACTACGTTTTTTTTATTCTGGGTTTTTTTTTTTTTCATTCCTCGAGTAGAGCTCCGAAGTTCATTTTTACGGTGAGATTATGCGGTATGTGACCGGGTTTTTGTGTGTGCCCACCATGAAGGTAGCCGCATTCCGACTTCGGGAACGGTGTCTAAACACGACATTAGTGTTGCATACGGGTTTAAACATTAATAATCTTATCCGTTCATACTGGCACGCAATGGCCTACTCTTCCGAAAAGTCCTTCGGATGAGACTATAAACCAAGGCCCCGTGTGCGAACGCACGAAGAACATCTTGCGCACACGTTAAATCCTGTTCCGATTTTCGGAAGAGTAGGCCATTGTGTGCCGGTGGGAACAGATGACAGAATTTATAAAACCGCATACACACGGGGACTGCATGTAAAAAAGCACATAAGTGCTTATTCCATTATCCTCGATATAAAAGAATAAAATGTAAAAACTAAATAAAAGGCGGAACGGGTTGTATGTAACGTGTGTGCAAGATGTTCTGAGTGCGTTTGCACATGGGATCTCAGCCGAAGGACTTGGGTCATGTGAAATTTTGATTTTGCATTTTTTGTTAGAACAAGCATCCTGCGTGGTGACAAATTGTATGTGATGACATAATGGTGACAAAATAATATTTAATGTGGTGACATATTGGTGACATAGAACAGTAGAACATTAGAACAAGCACTCTGCGTGGTGACAAGATATGTATGGTGACATAATAGTGACAAATTGTATGTGGTGACATAATGGTGACAAATTTCATGTGATGACATAATGGTGATAGATTGTATGTGTATATATGTGGTGACATAAGGGTGACAAATTGTATGTGGTGACATAATGGTGACAAATTGTACGTGGTGATATAATGGTGAAAAATTGTATGTGGTGACATAAATGTGACACACTTTTTATGTGGTGTCATAAACATCCCCACCGTCTGGAAAATCTGTGCTAGGAATTCCCTCTTGTCTATCCCTCTCTTTGTTTCTGCCTTCTTCCTTTCCTTCCTGTCACCTCCTTGTCTATATTCTGCCTTCTTGGTCCATTCTCTTGCTTTCTTTTACCTCCAGAAAGACTTTAAAAATAACCATTTTCTCCCATACCGAAATCGGATGTGCTGGGCCTGATTTGCCAGGCGCTTAACGGCAGCGCTACGCATTTTTACTCATATGACAGACAACAAGAGTTGCTGTCTGAGCGTTCGACGAAGTACTGCACTGTGGCGAAAAGCTGTCTACGCGATTGGAAATTGTATTTATTTAACTGAGTGAACTGGAGGAACTGTACCATCTATCTATCTATCTATCTATCTATCTATCTATCTATCTATCTATCTATCTATCTATCTATCTATCTATCTATCTATCTATCTATCTATCTATCTATCTATCTATCTATCTATCTATAAGATAAAGGTGTTCCATAACGTATGTGGTCGTTGGGGAGTGAGGCATCAGAGACCTCAACTTCTCAAGGGGCCAGCATATTGAGGGCGGCGCCCATCTCCTCTCCCTAGCTGCTTTACCTTCCATGACTCTAAAAAGAGCATGTACCTATTTACAGTTGGGTGAACTGGGGGACTGTGCTGAAGCCAAAGCGCACAAACGGTCACCCATCCAAGTGGTAATCACGCTGGATGCTTAGTTTGG
>CM054165.1:20719975-20732475 GCA_028751875.1 Rapana venosa | reverse complement strand
TCCTCCTCCTCCTTTTTTATGACACTTTCCAGGAATAATAAAGATAATCATCACCATCATCATCATCAACAACATCATCATCATCATCATCATCATCATCATCATCAACATCACCGTCATCATCACCGTCATCATCATCAACATCACCGTCATCCTCATCATCATCACCATCCTCCTCCTCATCACCATCACCGCCACCACCATCACCACCACCATCATCACTATCATCATCATCATCGTCGTCGTCGTCGTCACCACCACCACCACCACCACCATCATCATCATCACCATCACCACCACCACCACCACCACCATCATCATCACCATCACCACTACCATCATCACCATCATCATCACCATCATCATGAATCATCATCATCATCATCACCACCACCACCACCATCATCATGACCATCATCATCATCATCATCATCATCATCATCTCCACCATCACCATCTCTTCCACCACCATCATCATCATCATCATCATCATCATCATCATCATCATCATCATCATCATCATTATCTCCACCATCACCATCTCTTCCACCACCACCACCACCACCACCACCACCACCACCACCACCATCACCATCACCACCACCATCACCATCACCACCATCACCACCACCACCACCACCACCATCACCACCACCACCACCATCACCACCACCATCACCACCACCACCACCACCATCACCACCACCACCACCACCACCATCACCACCACCACCACCACCACCACCACCACCACCACCATCACCACCACAATCTCCACCACCACCACCACCACCATCATTATCACCCTCCTCCTCCTCCTCCTCCTCATCATCATCATTATCATCATCCTCATCCTCATCATCATCATCATCCTCATCACCCTCATCCTCCCTCTCCTCCTCCTCCTCCTCTGCCTCCTCCTCCTCCTCCTCCTCATCATCATCATCATCATCATCACCACCACCATCATCTCCACCATCAATTCTGTCTAAGGTACCTGGACGCGGCAGGATCGGGCCTGACCCTCTTCAACCTCTCCACCAGCTGGTACCTGGTTCACCTCAGCCTGGCCCGCTGCGGACTGAAGGACGTCTTCCCCGCCAGCCTGCCCAACCTCCTGCAGCTGGATCTGAGCCAGAACGCCCTGAGCGATGTTCGGGCCCAGCTCTTCTCCAAGATGGGCAACCTGCGCGCGCTCTCTCTGGCGGGCAACGCCCTGGTTCTCCAAGTCCACGAGGACCCTTCTCCTCCTCCTCCTTCTCCTCCTCCTCCTCCTCCATCGCCGTCACAGGGTCTCCCCAACCTCCGCAACCTTGACCTCTCCCGCGTGAAGGTCAGGGAGGTGAAGGACGACACCTTGACGCGGCTAGCAGGCGCCCGCTTGGAAGTGTTGAACATGACCGGCTGCGGGGTGGAGGAAGTAGGTCAGGCTTTCAACAAGCTGACTCAGCTGCGCGTGCTGGATCTCACAGGCTGTCCCTTGACTCGTTTCCCGCCGAAGACCGTCTTCAAAAACTTGCGCAAGCTTTCCTCGGTGCGGGCGGACAATTACAAGCTGTGCTGTCGGGGGGTTCTTCCTTTCGGGTTCGAAACCGCTCGCTGCTCGTCTCCCGAGAACCAGCTGTCGTCCTGCGATGCTCTGCTCAAGTCCAACTACTATCGTCTGCTCGTCTACCTCTTCGCCACCCTGGCGCTCTTGGGCAACGTGCTGTGCGTGGGTTACCGCACGTGCGTCAACCGCCGCGATAGCGCGCAGACAGCCAGCGTGTTCGTGTCCAATTTGTCCGTGGCCAATTTCTTCATGGGGTTATACCTGGCGATGGTGGCCGCCGCGGATTGGGGCTACACAGGGGCGTACGTGTGGGGCGATGAGGAGTGGCGACAGGGCTTGCCTTGTCAGGTGTGTGTGTGTGTGTGTTGTGTTGTTTTGTTTGTTGGGGGGTGGGGGGGGGGTGTGGTGGGGTGGGTGGGGTGTGGGTGGGTGGGTGGTGTGTGGTGGTGGGTGGGTGGTGGTTGTGTGGGGTGGGGATGGTGTGGGGTGGTGTGGTGGGGGTTGTGTGGGGTGGGGGGTGGGTGGTGGTGGGGTTGTGTGTGGGGTGGGGGGAGGTTGTGTGTGTGGGTGAGGTGGTGGGGGTGGTGGGGTTAGTGGGTGGGGTGGTGGGGGTGGTGGGGGTTGTGTGTATGGTGGGAAGCTGTGTGTGTGTGATTTTTATTTTTTATTTTTTTATTTATTTATTCCTTCTTTTATATCGACGAAAATGGAATAAGCACTTATGACCTTTTTTATACATCCAGTCCCCGTGTGTATGCGGTTTTGGAAATTCTGTTATCTGTTGCCTTCGGCACACAATAGCCTACTCTTACGAAAAGCGGAACAGGATTTAACGCGTGCGCAAGATGTTCTGCGTGCGTTCGCACATGGGAACTCGGTTTATAAGTCTCATCCGAAGGGTTGTGTGTGTGTGGGTTGTGTGTGTGTGTGTGTGTGTGTGTGTGTGTGTGTGTGTGTGTGTGTGTGTGGTGTGTGTGTGTGTGGAGGGAGGTTGTGTGTGTGCGTGCGTGTGTGTGTGTGTGTGTGTGTTGTGTGTGTGTGGTGTGTGTGTGTGTGGGGGGGTGGGTGGGTGGTGAGGGAGGTTGTGTTTGTGGGGAGGTTGTGTGTGTGTGTGTGTGTGTGTGTGTGTGTGTGTGTGTGTGTTGTGTTTTTTTATTGTGTGTTTGTGTGTGTGTGTGTGTGTGTGTGTGTGTGTGTGTGTTGTGTGTGTGTGTGTGTGTGTGTTGTGTGTGTTGTGTGTGTGTGTGTGTGTGTTGTGTGTGTGTGTGTGTGTGTGTGTGTGTGTGTGTGTTGTGTGTGTGTGTGTATGTGTTTGAACGGTCGTAACCATTCGGCTACAGCGTCCGTCATTTATTTCGAGTGAAGTCAGCAATGTGAAATGGCCCCCACAAAAATGTTGTTCCAATTATTTTAGTAACACAACGAGAAATTATAAGGGATCCATTGTGAATCTATATTATAATTATCAGAAATTGGAGGCCTTGAAAGAGGCGTGCTTCCCATCTGTCTGATGACCGTTACCTACCTACCCCCTCCCCTCACTCACTCTCCCCCCTCTCCCCTCACTCACTCTCCCCCCTTACTCTCCCCCCTCTCCCCTCACCCACTCTCCCCCCTCTCACCCTCACCAACTCTCCCCTCTCACTCTCCCCCCTCTCCCCTCACTCACTCTCCCCCTCTCCCCTCACTCACTCTCCCCCCTCTCCCCTCACTCACTCCTCCTCCCTCTCCCCTCACTCTCCCTCTCCCCTCACTCACTGCTCTCCCCTCTCCCCTCACTCACTCTCCCTCTCCTCTCCCCTCACTCCCTCTCCCTCCCTCTCCCCTCACTCCCTCTACCCACTCACCCTCACTCACTCTACCCACTCACCCTCACTCACTCTACCCACTCACCCTCACTCACTCTACCCCCTCTCCCCTCACTCACTCTACCCACTCACCCTCACTCACTCTCCTCCCTCTCCCCTCACTCACTCTACCCACTCACCCTCACTCACCTACCCCACCCTCTCCCCTCACTTACTCTACCCACTCACCCTCACTCACTTACCCCATACCCACTCTCACCCCTCCCACTCACTCTACCCACTCTCACCCTCCCTCTCACCCTCACTCACTCTACCCACTCACCCTCACTCACTCTACCCCCTCTCCCTCACTCACTCTACCCACTCACCCTCACTCACTCTACCCCCTCTCCCCTCACTCACTCTACCCACTCACCCTCACTCACTCTACCCACTCACCCTCACTCACTCTACCCACCCCCTCATCACCTCACTCACTCTACCCACTCACCCTCACTCACTCTACCCCCTCTCCCCTCACTCACTCTACCCACTCACCCTCACTCACTTCTACCACCCCCCTCTCCCCTCACCTCACTCTACCCACTCACCCTCACTCACTCTCCCCCATTCCCCTCACTCACTCAACCTCTACCCACTCACCCTCACTCACCTCCTACCCCCCTCTCCCCTCACTCACTCTACCCCACTCACCCTCACTCACTCTAACCCCTCCCCCTCACTCACTCTACCCAAATCACCCTCACTCACTCTACCCCCTCTCCCCTTTCACTCACTCTACCACTCACCCTCACTCACCTCCTCCCTCTCCCCTCACTCACTCTACCCCCTCTCCCCTCACTCACTCAAACCCACTCACCCTCACTCACTCTACCCACTCACCCTCACTCACTCTACCCCCTCTCCCCTCACTCACTCAAACCCACTCACCCTCACTCACTCCCTCCCTTCTCCCCTCACTCACTCAAACCCCCTCTCCCCTCACTCACTTACCCCTCCCCCCTCACTCACTCTCCCCTCTCCCCCTCACCCACTCTACCCCCTTTCTCCCCTCACTCACTCTTCCTACCCTTACCCCCCCCCCTCTCTCCCTCCCCTCCAGTCCCCCCCCCCCCCCCCGAAAAAAACCCCTTAAGAACAAAAAACAAAAACAAACAAAAGTAAAAACAAACAACAAAAATAAATAGCAAAAAAATAGATAAACAGACAACAAACAAAGAAAAAAACCATGCAAAAAGCATACAAAAACAAAATAAAAAAAACCCAAACACCTCCCCCAAATTTTAAACAAAACAGACCAAACAAAAAACAACAAACACAAACAAAAAACCCTCAAACAAACACAAACAGAAACAAACATCAAACAAACCAACCAACCCCCCCCCACAAAAAAGCAACAGCCAAAACAATTAACAAAAGAAAGAAAGAAACAAACAAACAAAGAAACAAACAGAAAACCCAAAACCAACCAAACAAAAAAGCAACCAAACAACAAAACAAAAAAAACAACCAAACAAAAAACAACCAAAAAAACAACAAAAAAATCCCCCAAAAACAAAACAAAACAGATACAAACAATAAACCCCAAACAAACACAAACAGAAACAAACATCAAACAAACCAAAACCAACAAACCAACAACAAAAACCCAAACCCTAACTAACCTCAGGGGACGGGATAGCTCAGTGGTCGGAGCACTCGCTTTCCCCCAGCCAAGTTAAGCAGCGTCGAGCGTGGTTACCAGTTGGATGGGTGACCGTTTGCGCGCCTTGGCTTCAGTACAGGTCCCCCAGTTCACCCAGCTGTAAATGGGTACCTGCCCTCTTTAGGGTCAGGGAAGGTAAAGCAGCGATGGAGAGGAGATGGGCGCCACTGCCCTCAATATGCTGGCCCTAGAGAAGTGAGGTCTCTGACGCCTCGCTCCCCTACGACCTTATAGGTTATGGGACTCCTTTACCTTTACCTTTTAACTCACCTCTCTCCTCTGCTCTCGTCTCTCCTGTCCTTTGCCCCAGATTGCAGGCTTTCTCTTCGTGTTGTCCAACGAGGTGTCCGTGCTGCTCATCTGCCTGATGACCGCTGACCGTTACCTGCCCCCTCCCCTCATTCACTCTCCCTTCCCTCTCCCCTTCACTCACTCACTCTTTCTCCTCTTTGCTGTTGCCTCCCATAAAAGCACAAAGAACTTTTGACGTTTCTTTCTGTTAGCCAAAATGAAACTATTTACGTGGTTTGTTCTCCTTTATTTTTATAGAGGTTTTGCTTTGTTTGGTTCTGTTTTGGTTTAGGTTTGGGGTTGTTGTTGCTTTTTTGAGGGGGAACTATTCGGTTGTTCCCTCTCCCCTTGTTGTTGCCGTTTCTGTTTTGCTCTTGGTTCTTGCTATTTTTTCGGTTGTTTCTGTGTTTTCTGTTCTGCTTTCTTTCTTACTTGTTGCTAAATTTTTTTTTCTCTCTCTTCGGTGATTTTTTGTGGGGATTTTTTGTTGTAGATATTTTTTCCATAAGCTGTGTAAGTGTATTGCTATGGGCTTTATTTTATTTTTTTATCATATATATCCTTAAGGGGGGGGACTGGATGTAAAAAAAGCACATGGGTGCTTATTCATTATCCTCGAAATAAAAGAATTTGTCATTGTCATTGTTCCATTGTCCCCTCTCCCTCACTCACCTCCCTCCCTTTCTCCCCTCACTTCATCTCCCTCCCCTACAGTCCCCTACCTAAAAAAAAAAAACACAACGGCAACAAAAAACGACCCCAACAAAAAACATTAACAACAACAAAAAAAACAACAAAAGAAACAAAAAGAAACAAAAACAAAACAAATAAACAACAACAAAAAAATAAAAACAACACCCAAACAAAAAGCAAAAAACAAAGCAAACAAACAACAACATAAAAAGCCCACATAAACGAAAAAAAAAAACAAATAACAACACAACAAACAAACCTCAAACAAACCCCAAAACTACACAAACAACATCAAACCCCATCACATACTTCTAACCAAAACAAACTTCACTAATCCTTTCTCGTCCTCTCTTCTCACGTCTTCTCCCTCTCCTCATCCTGCTTCCTCTACCTCCTCCCTTCCTTCCTCCTCTCTCCTCTCATCCTGTCTTTTCCTCCCGATTGCAGGCTTTCTATGTTAAATGTGTCTTGTTGCTTTGCCTGTTACCGTCGACCGCTACCTGGTGCTGCGCGGTCCGTGGGGGTGGTCAGCTTCCAGAAGGGCTCTGCCCACGCCGCCAGCTTGGCGTCTGTGGGGGGTGGGGGGGCTAGCTCGTCCTCCCATTCCTCCTCCATGTGAAAGGTATAAAGGTAAAGTTGTGGTTTTGTTTGGTGTCGGTTGTGGGGAGGGGTATGGTTGTAGCGGAGGGATTGGTGGGTGGTGGTTGTAGTGGGGGTGTTGTGTTGTGGTTTTGTGTTTCTTGGGCTGGGTGTTTAGGGATTTTGGGCGTGGGGGGTGCTGTGGGGGGGGGGTAGGGTGGGGTCAGGGGTGTAGGGGGGGGGGGTGGGGGTAGGGTGGGGGTAGGGTTGTGGGTGGGGGGTAGGATGTGAGTTTTGTGGTGGTGGTGGTGTGGTGGTGGTGTGTGTTTGTGAGTGTGTGTTGTTGTGGTGTGTCTAGTGGTGTATGGGTTGGAGGTGGGGTGGGGTAAGGGTGTGTGGGTCGATGGGGGTTTGTGTGTGTGTGTGTGTGTGTGTGTGAGTGTATGTGTGTGGGTACGTGTGGTGTGTGTGTGTGTGTGTGTGAGCAGGGGGATTTCGCAGATTATAGTTCAGCTGTTTGGTGGATGATGACGATAATGACGGCGATGATGATAGTGGCAATGGTATTGATGACGCCGACGACGACGACGACGATAATGACGACAATGACAACGATTACAACAACGATCGATATTGAATAACAATAATGATAGTCAGATGACTGATAACCATCGCGATCAAACAACAACCAAACTATAACGACCACCAACCGCCACCAACACCACCAAATGCTCCACACATACCATCCTCACTCCTCCCCCCACCACTCCCTCCTCCCAGCCTCCCCTTCCCCCTCCCTCCTCCCTCCCCCACTCCCTCCCTATCACCCCACTCTCTCCTCTTACCCCCCTACCCATCCTACTCTCCCCTTCCCTTCTACTCCCCCCCCCCTCCCTCCTCCCCACCTCATTCTCCCACCTTCCCTACCCCTCCCTCCCTCCCTCCCTCTCCCTCCATCTCTCCCCTCCCTCCCTCCTCCTCCCTCCCTCCATCCCTTCCTAACCCTCCCTCCTCACCTCCCTCCCTCTCCCCTCCCCTCCTCCACTCCTCTCCCTTCCCCCTCTCTTCCTACTCACCTCCCCCCCACTCCTCCCCCCATCCCCTCTTCCCTCCTCCCCCTCCCTCCCTTCCTCCCTCTCCCTCCCTCTCCCCCCCCTCCCCTCCCCTTCTTACTCTCCCTCCCCCCTCTCCCTCCCTCCTTCCCTCTCCCATCTCCTCCCTCCCTCCTCCTCCCTCCACCCTCCTCTCCCCTCCTCCCCCTACTCCCCTCCCTCTCCCCTCCCCTCCTCCCTCTCCCCCACCCCTCCTCCCCTCACTCTCCACATCCCCCTCCCCCTCCCCCCCCTTCCCTCCTCTCCCCTCTCCCCCTGCCCTCCCTCCCTCCCCCTCTCTCCCCTCCTCCCCTTCCACCCCCTCCCCTTCCCCTCCCCCCCTCTCCTCACTCCCCTCCCCTTCCCCTCCCATCCTCCTCTCCCTCCTCCCCTCCTCACTCACTCCCTCCCCAATCCCCCTCCCATCTCCTCTCCCTCCCCCTCTTCCCTCCCCACTCCTCCCTCTCCACCACTCCCCTCTCTCTCCCTCCCCCTCGCCCCTCCCCACTCCTCCTCTCCCCACTCCCTCTCCTCTCCACCACCCCCCCACTCCCCTCCCACCACCCCCCTCCCATCACCTCCCCACTCCCCCTCTCCCCCATCCCACACTCCCCCTACTCCCTCCCCCTCCCCCACTCCCACACCCCCACCCCAACTACCCTCCTCTTTGCTACCCCCTCACCACAGTCAGACGGCCCTGTGTGTCCCCCTGCCGGTCAGCCAGAGAGACTACCCGGGTCACGGCTACAGCTTCTTCCTCTTCAACGTGGTCAAGCTGGTCATCTTCGCCCTGGTAGGGGTAGGCCAGGCCCTCATCTACCTGTCCATCAGGAGCACCAGGTGAGGTCGGCATCAGCATCAGCAGCAGAAGCAGAGGCAGCGGAAAGGTAGTGGTGATGGTGGTGGTGGTGGTGATGGTGGTGGGGGTGGTGGTGAGTGTGTGTGGGTGCTTGGGGTTGGGAGTTGTAGGGTGGTGGTGGTGGTTTGGTGGTGGTTGGGGGTGGTAGGGTGGGAGGTTGGTGGTGATGATGATGGTGATGGTGGTGGTGGTAGGGCAAGCCCTCATCTACCTGTCTATCAGAAGCAAGCACCAGGTAAGATCGTTATCAACAGAAAGGTAGTGATGGTGAGTGTGAGTGTGTGTGTGTGCGTGCGTGTGGGTTTGGGTTTGGGAGTGAGTGGGGGGTTATGGTGGTGGAGGTGATGGTGGTGGTGGTGATGGTGGTGGTGGTGGTGATGGTTGTGATGGTGATGGTGGGGGTTTGGTGGAGGTGGTAGGGGTAGGGCAGGCACTCATCTACCTGTCTATCAGAAGCACCAGGTGAGATCATCAGCAAGGTGGTGGTGATGGAGGTGGTGGTGGTGGTGATGGTGGTGGTGGTGGTTGTGAGTGTGTGTGGTTGCTTGGGGGTTGGGAGTGGTAGGGTGGTGGTGGTGGTGGGGGTTTGGTGGTGGTGGTGGTAGGGGTAGAGCAGGCACTCATCTACCTGTCCATCAGGAGCACCAGCTGAGGTTGTCCTCAGCATCAGCAGCAGAAGCGGCAGCGGAAAGGTAGTGGTGAGGGTGGTGATGGTGGTGTGTGTGTGGGGTGCTTGGGGGTTGGGAGTGGTAGGGTGGTGGTGGTGGTTTGGTGGTGGTTGGGGGTGGTAGGGTGGGGGGTTGGTGGTGATGGGGATGGTGGTGGTGGTAGGGCAAGCCCTCATCTACCTGTCTATCAGAAGCAAGCACCAGGTAAGATCGTTATCAACAGAAAGGTAGTGATGGTGAGTGTGTGTGATGGGGGGGGGGGGGGGGAAGGGGTTGGTTGGGATGGGGTGAGTGTGAGTGTGTGTGTGCGTGTGGGTTGGGAGTGAGTGGGGGGTTATTGTGGTGGAGGTGATGGTGTGTGTGGTTGCTTGGGGGTTGGGAGTGGTAGGGTGGTGGTGGTGGTGGTGGTGGTGGTGGGGGTGGTAGGGGTAAGGCAGGCCCTCATCTACCTGTCCATCAGGAGTACCAGGTGAGGTATTCATCAGCAGCGAGGTAGTGATGGTGGTGGTGGTGATGGTGGTGGTGGTGAGTGTGTGTGGGAGCTTGGGGGTTGGGAGTGGTAGGGTGGTGGTGGTGGTGGTGGTGGTAGGAGTAGGGGTAGAGCAGGCACTTATCTACCTGTCCATCAGAAGGACTAGGTGAAGTCAGCAGCAAAGTAGTGAGGGTGGTGGTGGTGATGGTGAAGATGAGTGGTGAGAGTGTGTATGTGAGGAGGGAGGGACGAGAAAGGGAAGGGGAGAGTGGAGAGAGGAAGGAGAGAAGGGAGGGAGGTAGTGGGAGACGTGAGGGGTGGAGAGGGGAGGGAGGGGAAGGGGAGAGTGAGGGTGGGAAGGGGAAGAGGAAGAGATGAAGAAGATGAGATGTGTGGAGCATTGGTGGTGTTGGTGGTGGTCGGGGTAGTAGTAGTTCTTCAGTTTAACGTCCTTCCACTAAATAGGGATATCAGACAGGAAAGTGTGTGTATGTGTGTGTGTGCGTGTGTGCGCGTGTGCGTGTGTGTGCGTGCGCACGCGCACGTGCTTGTGTGTGTGTGTAGGGGGGAGGGGTATGCATATAACTAATCAATCGTAATAAACAACTATTATGAAAAAAGCATAATCAAGAATTCTGGAAAAACAAAAACAAAAAACAAAGAAAAAATCAACAACAACAACAACAACAACAAAAAACCCAAAAAAACCCCCAACCCAACCCCAGAAACATCAAACAGCAAAAATACCAACTTTCCAATTCATATAACTTGAAGCTATCCTTATATCAGAGGAGTCTGAAAATAGGAGTATGGCTTAATGACAATACAATTTCTTTCATTAATGGAATGTCTTTAAGAATTTGCTGCAAGCTACGGACTGGGAAGGCAGGTAAGATGTTTTTCAGATCTCTGCATCGTAAAAGAATGTGATCATTGGTAAGATTTCCACCACAGATACATGTTGCTTTTTTAAAAAAAATTGTTCTAAAAGCATTGAGCTTAAACCTGTATATAAGAGATACAATATTTCTATATTCATGTAAATTACGATATTTGATCTTATCAAAAGATAATATATGGGCTACATCATCACTCCAGGAATAACCAGTACTTTGTAGTTTCTTTTTAAAGTGTTTTCAACATGCATTTTGTAACATGCTATAGCCCTCATGGATGGATAGAGGAACACTTATGCTGCAAGACCCATCGATATGCTCAGCTCCACATTTTGCTTTTCTGTCACTTTTTCATTAAAGTAAATTTACACAGTGCGAGGTATCCAGCAAAAGGTAACACCAGTGCCTCGTATCATCAGAAAATGATTTAGAGACTAATCTCAATTATGAAACTTGTCTCACTTTTGAACTGAAGTTTCTCAGGGCAAGAAAGACTGACCGGAATCAACACAGAAAAGTATTTGAAATATGTCTTTAGGAAATTCTAAAAGATAATACAAAGCCATCAAAATAGCAGACAATTCAGCTGTAAAAATAGATCGATTTTTTCCTACATAAAATGATCTCTCTATTTTCAAAGATGGTAATGACAAAACGCTGCACCCGCCTCATTATTGTTCAAAAGGAACCATCTGTGAAAATTTTAAATGATCTGATATTTAGTTTGTATATATTCTTTCACTGATGCGCTAAAAAATATTTTCATTACCTTTTTTCGTTAAAGGGGAATAATCTACGTAAAAATTAGCTCTCTTAATTCCCAGGGGGGACAAGGCGAGGAGTGAATCTTCGATTTAGCTATTTTTGTGGGATTTATATCGCCTTGATCAAATAATTGAGAAGTATAGGTTCTAGCTGTGGTTACAGAGCGAATAGAAGTGCTTTTTTTGGGAAAGTTAAAATCAGATCTTATACTAATTTCGTTGTCCACATTGGTTTCTTGTGTTGAACAACGTAAGAGATATTTAGCCACAGCCAGTTGTCGATATTCGTCTAATGGCAAAATTCCTATCTCCTTATAGGTACCCATGGACGATGCATGAAAAGGAACCCCAAAAGCTAATCGAAAAGCCTTACAGTCTAGTCTTGTCATTTTCTGTAAAAAAATATTTTGGAGCACTGAAAAATGCTTCCTGCCATAAATGAGTCTGGAACGCACTAAAGATAATGCCAAATGTTTAAAACAGCTACATCATAAGCCCACACTTTGTTTACTAATAACTTTCAGAAGATTAAGACTTTTCCGAGCCTTAGTAAATTTTTAAAAATCAATGTGAAAAATTCAACTTAGTGTAGACATAAAATATACTCCTAAAAACTTCACCAAAATTTTAATTCCAACACTTTCCCCCTCTATTTGGAAAACAGGTAGATCTGGGGGTTAGTGCCATTATTGAAAAGTAAAGAGATTAGTCTTTTCAGGAGACAATGAAAGACCATTCTCAAAAATGTAGCATTAAGTTTGTTTAGCTCAAGCTGATACATATTTTTTATATAGTTTAGATGCCTCTTTGGTGTTTTCTTTTCATCGTAAAAACATTCTCCACATACAAATGTCATTAGCATACTGGACGTGGATGGCATTACTGAGAGGCACTGAGGGAAAATCATAAAGAAGAATTGAAAAGATGTGGAGCGATAACGATCCCTGTGGGAAAACCCATTGTTGGAAACCGTAAAGTAGAATAGGAATTTCCAACTTTGGCCTGCATACATCTTTCTGAGAGAAATGCTTTAATATAATGATACATATTACCAGATAAGCCAATAGATTTTAGTTTATATAGTAATCGTTTATGCCAGACCTGATCATATCTTTTTTTATT
>CM054165.1:20704975-20714975 GCA_028751875.1 Rapana venosa | reverse complement strand
CTCGATGAGAGACGCCACAACCGAGCGGTTAAAACTTGTTCGATTTGAATCCCACGGGTCCATGAAGTCCTGGGTTTGAATCTCGGCGGCGTCTGATGAATTAAGGGTGGGGGGATTTTTACGATCTCCCAGGGCATCTTCAAGTGCAGACCTGCCAGTGCCTCAACTCCCTTCGTGTATATACACATGCAGAAGATCAAGTATGCATGTTGAAGATCCCGTAATTCATGTCAGTGTTCGGTGGGTTACGGGAACACGAACGTACCCAGTATACATCCCCGAAGTCGGAATGCGGCTACCTTCATGGTGGACAAAAAAATGGTGGCAAACTCAAAATCTTACCTTTGGGGAACCTCGGAGCTCTTGCTCGAGGGACGAACAAAACATCTTGATGCGTTGGTTTGGGGTTTTTTTCCTACATGCATATTTTTGGCATTACTTAGTTCTTACATCCATATCAATGTATATGCATTTATATCATTTTGTTCTTTGCTTGTTTACTATTTGTTGATTATATGAATTTTAGATTGGTTTGCCTGTTCTATAGAATCTAGTTTTAAATACCATTTTTCAACTATGTATCGTAGAAGAAAGAATCCCCCAACAATGAACTCATCAGGAGAACTGACAACCGAGAGGAATGGAAGGCCATGATCGCCGATGTCTGCAACAGACCTGGCACATGAAGAAGAAGAAGATCGTAGATTCCTTCGAATGTTTTAGAGTGTCTGATGTCTTTAAAAAAAAAATCATTATATGCAAATTCTTAAGTCATAGTACACAAAGGGATAGCTCAGTGGTCAGAATACTTACTTTCCCCCAGCCAAAGTTAAGCAGTATCGAGCGTGATTACCACTTGGATGGGTGACCGTTTGTGCGTCTTGCCTTCAGTACAGTCCCCCAATTTACCCAGCTGTAAATGGGTACCTGCCCTCTTTAGGGTCAGGGAAGGTAAAGCAGCGAGGGAGAGGAGATGGGCGCCGCCCTCAATGTGCTGGCCCCTAGAGAAGTTGAGGTCTCTGACCCCTCGCTCCCCTACGACCTTATAGGTTATGGGACACCTTTAACTTTTCAGGTCATAGTATACAAAAGAGAGGAGGGTTTGAAAGTTTTGTCTCTCTCTCTTGTTCGCCTGTGGGATGCTGGGCCTCTTTCAGTATGGATAGCATCCCCACCTCCTGGAAATTCTGTTCTAGAATGTTCCTCCTTTTCTATCACTCTCTTAGTTTCTGTCCTTTTCCTGACATATCTGTCATCTCTCTTGCTTAGGTTCTGCATGCCTTCCTAGTCCATTTCTCCTGCCCTTTTCTCGAGCAAATCATACAAATATTATCTTTTCATACGTTTTGTGACATATTGTCTGGATTGTTTTGTTCTGGAGACCAGGTAGTAATATCAGCATTTTGGACTTGTGAGGACTATTAATCGTTACAGGTTGCAATGACTGTAAGAATGAGTTGAGTGCAAGCGCTTTGATTTATCTTTGGAAGATATAGGTCCTTAGCGCTATAGAAACTTCATTTATCGCCATCATCACCGTTATTATTATCATCATCATCATCATCATCATCATCATTATCATTACTATAATTGTGAACGGTAGGATAAGAATTCCCTCTTTTCTATCCCTCTCTTGATTTCTACCTTGTTCCTTTTCTTCTTGTCACCTCCTTCGCGTCTATTTTCTGCCTTCTTTGGTCCAATCTCTTTCCAGAAAGACTTAAATTACAAGATTTTTTCTCCCATGCCGAAGTCGGATGTGCTGGGCCTGACTTGTCAGGCGCTTAATGGCAGCAGCGCAGCGTATGTTCGCTTATAATAACAGATAACAATGGCTGCTATCTGAGCGTTCGACGGAGAAGAAGAGAAGAAGTGACTTGGGGATGATGAATTAAGTGGAATGACTCACGTCCTCCACATGGCCTGGTTTTACTGGCCGAATGTTTATCACTCTGAAGTCGGAGTATGGCTGCCTATATGGCGAGGTATTGAAAAAAAGCTAGGCATACACGCAAAATTCTCATTCAGTTGTGTGCAAATTCAATCTCATTGTGATTCCCAGGTGGGATGATGAGTGAGTGAGAATCCACATTCTGGGTGACCTCCCCCCCCCCCCCACCCCGAGTGTTAAGCTGGGGAACGCAGAACAACAACAACAACATTTAATGTTTCTTTTCTGTTTCTTTCTTTCATTCTTTCTTTTTTTCTTTCTTTTCTTTCTTTCTTCTCTTTTTTCTTTCTTTCTATTTTATTTTATTTTTTACAGATTGGCAATGTTAGATAATTGAAGGGATAATTAATTAGATGGTGTTGATTTTGAACCTGAAGTGCATATTACTGGAGATGTTGAAATTGATATGAGGTGACAGCCCTGATATGGCCTTTGTGGTCGGTGGGGCTAGAAACACCATGAAATGAAATGAAATGTCTCTCTCTTACTTTGTCCTTGTCTGTCTGTCTGTCTGTGTCTGTATATATGAAACGTTCATTTTGTTTTCTCTGTCTCTCTACTTTTTTATTTATCCATTTATTTTGATGTATTATTTCGTTATCTGTTTATTTATTTATCTGTTCATGTCTTTATTCTTTCTGTCTTCCTTTTACACTATTCATTCATTTGGATGCGTTACTTATTCGTCTATTTATTTATTTATCTGTTCGTGTCTTTATTCTTTCTTTCTTACTTCCTTTACACAAGCTTCTGTGCACTCATTTCTACAGACCTACATTTATGATATCTTAGTACGTTTATATATATGAATATCAGTATTCATGCAGTTAGCTTTTTATGTTTATAATTGTTATTATGAATCTATTTATTTGAGTTTTTGATCCTCTTTATGAGTTAATTTGTTAACGGCAAATCCTTAGCGCATTGCGCAAAAAGGCATGCAGAGTAGCTTTTTAGAGTTCTTTCCCTTTCATACTCCATCTTTTTCTCTCTGCGTCTCTGTCTGTCTGTCTGTCTCTCTGTATAGTTTAAGTGTTCTCTTCGTGTTCCGTCTCTGTCAAGCTTAAACATTGCGAATCACTTCACAATCGGTGGTCTAGAGGTAACGCACCTGCCTAGAAAGCGAAAAGTCCGGGTTTCATGTGTGTGGTGGTTCGATCCCCGTTTGGGCCCGAAACTTTTCCCCCATCCAATAGATCCTGAGGGTGGTCTGAGTGTTAGTCTTTCGGATGAGACGATAGACCGAGGTATGTGTGCAGCATGCATTTAACGCACGTAGAAGAACCCACGACAACAAAAGAGTTGTCCCTGGCAAAATTATGTAGAAAACAAATCCCACTCTGATAAAAAAACAAAAAACAAGTACAGATGCAGACAGGAAAAGAAGAAAAAAAAAAGAAAGATGGGTGGCGCTGCTCTTGTGGCGATGCGCTCTTCCCTGGGGAGAGCAGCCTGAATTTCGCGCAGAGAAGTCTGTCGTGACTTAAAATGGTATACAATACAATGTAATGGAATACATTGCAATACAACGCAATGGAATGCAATGCAATACCAACACAATAAGAAAACTTCACAATACACGCAATGGAATGCAATGCAATACCAACACAATAAGAAAACTTCACAATACACGCAATGGAATGCAATGCAATACCAACACAATAACAATACATCACAATACAATACAAATCAGAACCGTAGAAGAAATCCTGATTGTGATATTTTCTTTGAGTAACTGTGTATATTGGATAATGATTCGTGTTCATTTGTGTGTTCTGTTGCCTTATTTCTTCGTAATCCAAGATACAGTGTCTTTTCTTTGAAGTGTTATGGCACTTCTACTACCCCCCATGAGGGTTCCGGGGGAGGAGGGGGGGGGGGGCTGTCGGTATAAATAGCCTGTAAATTCTGTGCTAGGAATTCCCTCTTTTCTATCCCTCTTTTTGTTTCTGCCTTGTTCCTTCTCATCCTGTCACCTTCTTTTTGCTTAGTTTCTGCCTTCTTTGTCCATTCGACTGGATTTTTTCAGAAAAAAGCTAAAAAGATAACAATTCTCTCTAACACCCCCCCCCCCCCCCCCTCTCAACCCGTGCCGAAGTCGGATGCGCTGGGCCTGACTTGTCAGGCGCTTAACGGCAGCACAACGCATTTTCGCTCATATACAGACAACAGTAGTTGCTGTCTGAGCGTTCGAAGAAGAAGTAGAGGAGGAGGAGGAGGAAGAAGAAGAAGAAGAAGAAGAAAAAGAAGAAGAAGAGGAAGAATAACTAAAGGAAGAAGAAGAAAAAAAAAGTATTTGTCTTTGCAAGAAGATTTTTGATTTGTCTTTGCAAGATATAGCGCGATATAAGTTCCATCTATTTTTTATCAAGAAGAAGAAGGAAGAAGAAGAAGAAGAAGAAGAGGAAGAAGAAGAAGCTCGAAGAAGAAGGAGGAGGAGAAGAAGAAGAAGAAGAAGAAGAGGAAGAGGAAGAAGAAAAAGAGGAAGAAGAAGGAGAAGAAGAGGAAAAAGAAGAAGAGGAATAATAATTAATAATAACTTTCATTGACATAACACAGTCACTGACATCAAGAAATGAACAATTCATCCACAAATGTAGACGGTTTGGTTGATACTGATTCAATGATGACAAATTGCAAAGTCTACTACAATGTCTGTTTGCTGCGAGTAGACAGACATGTTTTACAGTTCTTCAACGCGCCCTTCTTTAATTTCGAATTATTCCCGAAATCGGATTGCGGCTGCCCTAATAATAGGCAACCCCCCTCCCCCCAAACCTAAACAAAAACAAACAAACCCACAGAAAACCTTCCCCTCCCTTCCACAAAACCGGTCTCAGATTATGCAAAAATCTCACCATTGGTGATTCTTGCAGATCTAGTCAAGGAACCCAAGAACAAGAATGAAAAAGTTGAAGCTGTACGAATTTTGTCTTATTTGTTTAACATAAATATTGAAGACAAACAATTTTTTTTGTTACGCTTATAACGCATCAGTTGAGGTCTCAAAGCTTTTGTGTTGTAAAGTTTTCTGAATTGTGATTATCTGTGTATTTTAATGTACGGTACGGGTTTTGTGAAGGTGAAGCTCCAGCACATAATGAATCGCATTGCACCTGAGGTCAATATTTAGTTGTTAACATGTTATGAATCTGCAAAAAAAAGGCTATCCAGTAAAGGTGTCCCATAACCTATAAGTCGTAGGGGAGCGAGGCGTCAGAGACCTCAGCTTCTCTAGGGGCCAGCATATTATTGAAGGCGGCGCCCATCTCCTCTCCCTCGCTGCTTTACCTTCCCTGACCCTACAAGAGGGCAGGTACCCATTTACAGCTGGGTGAACTGGGGGAACTGTACTGAAGCCAAGGCGCGCAAACGGTCACCCATCCAAGTGGTAACCACGCTCGACGCTGCTTAACTTTGGCTTGGGGGAAAGCGAGTGCTCCGAATACAAAACACATTTGAAAATCGGACAGTTCTTTGGAAAAATCATTTTTATTACAGATTGATATGCTAGACTCCAAGAAATGACAACAGGAGAAACTGACAGTTTTTACATCGTAACAGATGGTCAGGATCAGGGCTTGGGTGCTTTTGAACGCGTTTTTAAAGCTAAAGAAAAACAAAATTACAACTTGATACTTAAGTACGAGATAGAAGAAAGCTTATACTTTTATCATCAATCGAAATCTAAAAATTAACAACTTGTCTCCCCCTACCCCCAACCCGCCAATCTGCCTGGAATAACTTCTAGTGGGAAATTGGGTCAGGTGCAATGCGAGTCATTTCGTGGTGGATGGTCACTGTCGTTCTTGTTGGAATGTTTTGAGTGTTCATGTATAATGGTATTGCAATGAGAACGCATTTTCTTATGTTGGAAACAAAAAGTATTTTATATAGTGTATAGAAAATCGGTTGATCTTCTTGAATGAAAAAAAAAAAATTTTAAAAAAGGGAAAGAAAACAGAATTCAAATACAATCCTAAGTTATGTGATCCAAAATAATTCTGGAGACTTTCTTGAAATTTGTGGATAATTTTTTTATAGCGTACAATACGGACTTGAGTCAACACAAAGTAAGATATGAAACGAAAGAAAAATGGCAAAAAAAAAATCAAGAATACAGTTAAGAGCCATAAAAATTGCAACATTTCAGCTGTAAAATATTGAACGATGTTTACCAAGATAGTACGATTTCTCTACTTTAAGTGCTGGTATGACAAATAAATGGGGACGGGATAGCTGGGTGGTCGGAGCACTCGCTTTTCCCCAGCCAAGTTAAGCAGCGTCGAGCGTGGTTACCAGTTGGATGGGTGACCGTTTGCGCGCCTTGGCTTCAGTACAGTTCCCACAGTTCACCCAGCTGAAAATGGGTACCTGCCCTCTTTAGGGTCAGGGAAGGTAAAGCAGCGAGGGAGAGGAGATGGGCGCCGCCCTCAATATGCTGGCCCTAGAGAAGTGAGGTCTCTGACGCCTCGCTCCCCCTAAGACCTTATAGGTTATGGGACACCTTTACCTTTACCTATGACAAATGCAGAACCTATGTCATGATTTTCTTAAAGCATGCAGCTGTAGTGAATTTATGCAAATATTTTGTGAGGTGAAGTGAACACGAAAATAACCTAATTTCAGGCGAAGCCAGACGACGCTATAGCCGAGTGGTTAAAACCGTTCGACTTCAAACCCATGACTCCTTTAGCTCGTGGGTTCGAATCTCAGCAGCGGCGTCTGGTGAATTTAAGTTGGGGATTTTTTTCTTAACCATTCTGAGGTCAACGCCAAGTGCAGACCTGCCAGTGCCTTCAATCCCTTCGTGGTATATACACATGCAGAGGAGCAACTGTGCAATTAAAGATCCCGTCATTTATGACGGCGTTCGGTGGGTTTCGGAAACACAACACACCCAGCATACGAAACTCAAAGTCGGAATGCGGCTACCTTCATGGTGGACAAAAACTGTGGCATACGCAAAATCTCACCATTGGTGAACCTCGGAGCTCTAGCCGAGGAACGAAAAGAAAGCAAAACAAAAAACAAAAAACCAACCAAACAAAACTAGAAGGCGAAGCAAAACTGTACCAGGTCTATTAATCCCTGGTTTTGTGTTCGTTTGTTCTAGTGTTTTGATTTGTTTATTAAAGATGTATAATAAATAATACGCACTACAAAAAAAACCACATTGGGCATTTGGCGTGATTTAGACGTAGAAAGTATTAATTACCTTATAGATAGATAGATAGATAGATAGATAGATAGATAGATAGATATGATTGAAAGTAAAAACAAAAAATAAAGGTGTTCCCATAATCTATGCAGTCATTTTGGAGTGAGGGTGTGTGTGTGGTGTGTGTGTGTGTGTGTGTGTGTGTGTGTGGTGTGTTTTTTATTATTTAAAAAAATTTTTTTCTTTATTCGAGGATAATGGAATAAGCGCTAATGTGCTTTTTTACATCCAGTCCCCGTGTGTATGCGGTTTTTGTAAATTCTGTCATCTGTTCCCACCGGCACACAATGGCCTACTCTTACGAAAAGCGGAACAGGATTTAACGTGTGTGCAGGATGTTCTGCGTGCGTTCGTACACAGGACTTCGGTTTATAGTCTCATCCGAAGGACTTTTAGGGAGAGTGGAGTCTGCTACTGTTACTACTGTTGTTGCTGCTACTGCTACTACTACTACTGCTACTACTACAATTGCTACTGTTGTTACTGCTACTACTGCTGTTACTGCTACTACTGCTGTTACTGCTACTTCTGCTGTTACTGCTGCTGATACTGCTCTTTAGGGTCAGGGAAAGTAAAGCAGCGGGGGAGAGGAGATGGGCGCCGTCCTCAATATGCTGGCCCTAGAGAAGCTGAGGTCTCTGACACCTGGCTCCCCTACGACCACATAGGTAATGGGACACCTTTACTTTTTACATACCACTTCTTCCTGCCCATCCCCTCCCTCCTCCAGCGTGCACACACACACACACACACACACACACACACACACACACACACACACACACACACACACACACACACATCTTGATTATTTCCCTTGAGTTTGTAATGTACAGTGTTAATGTATAATTCAACAGAGCAAATAGGGATGGAGGACATTACGCACATGCAACCACTTCCACATAAAACATTTTGCTTCTCAAAAATCGAGACTCAATCTGTCAACTCAGTCCCATTTCCGAATGACACATTCTTTGATAACATGTTCATAAAAGGTAGTTTGTTCTTAAAGAGAAAAATAAAAGACTGGAAACTTTTTCACATATATGCCTGAATGCCTACTTGCGATTTTTGTTATCTTAAGAATAAACATCAATCTCGTATCCATTCACACATTAATTTGACTATTTAACTAATGATGTTGGCTTGTTCATATTGTTTTTCGCTGGTTCACCTTCTTTCACACAAACATCACTGATGCTAACATCTAGAAACTGTTGTCGAAGTCTTTTCATAATTATTATAATGCTCTAATCATGTCGTTAAACATATCCTAACAAGTCTTGAGCGGCATTTCAGAAATTTCTACCAGAAAAAAAACCACAAACACACACTAACTGTAATTCAGTTTTTGCGGGCCATATGACCCATAGAAACAACCGTTAATCACATACTCTCATGTAAGGTGAACAGCATTACTTCTGATATCTAGACTGAATTATAACTATTATTGTTATTGTCACACACACACACACACACACACACACACACACACAGTCCTTCGGATGCAACTATAAACCGAGGCCCGGTGTGCGAACGCACGCAGAACATCTTGCGCACACGTTAAAATCCTATTCCACTTCTCGTAAGAGTAGGCCACTGTGCCGGTGGGAACAGATGACAGAATTTACAAAACCGCATACACACGGGGGCTGGATGTAAAAAAAACAAATCAGTGCTTATTCCATTATCCTCGATATAGGAATGTGAAGGAACGTGAAGGAAGGTGGCAGGATGGTTAAGACGTTTGCCTTCCAACAAGTAAATCGTGAGGTTCTGGGTTCGATTCCCAGCCTCGCCCTTTCTTCCCAGTTTGACCAAAAAAATCGAACTGAATGTCAAAGTCCTTCGGATGAGACTATATAAACCGAGGCCCCGTGTGCGAACACACGCAGAACATCTTGCGCACATGTTAAATCCTGTTCCACTTTTCTTAAGAGTAGGCCACTGTGCTGGTGGGAACGGATGACAGAATTTACAAAACCGCATACACACACAGGGGGCTGCATGTAAAAAAGCAAATAAGTGCTTATTCCATTATCCTCGGTATAAAAGAATAAACACACACACACACACACACACGCACGCACGCACACACATACACACACACAGTCTCTCTCTCTCTCTCTCTCTCTCTCTCTCTCTCTCTCTCTCTCTCTCTCACGAGCGTCTATCGGTGTCTCTAAAACAGCTTGAGGTGACATTTTCTCCGCGTTCGATCGGCTGGGAAACCCCATCGACACTTACACACGCCGTCCTCGCATCTGGCAAAATCAGGACATTTCTGGCAGAGGGAAACTGGGTTTAAACTGCAGTCACACTCCGTGAATTCCAGAGCTAAAGTCCTCCCGTCGTAATAGGCACGTACGTCTCCAAGAGAAATCGGAACCATAAGGAGAAAAAGGAACGGGATTTTGGTCTCTCGAACACGTTCCATTGCGCTACTGTTGCTGCTGCTGCTAATTCTGGTCCTTGTTGTTGCTTCTACTGCTGCTTCTCCTACTGCTGCTTCTTCTACTGCTGCTGCTGCCAGCTTGCAGTATAGAAGCCCAGACCTCCCGACAAGCAGATTAGACAGGAGTGGGTGAAACAGACAGCAGGAAAATGTAGGGATTTTTCTTTTGACGCCATTCGCTGTCCTTTTTAAAAACTCTGTGACGTCAATACTGTGTGATGTCATTAATTGACGCAACCTTTAGGGGAAAGAAAAACTAGACACGTTTTTCTGGCTTAGAATATAAGTAATAAGGCTCTTACCCCTATGGTGATGCTGGGGGAGGGTGGGGGTGGGGGGTGTTAGTATAAATAGCATCTCCACCTTCTGCAAA
>CM054165.1:20697475-20699975 GCA_028751875.1 Rapana venosa | reverse complement strand
CAAATTCTTTTATTTCGAGGATAATGAATAAGCACTCATGTGCTTTTTTTTTACATCCAGTCCCCGCCCGTAGGGATACATCTTACATACTCTCACACAGTAGAAACAAAGGGAAATTACCCTTTAAAACAAAACAAAAAATAAAACAAACCACAACAAAAAAGACCAAACAAATAAAAGAAACCCCCCAAACACCCCCTCCCCTCCAAAAAAAAAAAGAACAAAGAACAAAAAATACCTCAACAAAAAGAGCCCCCTGCCCCCCCCCCCCCCCCCCCCAAAAAAAAAAAAATAAAAAAAATAAAATAAACGGGGAAAAGAACAAAAAAACCAACAAAAAAGACGAAGAAAACGAGAAAAAACAAAGAACAATAACAAAAAAACAAGGAAAAAAAAAGAAAAAAAACCAAAGAAAAGACATAAAAAACAACAAAAAACAAACTTATCAAGTCATAAAAATAAACATAAACACATTGTAAAATGGTGCACATAGTTGTGACAACGAGATATTGAAATAGGGCATTCATTAAAATTCAAGTACAGCCGACAAGCCCAATAAAATAATGACAGTATAAAATATAAATATGTCCTTTATGAGGATACACAACAACTATAAGTAAAACAATAAAAGGAGAGAGAGAGAGAGAGAGAGAGAGAGAGAGAGAGAGAGAGAGAGAGAGAGAGAGTGTGTGTGTGTGTGTATTTAAGAGAGAGAGAGAGAGAGAGAGAGAGAGAGAGAGAGAGAGAGAGAGAGAGGGAGAGAGCGTCCCCAGACAGACAGACAGACAGAAACAGACAGACACACATACAGGCTGACTAAAACGGACAGACAGACGGGAACAAAGCAGAAAGAGAGATACATTTATTTATTTGTTTATTTTTTATTCATACCACTTAAAGTCACGGCAGATTTCTCTGCGTGAAATTCGGGCTGCTTTCCCAGGGGAAAGCGCGTCGCCACATGAGCAGCGCCACCCATTTTTTTCTTTTTCTATCTGCATGTGTAATTGTTTCCTTTTTTCTACAGAATTTTGCCATGGACAACTCTCTTGTTGCCATGGGTTCTTTTATGTGCGCTACATAATTATATGTAACACACGGGACCTCAGTTTATACCTTTATCTGAAAGACTAGCACCCAGACCACCACTCATGATCTACTGGATAGGAGGGGGGAGGAAAGTTTCGGGCCCAAACGGGTATCAAACCACCACCGCACACTTCCGGATCCCCGGACTTTTTGCTTTCTAGGCAGGCGCGTTACCTCTAGACCACCCATCCACCCAACACTCCTGATTTCCTGAAGGATCGGATTTCTTCATGAATCATGCACACTTATGGGCAGTTAAGTCCTTCCCCACACTGCAGATGATGTAAATCTGTATCAAGGGTCCCACTCACAGGCTGTTCCCACCCATTCACGGGGTAAACAATCACCACCTGCCATTAACTCATTCAGGGACGGGATAGCTCAGTGGTCAGAGACATTGGCTTTCCCCCCACCCCAAGCCAAAGTTAAACAGCATCAGGCGTGGTTACCGAGTCGACAGGGTGATCGAACGTTTATGCGCCTTGGCTTCAGTACAGTCCGCCCCCAGTTAACGCAGCTGTAAATGTGTACATACCTGCTCTCTTTAGGGTCAGGAAAGGTAAAGCAGCGAGGAAGAGGAGATGGGTGCCACCTTCTAAATGCTGGCCCCTTGTGGAAGCTGAGGTCTCTGACATCTGGCTCCCCCTATGACCACATAAGTTATGTGACACTTTTACCCTTTTACCTTTTATTAACTCATTCCATGGGGAGATGGGATAGAGGATGGGGGGGTCTAGAAGTAATGTAGCTGTTTAGAAAACGAAAAGTCCAGTTCGAAGTGTGTGGTGGTTTGATCCCTGTTTGTGCCCGAAACTTTGCCGATCCCCTGTTGACTAGACCATGAGTGGTGGTCTGGGTGCTAGTCTTTTGGATGGGACGATTAAACCAATGTCCCATGTGTAACACAAACCTAAAAGAACCCACAGAGAACAAGAGAGTTGTCTCTGGCAAAAATTCTGTAGCAAGAAAAAAGGCCCTCTGACAGGGAAACAGATAAACATGTACACAGAAACAGGAAGGAAAAATAATAGATGGTTCTCTCCATCACAGAAAGCAGCCCGAATTTCATGCAGAGAAATATGCCCTGACTTTAAGGGGTATACAATACAATACAACACAACACAAAAAATACAATCCAATACAATCCACTAGCCTGGTGGTTAAAACAATACCATTTTTTCCTCTTTTATTCCTTAAAGTCATCTCTAATCAACCTGTCTGTGGTAAGAATGCTCCAAATCAATATTTTTTTATATTCTTCTATTTGAGAATAAGGGAATAAACACTCATGTGCTTTTTACGTCCATTCCCATGTGTGCAGATTTTTAAAATGTTGTCATCCCTTCCCATCAGCACACAATGGCCTACTCTTTCGAAAAACAGAACAGGTTTTAACCCGTGCGCAAGATGT
>CM054165.1:20689975-20692475 GCA_028751875.1 Rapana venosa | reverse complement strand
TGGCGTTCCAGTCACCTTGCACAACGAGGATGTCTTTCTTGGGTGTTTGATTCAGAACCTCTTGTAAAAGAAAAATGAAACAAAAGAAAGAGCAGAACAATATAGGGCAGTCAACAAAAGAATCAGGAAGTCCATGACGGAGGCAAAAGAGAAATGGATCAGTGAACAGTGCCAAGACATTGAAGAAAACATCAAGAAAAACAATAGCAAGAAAGCATATCAGCTGGTGAAAGACCTGACTAGCACGAAACAGAGAAAAGGTTTAAATCCAAGACAAAAATGGGAAGTGTCTCACTGACGACCAGGATATTCTGAACAGATGGACGAATACTGCTCCGACCTGTATAACTATAGAACCGCGGGAGACCCAGAAGTCCTTAATGTACCCAAAAGGGCCAAGACACAGACAGTCACCCTATCCTCCGAGAAGAAGTGGAAACAGCAGTCAGATCGCTGAAAAAGGGAAGTCAGCAGGGCTGACAACATTCCAGCTGAGTTGGTCCAAGCTGGGGGAAGCCATGATCAGCGCCCTACAAGAATCTGAAACAAAGATCTGCAGACGGGAAAAGGGCCAACACCATGACGCAGTCACTCATCATCACCCTCCCCAAGAAAGGAAATCTACAACAATCCATAATTACCGCACAATCAGCCTCATATTCACCCAAGCAAGGTCATGCGGGCAGATAATATTGAATAGACTGAACCACAAGCAGAGACCATCATTGCTGAGGAACAAGCAGGTTTCAGAGCAGGGCGCAGCACAACAGAACAGATATTCAACCTCAAATACAAAGTGAGGGGTACCTTCAACATCAACAAGACCTTTACCACGAAATTTATCGTTTTTAAGAAGGCATTTGACAGGGTGTGCATGCAGCTTTGTGGGAAAACCATGAATTTGTACAGCATCAATGCAAACCTGATCAGAGTCATCAAACAGCTGTACAGCGAGGCCACCAGTGCAGTGTACTACAACAACAACATTGGAGAATGGTTTCGAACAACATTTGGGAGTAAGGCAGGGCTGTCCTACTCTCACCCACTCTTTTCAACATCTTCCTTGAGAGAATCATGGCTGATGCACTGGAAACATCAGAAGGATCAGTCAGCTTTGGGTTTGGCAAACGATCACAAACCTCCGCTTCGCAATGACATTGATGGAATAGCAGGATCAGAAAAAGAGCTTGCCACCTAACAGAACCTTGAATAAGGCCTCCAAAACAAGGGCATGGAAATCAGTGCAGAGAAGACCAAACTGATGACTAATAACCCCAACGGCATTAGCACTGATACAGGTTAAAAGACCAAACGGGAAAACAGTTCAAAGCTTCAAGTACCTGGGAGCCATTGTATCCGACCGGGGAAACCAAGCCAGAAGTAGTATCAGGACTGCACAGACAATAACAACTTTGCCCAAAACTAAACACCATCTGGAGAGATAAGAATATCTCACTTATCTCCAAGATCAGACAAATGCGCTCCCTTTCATATCCAAAAATTCCTGTATGCCTGTGAATCATGGACCCTGCCCTGCAGATTTGGAGAGAAAGTACAGGCATGGAGATGAGATCCCTTTCGGAACTCCTTGGCATCTCCTACAAGACCACATAAGCAACGAAAGCGTGCATAACAAATCCAGCAAACCATTGGACCCTATGAACCTTCTAACGATCGTGAAAAGCGTAAACTTAAATGGTAGGGGCATGTCACAAGATCCCAAGGGAATTACAAAGACAGTTTTAAAAAGGCACTGTCCAAGGAGGAAGAAGAAGAGGCAGACCAAGGAAGAGCTGGGAGGATAACATCAGCGAATGGACAGGCCTAGAACTCAACAAAACCCTGAGAAAGGCAGAACAGAGAGAGGAATGGAGGGAACTGGTTGTTGAGTCTTTGAGGGTGCCCCCACGGTCGTCAGACTACGGGACAGATAGATAGATAGATATGCTTTAGCCTGAACTATTCTTTATTTATTTTTATCATTTATTTAATCTTTTACTTATTTATTCTTTTATTTCGAGGATGATAGAATAATCACTCATGTGCTATTTTAACATCCAATCCCCGTGTATATGCAGTTTTGTAAAGTTTGTAATCCGTTCCCACCGGCACACAATGCCCTACTCTTTCGAAAAGCGGTTTTAACGTGTGCGCAAAATGTTCTGCGTGTGTTCGCACACGGGACCTCGGCTTATAGTCTCATCGGAAGATCTTTTAGGGAGAGTGGAGTCGGCACTGATGTTAACTCCAGAGGGAAAAAAAATCCTCTTAAACGAGATTCGAACCCGTGTCAGCAGATCACGAGCGCATCACTCTAACCACCAGGGTACCCCGTCCCTCCCGTCTTTTCATTTGTCTGTCTGCTGTCTGCTTCTCTCATGTCCCCCCTACGTCCTTTGGGACATGGGACTGAGTGAGAGTGAGAGTGGCTCACTCCTATCCCCACATCACACACGAATGTTGTGGATGTTGTTGATGTTGTTGTTTGTTTGTTGTTTTT
>CM054165.1:20674975-20684975 GCA_028751875.1 Rapana venosa | reverse complement strand
AAATGCGGATTAGTCATCTTCGGTCATGGGTTTGTGCCAGAAAATAAGATGGAATAGGAGAGAGTGGAATAATTATAAAATAAAAGTAAAGCTTTTCACATAACCTATGCGGTCGTAGGGGAGCGAGGCGTCAGAGGCCTCAGCTTCTCAAGTGGCCAGCATATCGAGGACAGCGCCCATCTCCTCTCCTTCGCTGCTTTACCTTCCCTGACCCTAAAGAGGGCAGGTACCCATTTACAGCTAGGTGAACTGGGGAACTGTACTGAAGCCAAGGCGCGCAAACGGTCACCCATCCACTTGGTAACCACGCTCGATGCTGCTTAACCTTGGCTGGGGGAAATCGAGTGCTCTGACCACTGAGCTATCCCGTCCCTTACCTAAATGGTGGTGGGGAAACGGTGGCGTACGCAAAAATCTCACCATTGGTGAACCTCGGAGCTCTAGCCAAGGAATGACAAAAAAGATCTGGAATACCTATTCAGCTTTTTTCTTCTTCTTGGTATGACAATTCTTTGTGCAGCAAATGCTTTGTTTTAAAAAAAAAAGTTAGCTAGTTATACCACTTTAAGTCACGGCAGATTTCTCTGCATGAAATTTGGGCTGCTCTCCCCGGGGAGAGCGCGTCGCCACAAGAGCAGCGCCACCCATTTTTTTTCCCTGTCTTCATCTGTAAATTTTGTTTTCCCTATTAGAGTGGCTTTTTCTACAGAATTGTGCCAGGAACAACTCTCTTGTTGCCGTGGGTTTTTTTTACGTTCGCTAAATAATTATATGTAACACACGGGACCTCGGTTTATCGTCTCATCCGAAAGACTAGCGCCTAGACCACCACTCATGGTCTAATGGATGGGGGAAAAGTTTCGGGTCCAAACGCTTGTACTGCTTACATATTTTTAGCATAATAACCAAGCAAAAGATATGATGTTTTTATGTTGCGCACATTTTTCTTTGTGTGAGAGAATAATTTAGATGTTTTTTTTTTCTCCGTAAGTTTGTTTAGACTACATGTAGAAGCGTTTGGGTCATTCTGTTGACACTGTTGCATTAGTTAGCCCATTAAATATTTTCAACACTCCAACGAGCCTTCTTGTGTGTATGTTTGTGTGTGTGTGTGTGTGTGTGTGTGTGTGTGTATGTGTGTGTGTGTAGATGGACATGCAGGGTGTGTGTGTGTGTGTGTGTGTGTAGATGGACATGCGGGTTTTGTCTGTCTGTCTGTTCAGGGGGGAGGCTAAGTTATTGTCACCCCTTTACAAGATTAAAAGGGGGTGCTCAGGATGCTAGATCACAGCATCCACCCCTGCACACGACCTCAATGATCCAGCAGCAGAGCAGGGCTGTTTCTGGCTGGTGTCCTCACGGCGTCCTAATCATTATCAGCTTCTCATAGACTTGGGGGACGGGATAGCTCAGTGGTCAGAGCACTTCCTTTCCCCAAGCTGAGATTAAGCAGCATCGAGCGTGGTTACCAAGTGGATGGGTGACCGTTTGCGCGCTTTGGCTTCTGTCGAGTCCCCCAGTTCACCCAGCTGTAAATAGGTACCTGCCCTCTTTAGGGTCAGGGAAGGTAAAGCAGCGAGGGAGAGGAGATGGGTGCCGCCCTCAGTATGCTGGCCCCTGGAGAAGTTGAGGTCTCTGATGCCTCGCTCCCCTACGACCTTGTAGGTTATGAGACACCTTTACCTTTTTAAAGGATGAGAACAGTTGCTGTCTGAGCGTTCGATGATGAAGAAACAATAATTAAATGTATAATTTTAGATGGGAAAGGACCGACACTATGAGAACAATATGATTATGTATGACAAAGACTAAGTGCTGTGTGTGGTTGGTAAAGGAGGTAAAGGAGTCCCATAACCTATAAGGTCGTAGGGGAGCGAGGCGTCAGAGACCTCACTTCTCTAGGGCTAGCATATTGAGGGCGGCGCCCATCTCCTCTCCCTCGCTGCTTTACCTTCCCTGACCCTAAAGAGGGCAGGTACCCATTTACAGCTGGGTGAACTGGGGGAACTGTACTGAAGCCAAGGCGCGCAAACGGTCACCCATCCAAGTGGTAACCACGCTCGACGCTGCCCAACTTGGCTGGTGGAAAGCGAGTGCTCCGACCACTGAGCTATCCCGGTGTGTGGTTGACTGGGCTAAAAAAAAACCAAGATTGTACTGAATTGGATTGAATTGGATTGGATTGGATTGGATTGAAAGCGTTTTCGATGAGAAACAACCGATATTCGAATCTGTGGATCGGTGGTCTAGAGGTAACACAGACCTGCCTAGAAAGCGAGGAGTCCTGGTTCGATTCCCTTCGTGGCCACGGAGAGAGAGAGAGACAAGGGGGGGTGGGAGGGAGAGAGATAGAGAGGGGGGAGGGAGAGAGAAGGGGGCAGAGAGAGAAAAGAGAGAAAGAGAGAGAGAGGAGGGAGAGAGAGAGGGAGGGAGGAGGAGAGAGAGAAGAGAGAAGGAGAGAAGAGAGAGAGAGAATGAGAGAGGAGAGAGAGAAATAAAAGTTGAAATTAAAAACGAAGTTTATTCAGTATAGGCCATAGCCCCTTCTGAATGGGATAAGAGGGAGAGAGAGAGAGAGAGAGAGAGAGAGAGAGAGAGAGAGAGAGAGAGAATTTGTTTTTGTACGCTATCTGCAATTAATGATATTTTTTGCTAATTAAGCAGAATTGTTAATTACCAGTGACTATTTAATGGTACCACCAAAACGCTAACAACAGCACACAGAGAGGGAGAGAGAGAGAGAGAGAGAGAGAGAGAGAGAGAACAGACAGACAGACAGACAGACAGACAGACAGAGATGACTCACCATCCGCCCTCCACTCCCCCCCCCCAAAAAAAAAAAAAAATTCTGAAAAGACAGACAGACAGATAGATAGACAGAGACAAAGAGAGACAAAGAGAGATGACCCCCCCCCTCCCCCTTCCCTTCCCCCCCTTCCCCCAAACAAAAAAAGTTTGAAGTAAAATAAACATTTCAATAACTAAAAAAACAACAACACACAAACAAAATCAAAACAGCCTTTCACAAGCCAAAAAAGATCTGTTTATTGAATGGTGCATAGATTTCGTTTCGTACATAAATCGAATCGTAAGAGGATACCCCCAAAATTATTTTCTGTTTATGTATGATAAATAAATACATGCAGTAAAAAAAATATTCTACAACGTAATCTTGTACATACAGGACAGAAACAGAAACACGTGGCATTACAAAAGAACATAAGCCCAAGGCAAGTAAACAAAATAATATCAACGTTTGCGTATATCAAGCAGTCACCCTGTTGTGTTATGGTTATCAAGCCGCATTCCTAGCTGGCGGGTCGTGGGTTCAAATCCCATGAAATTTTTTCCCCTCGTGGGGATTCCGGGGGGGGGGGGGGGCTGTCAGTACAAACAGCACCTCAAACTTCTGGAAAAAAATCTGTGCTTGGAATTCCCTCTTTTCTATCCCTCTCTTTTTTCTGCCTTGTTCCTTTTCTTCCTGTGTCAACTTCTTCTTGTCTAATTTTCTGCCGTCTTGGTCCATTCTCTTGCCCTTTTTTTCCCCCCAGAAAGACTTTGAATATTAAAATTCTCTCCCACGCCGAAGTCGGATGCGCTGGGTCTGACTTGTCAGGCGCTTAACGGCAGCGTGACGCATTTTAGCTCCTGTGTCAGACACTAATGGTTGCTGCCTGAGTGTTCGACGACGACGACGAAGAAGAAGAAGAGGAGGAGGGGGAGGGGGAGGAGGAGGATCCAAACTTCATGGTCTGTAGTGTCATAGAAGAACTACCATCGCAGGACATTGCAAATGGAAGCAAGGACATCTTGCTCACTCACTTACTCACTCATTTACTGAGAAGAAGAAGAAGAAAGATGGCTTAGATGGAAAAACAAGAAAATGCATTGCTTATTCAATGTACCATCTGGAAATAAATATTCGACTTATTTCCAGATGGTACATTGAATAAGAAATGCATTTGCTTTTTTTCATCGAAACCATCTATCTTCTTCTTCTTCTTCTTCTCAGTGAGTGAGTGAGTGAGTGAGTGACTTTGACTCACCCACTCACCCACACATCAACCCACTCACTCATCCACCCGCTCAACCACTCAACTACCCACCTACCCACTCACTCACCCACCCATCCAGACTTCACGGCTGTCCGAAGGACTTTTGGGGGAGAGTGGAGTCTGCACTGATGTTAACTCCAGGGGAAAGAAATCCCCCTTGGGACGGGATTCGAACCCGGGTTGTCAGATTGCGAGCGCAATGTTCTAACAACTAGGCTATCCCGTCCTCCCATGTATAGGTATGGCTAGGATGGTGTAGTGAGACTGGAATGAGAGGTGTGGGAACAGCAGGACAGACACGTCACAGAAGATGAGGCAGATTAAACTGACAACAATAAAAAAAAAGACGAAGGAAAAAAAAAAAGCATCCTCCTCCTCCCCACCCACCCCCCCTCCTCCCAAGGAAAAGAACCCCAAAACAAACATACCAAAAGGCCCCAACACAACAACAACAACAACAAAGCCTAACAAAACATTTGCGTAAGATCAAACCATCTAGTCGCAATAATGTATGAAGGAGCAGTAAGAATTCAGAGTTGCAGGCTCATTAGCATCCACGTTTTGTGTAGAATCTAAAGAATGATACTAATAATGATCAGTCGGTGAAATACACACACATATTATCTATCTACCTCTCTCTCTCCTCTCTCTCTCTCATCTCTCTCTCCTCTCTCTCACTCTCTCATCTCATCTCTCTCTCTCTCTCTCTATATATATATATATATATATATATATATATAATATAAATATATAACACAAATACACAAAATCACACATACAGACACACATACACACATACATATACACCCAAACATACACACACACTCCACACATACACCACACATACCCCCCCCCCCCCACAACACTCATGCAAATACACACACAGACACACACACAGAGACACATACACACATACACACACACATATCCCCCTACCCACACACACGCGCGCACACACACACACCACACACACACACACACACACACCACACACACACACACAATACATACATACATACAACATACATACATACACACATACATACATACACACACGCACATACACACACATACTCCCCCCCCCCCTCACACACACACATACTCCCCCCCCCCCCCCACACACACACACACATACGACAAAACGTAGGTGAAGAAAACAAGAGCACGTAACCAATTATAGCATCTTTCATCATGGCAACCATGTTTTCTAAATCTCTCTCTCTCTCTCTCTCTCTCTCTCTCTCTCTCTCTCTCTCTCTCTGTCTCTGTCTCTGTCTCTCTCTGTCTGTCTGTCTCTGTCTCACACAGAGCAAATAGCAGTTAGAAAAACAAAAACGACTGATAGTGATTAGAAGAAAAAAAAATATCTGTTTATAATACATGCAGTAAACAAAACACGAAATTTGCATCGTTAGTACATACACAAATCATAGAAAAAGTTTATATGTATTTGTAACAACAACAGGAATTAAAAAATATTAAAAAAAAAATATAGAATAGGTTGCTTGGAAATGAATATAGACCCATGTCAGCTTCTCTCTCTCTCTCTCTCTCCTCTCTCTCTCTTCTCTCTCTTCTCTCTCTCTCTCTCTCCTCTTCTCCTCTCTCTCTCTCTCTCTTTCTCTCTCCCTTTCTCTGCTCTGCTCTGCTCTGCTCTTTGTCTGTCTTTCTGTCTGTCTGTCTATCTCTCTCATCATTGCATGATGTAGTAAGCTTTCGGTTGCTAAATTGATCTCTCTTTCTCCCCTCTCTCTCTCTCTCTTCTTCGTATTCCCTCTCTCTCTCTCTCTCTTTTCTTCTCTCTTTCTGTCTGTCTTCTCTTTCTGTCTGCCTGTCTATCTCTGTCTTTCTCTGCCTGCCTGCCTGCTTGTCAGTCTGTATGCCTGTCTCTCTGTTTCTGTCTCTCTCTCTCTTTGTCTCTGTCTGTCTGTATCTCCCCCTCTCTCTCTGTCTGTCTGTCTGTCTTCATTATGTAATGTGAAAAGCTTTCAACAGCTAAACTGATCTCTCCTTCTCTCTCTCTCACTCTCTCTCTACTTCTCATCTCTCTCTCTCTTCTCTCTCTCTCTCTTACTTCACTGAGCTGACCAAGTTTTGCCCTGTTGCATAGCAACCAAATAATTATATATAATTATAATGTATCAAAGATACAAAAGTACTAATATAAAATAATGATATGTAATGGACCATACACACACATATATAATCATTTATATATATATATATATATAATAAGAGAGAGACATATATATATGTATATAGATATGGATATATATATATAAAGAGAGAGAGACATATATATATATATATATATATATATATATAATATATATATATATATATATATATATATATATATATACATATATATAAATTCATCGATTGAGCAAAGATTTATCAACAGACGGATTGAAATAATTTGTTTTCGAATGTTGGCAAAAATAATGGATAACAAAAATAATGATGATGGCCCCAACTTAGGACCCAATCTTCAGTAAAACAACAACAACAACAACAACCAAAAACAAAATCTTGACATAAATCAAATATTATTTTTTAGTCTTCTTAATCCAATGACAATTTTACACGTGATGAAAAGTACGTTTCTTTCTTAAAAAAAAAACCCATTGGAATGCAAAGTGCTTTGATTTGTTTGCTTTACAAAATTCAGCGCTATAAATTTTTCATTTTCTTGTTATTATAAATGAATAGCAAAAACCTGGAATGCGAGACTTAGATGGGTATGGGCCGGAGGACCCCCTCCCCCAACCCCCCCCCCCCAACAAAACAACAACAACCCACAAACAAACAAATCAAGACTTTCTCGTTCAGACATTACTGATACAGCTACACATGGGTTTGATTTGCGTATAGACAAAAAGCTGTTTTCCCCCTGAAATTTCAAAGCAAGCTATTCAGTTACCGTGTTTTCGCCAGTAAAAAAAACACCAACAAAACAAAACAAACAAAGCAAGCATACAAAGCAAGAAATGGCCACACGGCAAGAACCATCGGCCACACACCACTGTTAGGACAGTTTTTAACCAAAAGCAAATCCCATGCTCGCTTCATGCATTGTTCAATAGAGAAGTTCATGAATCCACTGTTCAATAGAGAAGTTCATAAATCCGTTGTTCAATAGAGAAGTTCATAAATCCGTTGTTCAGTAGAGAAGTTCATAAATCCATTGTTCAATAGAGAAGTTCATAAATCCATCGTTCAAAAGAGAAGTTCATAAATCCATTGTTCAAAAGAGAAGTTCATAAATCCAAGGTTCATGAGAGAAGTCCAGAAATCCAAGGTTCATGAGAGAAGTCCAGAAATCCCTTGTTCTTGAGAGAAGTCCAGAAATCCCTTGTTCTTGAGAGAAGTACACAAATATCTTGTTCTTGAGAGAAGTCCACAAATCCCATGTTCTTGAGAGAAGTCCACAAATCCCTTGCTCATGAGAGAAGTCCACAAATCCCTTGCTCTTGAGAGAAGTCCACAAATCCCTTGTTCATGAAAGAAGTCCACAAATCCCTTGTTCATGAAAGAAGTTCACAAATCCCACGTTTATGAAAGAAGTTCACATATCCTACGTTCATTAGAAAAGTTCACAAATCCCGTGTTCATGATTGAAGTTCACAAATCCCACGTTCATGAAAGAAGTTCACAAATCCCATGTTCAGAAAAGAAGTTCAGAAATCCCGTGTTCATGAAAGAAATTCACAAATCCCATGTTCATGAAAGAAGTTCACAAATCCCATGTTCATCATGCAAGTTTATTAAATCCCATGCTCATTTGAGAAAATCACATGTTTACCAGGTTCAACATAGGTGATTCTGAAGCGTGCCCCTGTGGCACTTCTCCCATGACAGTGGTGGAACACTTCCTCCAGACCTGTCCATCCAACACACCCAAACCTGAGGGCCGATATCTGGCCTACTGACCTGCCGATGAGGGACAAGCTCTTTGGACCCCTGGAGGGCCTTCAGCGTACGGCAGCATTTGTCAGGGCCTCAGGAGTTGCTGTCTGAAAGTTGGAAGAAGAAGAAGAATTTGAGAAGTTCACAAATCCTGCATTATTTAGAGAAGTTGGCAAGAGGCATGCTCATTAAAGAAGGTCACATGCCCAATATTCATGTGAAAAGTTCACAAATCCCACACTGCTCAGAGAAGTTAGCAAATGGTGGGCTCATTAGTGAAGTTCACAAATTAATCCAAATTTATAAATTCAGCATTCATAAGAAAATTCATAGACACCCATGCTCATTAGAGAAGTTCTCAGATCCTGGGTTCGTCAGAGAAAGTTGACAAATGCCACGCTAATGAAAGAAGTTGACAAATGCCAACTTGTCAAATGACACAGTCACAGAATAAGTTGACAGAAAGTCCAACTTGACAAATGCCAGGCACATGAAAGAAGCTGACAAATGCCACTTTGACAAATGCTAGACTCATGAAAGAAGCTGACTGACAATTTTGCCACTTTGACAAATGCCACGCTCACTCATGAAAGAAGCTGACAAACGCTACCTCGACAAATAATACCATGCTCACGAAAGAAGTTGAGCAAAACTCCAACTTGACAAACGCCAGGCTCATGAAAAGAAGTTGCCATATGCCCAGTTGACAAATAGCCACGCTTTCATACAGAAGTTGACAAATGCCAGGGTCATGAAAAAAGTACTAGGCTTGTCAAAGAAGTTGACAATTTCCATGTTGACAAATGCCACGTTGACAAATGCCCAGTCGACAAATCCCAGGCTCATGAAAAAAGCTGACAAATGCCCAGTTGACAAATGCCAGGCTCATGAAAGAAGGCTGACAAATGTCAGGTTAACAAAGGCCACGCTCTTGAAGAAAAACCTGACAAACGCCCTAGTTGACAAAAGCCAACTTGACAAAAGCCAAGGTCATACAAAAGCGGACCCCCAACCCCCCCCCCCCCTACACCCCACCCCCTCCCCCTAAGCAAGACTTATCCATACCAACACAAAAAAGACAAAAAAATCACCCAAAACTTCACACTCCATACAAAAGTTAACCACCAAAAAAAAAAAAAAAGAGCAAAAAAAAAACAACCCCAACCCCTAACCACCACACCATACCTCCAAAACACTCACTCATTTCTAAAGCAGCTCGCAGATACCACAACCGACATTAACATCAGCCGTGGTATTGGACGAGGTCGTCGTCCTCATCACCCTATTCTCCACTCCCTTCTTCTTGTCCTCCTTCCGCTTCCTCACCCACTGCAGCACAGCTCCGCCCACGAGCATCACCAGCAGCCCCAGGCCCACGCCCAGGACGACCATGCCCTCGGTCATGTAGTCCGGCATCTCGTACACCGTCACCTGCACGGTCGCGTTGTGCAGCTTGCTGGAAGCCTCGCAGAGGTACGTGCCGCTGTCGTTGACCCTGGCCCGCCTCACGGTCAGCGTCCCCGTGCCGTTGTCCGGGACACCGCTGGAGCTGTCCTGGGATCGGGGACTCCCTGCCGTGACCTCGCCAGGTACCACCTCGGGCGCCTTTTCCGAGGACGTGCGGCACTCCTGCCGTGTGGCCTTGCTCCGCCGTACCACCTGGGAGCTTCCAGCGTGAGGGGTTCCTCTTCTTCGCACAGGCAGGAGGTGAGGGGAGGGGTGAAGAGGAGGAGGAGGAGAAGAGGGAGGAGGGGGAGGGGTGGTGGGTGATGACGGAGGTGGGGCATGTGGTGGTGGTGGTGGTGTGTGTGGATGTGTGGTGTGTGGTGTGGTGAATTGGTGTGTTGTGTGTGTGTGTGTGTGTGGTGTGATGTGATGAATGTGTGTGTGGTGTGTGTGTGTAGGGGAGGGGGGTATTCTTTTCTGATCAAAACAAAGGTTAAGGATGGGAGGAGTTAAGAAGTGTGTGAGTTTTGTTTTTGTTTTGTTTTGGGATTTGGGGGTTTTGGGAGGGTTGTTTTTGGGTTTTTTTGGGG
>CM054165.1:20667475-20669975 GCA_028751875.1 Rapana venosa | reverse complement strand
CGATGTAGTTATCAGTGATGTGTGTGTGTGTGTGTGTGTCAAAGTCAAAGTCAAACTTTTATTTTCAGATGGTACATTGAATAAGCAGTGCATTTGCTTTTTTCATCAAGCCATCTATCATCATCTATCCATCAAGCCTCTGTGTGTGTGTGTGTGTGTGTGTGTGTGTGTCAGCATATTTGTGGATTCCAAATCGTGTCATATGATGATGATACTTTGATAACGAATTGCACCGACCTTGGACGTAGTCTGTATCAAGTGTTCTGTTTGTTTGTGTGTTATGGTAAGGGACAAGATAGCTCAGTGGTCAGAGCACTCGCTTTTTCTAAGCTAAGAAGGAAGGTGGAAGGATGGTTAAGATGTTTGCCTGCCAACAAGTAAACCGTGAGGTTGTGGGTTCGATTCCCAGCCTCGCCCTTTCTTCCCAGTTTGACAAAAAAGATCGAACTGAATGTCAAAGTCCTTTGAATGAGGCTATAAACCGAGGCCCCGTGTTCGAACGCATGCAGAACATCTTGCGCACACGTTTAATCCTGTTCCGCTTTTTCGGAAGAGTAGACATTGTGTGCCGGTGGAAACAGATGACAAAATTTACAAAACCGCATACACATGGGGACTGGATGTAAAAAAGCTAATGAGTGCTTATTCCATTATCCTCGATATAAAAGAATAAATAAATAAATAATAAGCTAAGGTTAAAGCAGCATCGAGCGTGGTTACCACTTGGATGGGTGACCGTTTGCGCGCCTTGGCTTCAGTACAGTCCCCCCAATTCACCCAGCTGTAAATGGGTACCCTGCCCTCTTTAGGGCAAGGGAAGGTAAAGCAGCGAGGGAGAGGAGATGGGCGCCGCCGCCCTCAATATGCTGGCTCCTGGAGAAACTGAAGTCTCTGATGTCTCACTCCCCTACGACCGCATGGGTTATGGGAACACCCTTTTACCTGTGTATAGTAGATTTTTTGTTAGTTTACTTGTCCGTTTCTTGTTTGTTTGTTTGTTGAAGCACTCAAGACATGCAGGATGCTATTATTCTGCGGTACATTTGAGGAAAACAGTAAAATCAGTAAGAAAATACTGGATTTATTATTTTTAATCTTCTGCTAGAGCTCTCTGGTTCAACAACTGTGAGATTTTTGGGTATGCGACCGTTTTTACCCACTATTTAGGCAGCCGCAATCCGTCTTTGTGGCTGGTGTCTAAACGTCACACTTGTGTGCATGCGCATTAAAAAATGTCATCCATTCCTACCACCATGAAATGGCCTACTCTCTCAAAAGGCATAACGGGGCTTATTGGGTGCGCAAGATGTTTATACGCGCGTTCGCACACGGGGTCTCAGTTTATAGTCTCATCTGAAGGACATTCAGGGAAGAGAGTTGTGTATATAGTATCATATCCTATATTTTGTGGCAGAAAAATTCTTAAGGCTGTGTTGTTGTACCTCTTGTTCTTGTTGTTATTGTTGTTGGCTGTAAAAGGCGGTTGTGCTTGTGATGTGTGTGTGTGTGGACGGGGGGGGGGGGGGGGGATCAGGTGGGTGGGTGGTGGTTGTGGTGGTTCTGAGGGGGTGGGGGGGCTGAGGTGTAGGTGTGTGTGTGTCGCGCGCTCGTGTGAATGCATGTACATACACACATCTATCTACCTACCTACCTATCTATCTATCTATCTATCTATCTATCTATCTATCTATCTATCTATCTATCTATCTATCTATCTATCTATCTATCTATCTATCTATCTATCTATCTATCTATCTATCTATCTATCTATCTATCTATCTATCTACTAATCTACTACTACCTATCTATCTATCTATCTATCTATCTATCTATCTATCTATCTATCTATCTATCTATCTCTCTCTCTCCATCTATCTATCTACCTCTCTCTCTCTCTATAATAATAATAATAATTTAAAAAAATAATAATAAATGGAATTTATATAGCGCTATATCTTGCAGAGACAAATCAAAGCGCTTGCACTCAACTCATTCTTACACAGTCATACAACCAGTGACAAGCAATAGTTCCATCAAGTCCAAATGTGCACACACACACACACACACACACACACACACACACACACACACACACACACACACACACACACACACACACACACACACACACACAGGTCACACACCCTGGCAGGGCAATAGAATCTTGGTTGTTGAAGGCAGGGAAAAACTATGAGATGAGGCAGGAGAGGAAAATCTTAGGTTTGAAATAAATATGTCTTGAGACTAGATTTAAAAGTGTCATAAGAAGGCTTTTGGCGGAGAGAGAGAGGGAGATCATTCCACATCAATGGACCAGAAATAGAGAAAGAGCGACGGCCGATGGTGGATTGGTTGAATCTAGGTATTCGTAAGGACAAGGTATCTGCAGCAGAGCGGAGAGAACGAGAAGGAGTGTACAAGTGAAGACATTCACAGAGGTAGGCGGGTGCTGTTTTGTGGAGACATTTGTAACAGAGGGTACTGATCTTATAGTTTACTC
>CM054165.1:20654975-20657475 GCA_028751875.1 Rapana venosa | reverse complement strand
ACACACACACACACACACACACACACACACACACACACACACACACACACACACACACACACACCGCACACACATACCCCGCGCACACACCCCCCACACCCCCCCCCCCCCGCGCGCGCGCGCACACACACACACACACACACACACACACACTTACACACACACACAAACGAAAAGGACCTATCAGCAAAATAAAAAGGTGACCACATCCTATTAGTTCCCCTTCTGATCACACAGTACTGAAAATATCCACTCGGATACATGTACACAAGATCTCACCATTCACAACAAACTGCACTAACGACAACCAACAACAACAACATCCACAACAACCACAACAACTACAACAGCGAGAGCAACAACTACCACAACCACAACCCCAACTTCCACAACAACATTTACAACAACCACAACAACAGCAACAACTACCACCACCACCACAACAACTACTTCAACAACATTTTAAAAACAACAACTACAGCAACAACAATAAAGATGTAACAAGAAAACCCCAACAAACGTCTCCCCCCCCTTCCCCTACGCGAGTGTGTGTGCCTGTGTGCATGTGTGCGTGTGTGCATGCGTGCGTGCGAGCTTGCGCACGCACACACAAACACACAAACACACACAATAGTAAAAGACTATCTATCTATCTGTCCCGTAGTCTGACGACCGTGGGGGCACCCTCAAAGACTCAACAACCAGTTCCCTCCATTCCTCTCTCTGTTCTGCAGTAAAAGACTACTCGCTTTAATAACAAACATTTCTTTGTTAGTTTACATCTCATGTCTTTTTATAATAATTTAGCCGCTTACCCATTAAGCATTCTCAAACCAATACAATAATTTTTGGGGGGTGGGGGAGAGAGAGACAGAGAGAGTGTTTAAAAACCCAGAAAAAAACAACAACCCCAAAACCCAACAAAAACAGAAACAAAAATGCAAAAGCAACTCACCTCAACCACAAAAACACACACGAACAGAAACAACGTCTACCCCTACTCCACTCCACTCGACTGCACTGCAGTCTACATGTAGACAAACACAAACACACACTCACACTCACACACACACATGGTCCACACCACACCACGAAGATCTGCTGAGCAGGACAGAAATAAAACTTGAATAGTTCTCTTCCACTATATATTATACTAGGCTAGACCAACCACCTACCTACCACTGTATGTTATGTATGTAGTACGTACGGTACCTTTACATGTAGGCCTACTTGTTAAGTGTAACGTAGTAGGCTCTCTGTCTCTCTTATGAAAGTTCCCAGTCTCTCTCTCTCTCTCTCTCTCTCTCTCCTCTCTCTCCTCTCTCTCCTCTCTCTTCTTTCTTCCCCTCACTCCCCATAAGGGCAAAGAATAGATGTTAAAAAAAAAACACCACATGAGTGCTTATTCATTATCCTCAAATTAAAAAAAAATTGACTTGACCTCTGTCTCTCTCTCTCTCTCTCTCATCGTCTCTCTCTCTCTCTCTCCTCTCTCTCTCTCTCTCTCTCTCATCTCTCCAATCTCTCTCTCTCTCTCTCATTCTCGACCTCCTCCTCTCTCTCTCTCTCTCTCAAGAGTTCCAATTTCTCTCTTTCTCACAAAAGTTCGATCTCTCTCTCTCTCTCTCTCTCTCTCTCTCTCTCTCTCTCACATCATCTCACTCTCTCCTCACTCTCTCTCTCTCCCACACACACACACACACACAAATGCGAGTTCTGACACACACTCTCTCTCTCATACACACACATACAAATAAGAGTTTCCAACACTCTCACTCTCACACACAAACACACACAAAATAATAAGAGTTCAAACACTCTCTCTCTCACACACACAAACAAGAGTTCTGACGCTCTCGCTCTCTCTCTCTCTCTCTCTCGCTCTCTCTCTCTCTCTCTCTCCTCTCTCTCTCTCTCTCTCTCACACACACACACACACACACACACACACACACACACACACACACACACACACACACCACAACACACACACAACACACCCCCACCACAAATAAGATACCAACATTTTCATCTCTCCACTCACACACACAAACAAGAGTTTGACACTCACACACACCACTACACACCACACACACACACACCCCACACACTACACACACACACACACACACACACACACACACAACACACACACACACAAATAAGAGTACCAACATTCTCCCTCACACACACACACACACCAAACAAGAGTTGTGACACAACACACACACACACACACACACAAATGCGAGTTCCGACACACTCTCTCTCTCTCACACATATAAATAAGAGTTCCAATACTCTCTCTCTCATACACACACACACACAAATAAGAGTTCCATTACCTCTCTCTCTCTCCTCTCTCTCTCTCTCTCTCTCTCCACACACACACAAACAAGAGTTCTGACACTCATTCTCTCACACACACACACAAAAATAAGAGTTCCAATACTCTCTCTCATCTCTCACACACAAATAAGAGTTCCAATTCTCTCTCTCT
>CM054165.1:20637475-20644975 GCA_028751875.1 Rapana venosa | reverse complement strand
TATTCCTCTCTTTGTTTCCTTCATGTTTCTTTTCTTTCCTGTCCCCTCCTTCTCGTCTAGTTTCTGTCTTCTTGGTTCAGTCTCCTGGTTCCGCCGGTTTTTGTTGTTTTACCCTTAGAACGAACAACTTCAAAGATAACTAGTTCTCTCCCACGCTGGGCCTGACTTGTCAGGCGCTTAACGGCAGCGCAACGCATTTTCGCTCATATGACAGACAACACTAGCTGCTGTCTGAGCGTTCAATTTTCTTCTTCTTTCTTTCATCTGCCGCTGGTGCCTTTCGGCGTCGCGGGGAGACACAGACGTCTGTCTACAGCAAGGCGGGAGGCTTGATGTAGTGACAGGTCATGGGCTCGCAGGGTGTCAGCCACGGAGTCGCTCCATCGTCTCCTTGGTCTACCTCTGGCTTTCCAGCCATTGTATTTGGTGGTGTATGCCCGTAGGGCTGGCTGGTTGGGCGGCATTCTAGTGAGGTGACCAAACCACCTGAGCGTTCATTGGGAAGAGGAATAAGTGAAAGGCTGCACACCGGTATTAAAAAATCACTCTTTTCCTTCTGTTTTTCTATGTGACTCTTATATTCATAACGCACGTATTAAGGCATCCACAGAAATAAAAACCACTTTGTGTGGAAAGACTATCCTCTGATTAAAAAATCATGTGATTTTGAACAAATTTGGTAAGTTTCAATTTTTTTAATTTTTCAGCAAACACTGTACCCCCTCAGTCCTTTGTCGTCTGCTAGCTTCCTTACCGCAATATGCATGCGCGGGGTCAACGCTGTAGGAATAATAATAATAATAATAATAATAATAATAATAATAATGTATGGAATTTATATAGCGCTGAATCTTGTAAGCTACAAATCAAAGCGCTTTTTTTATGCGTGTGTATGCGGTTTTTTAATTTTGTCATCTGTTCCCACCGGCACACAATGGCCTACTCTTTCGAACAGCGGAACAGGATTTAACGTGTGCGCAAGATGTTCTGCATGCGTTCGCACACGGGGCCTCGGTTTATAGTCTCATCCGAAGAACTTTGACATTCAGTTCGATTTTTTGGTCAAACTGGGAAGAAAGGGCGAGGCTGGGAATCCAACCCAGAACCTCACGATTTACTTGTTGGCAGGCAAACGTCTTAACCATCCTGCCACCGTCCTTCCCATACAGGCAATCCTCATTTGATAATTATTTACAACTTTCTCGTGACTACCTGGTATTGCTCTATGTCCTCAATCCCCCCCCAAAAAAAAAGTGCACAGTCCATTTTTTTCATGCTTAAAAAAATCTGTGAAAATCACCAACATTTTTTTTTCCACTGGCACTCTATACAAGATACTACATGACCCCCCAAATTAATACCGGTGTGTAGCCAAAGCGGACAGGTTCAAGGGAGATAAGAGCTCATCCCTGGGTCTGGAAACTTCCTGTGGAAACTTTACCCTAACTCCTGTCCTTCACCAGACGGGGTGCCTGCCTACCAAGGCACAGGCTGCAAACTCGCAAGACAAAACCATTCTACATCTGACATGTCCTATTGTGTCTGTGTGAGCTTGCGAATCGGGTAAAATAATAAAGTTTTCCCTGGGGGAAAGTTAAGGGGGTACTTGTTTCAAGTTCATAATGTCAACTGAGGGTTTTTTTCCTTCTTTTTGTTCTTCTTTTTGTTCTTCTTCTTCTTCTTCTTCTTCTTCTTCTTCTTCTTCTTCTCCTCCTCCTCCTCCTCCTCCTCCTCCTCCTCTTCTCCTCCTTCTTCTTCTTCTTCTTCTTCTTCTCATCTTCTTCTTCTTCTTCTTCTTCTTCTTCTTCTTCTTCTTCTTCTTCTTCTTCTTCTTCTTCTTCTTCATCTTACGCTCAGACAACATCTATTGTTGTCTGTTATATAAGCGAAAATGTGCCCCACTGCCGTGACTTAAGCGCCCTGACAAGTCAGGCCCAGCGCATCCGACCTTGGCACAAAAAAGAATTGTTATCTTTTAAGTCTTTGTGTGGGGAAAAAAAAAGCGCCAGCAGAATGGACCAAGAAGGCAGAAAATAGACAAGAAGGAGGTGAGAGGAAGAACAGGAACAAGGCAGAGAAACAAAGAGAAGGATAGAAAAGAGGGAATTCATAGCAAAGAATTTCCAGAAGGTGGGGGTGCTATTTATAATGAAAGGCCCACGACATCCCTATGGGGATAACTGGGTTTTTAATCTATATTTTAATTATCTTTTTATTGCTATTACTTTAGGGTGATGTTGTTTTCGCGTGTGGGTTGATATAAAACCCACGTGCTAAGTAATATTGAAAAATAACATTCAGTTATGTTTGGACGAGGTTCGCGCAGTTGAAGGCTTTAATCCAGTTAGGGACAAGAAGAGCATTTAAGGACATCACAGACAGATGCGTCTTTCTACCTATAATATTGTCAAGAAATTGACCTAGCTTTTAGCTCAGATGGTGGAAAAGCTTACTTGAACAGAAAAACCTATATAGAGAGTGTTACCTTTAATACACACACATACACACGCACGCACGCGAACGCGCGCGCGCTGGCACGCACGCACGCACGCACACGCCAAAACAACACAACACAACACACACACCACTCTCCCCCCACACGCACACACAACACAACATCCCCCCTCCCCACACACACAACACAACACAACGCAACGCACGTGCGCGCGCGCAAAACAAAACACACACACACACACACACACACACGCGCGCGCGCACGCACACACACAACTCCCCCCCCCCCCACCTCCCCACAAAACACGCACACAACACGCACACACATACACACACAACACAACACTCACGCACTACTCCCTCCCCCCCCCACCCAAACACAACACACACACACCACCACCCCCTCACCACACCCACATAATACAAACACACGCACGCAACACACACACACACACACACACACACACACACACACACACACACACACACACACACAACACACACACACACACACACACACACACACACACAACACACACACACACACACACACATGCACACACGGAGAATGGATGTAGAAAAAAAAGCACATAAGTGCTTATTCCATTATCCTCGATATAAAAAAATAAACTAAATAATAAAAATAAAAGAAATAACACACACACACACAGACAACACACACACACACACACAGACACACACACACACACACACACACACACACACACACACACACACACCACACACAACACACACACACACACACAACACACACACACACCACTCCCCCACACAATACAACACACCCCCTCCTATTATCCTCGATGTAAAAGAATAAAATAAATAAATTAAAATGAAATAAATAAATCAAACACACACACACCTTTCCCCCCCCCCCCCCCCCAGGCCCCCCACCCACACAAACCTAAACACACACCCCCACACACAGCACACACACCACACCTCTCCCACACACACTCGCCCCACCCGCCCCCCCCCCCCCCCCCTCCGCCCTCCCCGCCCCCACACACACACATGTCCCTTGTCAAAATAAAATGTCAGCATAAAATTTCAGAACAAAGAGAAACCCTGCATAAAACATCTTGCTCCCTACTAGCTAAATTAGAAAACAGGAACACACCATAGGGAAAGTGATCGATCAAATGAAACATATTATATTTTTTATATTTTTTTATATTTCATTTTATTCTTTTATTTCCAGGATAATGGAAATAAGCACTTATGTGCTTTTTCTTAAACATCCAGTCCCCGTGTGTATGCGGTTTTGTAAAATTCTGTCATCTGTTCCCACCGGCACACCATGGCCTACTCTTACGAAAAGCGGAACAGGATTTAACGTGTGCGCAAGATGTTCTGCGTGCGTTCGCACACGGGCCTCGGTTTATAGTCTCCTCCGAAGGACTTTTTTTTAGGGGAGAGTGGTATACAGTACAATTCAAATCACTACAATACAATGCAATGCAACACAATACAATGCTTCAATCCCATGGGTCCATGAAGTCCCGGATTCGAATCTCGGCGGCAGCATCTGGTGAATTAAAAGGTGGGGATTTTTACGATCTCCCAGGTCAACTACTTCAAGTGCAGACCTGCCAGTGTTCACCATTCCCGTCGTGTATATTACACACAAACAGAAAATCAAATAATACACGCACGTTAAAAAGATCCCGTCATTCACCTCAGCATTCGGTGGGTTAGGGAAACACGAAAATACACCAGCGTATATCCATTATCCTTGATATAAAAGAAGAAAGAAAGAAAGAAAGAAAGAAAGAAATACAGCCCGAAGTCGGAATGCGTCTACCTTCATCGTGTGTGTGTGTGGGGGGGGGGGGGTGACCCGGCCACATACGCAAAATCTCATAATTGGTGAAATCGGAGCTCTAGCCGAGGAACGAAACAACAACAACAACAACAACAACAACAACAACAACAACAACTCCAAACACACAATTATATCATAAGCAAACAAGGATACAGAAGAGGTCTTTAAGGTATCAGCTACAACTTAGTTTTAAACCCTCACCCCAAGGATGGGGACGGGATAGCTCAGTGGTCGGAGCACTCGCTTTCCCCCAGCTAAGGTTAAGCAACATGAGCATGGTTACCACTTTGGAGGGGTGACCGTTCGCACGCACGCCTTGGCTTCAGTACAGTTCCCCCAGTTCCCCCAGCTGTAAATGGTACCTGCCCTCTTTAGGGTCAGGGAAGGTAAAGCAGCGAGGGAGAGGAGATGGGCGCCGCTGCCCTCAATATGCTGGCCCCTGGAGAAGCTGAGGTCTCTGACGCCTCGCTCCCCTACGACCACATAGGTTATTTAGCGCATGTAGAAGAATCCACGGCAATAAGAGAGTTGACCCTGGCAAAATTCTCTAGAAAAAAGCTTCTCTTATAGGAAAGAAAAAAAATACAGTTGCAGACAGGAAAAAAAAAGGGTGGCGCTGCTCTAGTGGGGACGTGCTGTCCCCGAGGAGAGCAGCCCGAATTTCACGCAGAGAAATCTACCCTGAATTTAAGGTGGTATGAAATGAAATGTAACAAGAAGAATAATGAAACTATACCACAAAACCCACACCAAAAAATCTACACAAACTACAACTACACGGGGGAAAAAGAAGGAAAAGTAAAACCCATAAACAAATCCCCAAAATCTAAACTGGGGGAAGAAGAAAGTAATGAAAAAACACAAAACACACCCCGGAAGCAAAGCTGAACCTAGGAGGGAAAAAAACTGAATTTTGGTCGGGCAGGCAGTCGGCAACACCCGAGCTGTAAGCGTTCAGCCTTTTTGTTGCCTCTTGTTCTGTGTTGCCAAAGATTTCTTTGAATATAATGTGTTTTTCACCACAACACACGTGAAAGAAGATATGGAAAAGGACAAAAGGGGTAATATAATATTAATAATAATAAAAATAAAAAATGGAATTTATATAACGTTTAAACTTTCACTATCTCCCCTTGTATATTATATTTTTATATATTTTAATATATATATTATATATATATTTAAAATATATAATAATATATATATATTATATATATATAATTCGAGGAAGTGGAATAACACTCTGTGCTTTTTTACACCCAGTCCCCCTGTTTAGCTGTTTTGTCAATTTTGTCATCCGTTTCCCCCGAACACAATGATAACTTTTGAAAAACGGAACGGATTTAACGGTCCCCAAAAATGTTCGCAGCGTTTGACCCGGGAGACCCCGGTTTTTAGTCTCATCCTAAGGGGCATTGACTTCAGTTCGATTTTTTTGGTTGCAAACTGGGAAAAAGGGCGAGGTGGGGAAACGAACCCAGAACCTCATGGGTTTTCTTATTTTTTGGCAGGCAACGTCTTAAACCCTCCTGCCCCCCGTCCTTCTTTGGTTCGGGATGGGAGTCTGGCAACGGAGAGATGTAAGTTTCAGCCTGTTGTCCTTCTTGTTCAGTATTATGCCCACATTTTTTGAAAACAATGCTGTTTTACACCAGCAACATCGTGAAAAAGGATAAAATGTGACAGAAAGGACAAAAGGGTTTTAAAGTACGTGTGTTGTGTACTTTTTTTATAACTTTGATAATTTTTATGGCAAAGTAGTTTACCTCAGGAAAAGAGAACGAGGGGAAAAAAAAAATGGGAGGGCAAACGAGCGAGCGAGCGAGCAGCACGCACGCACGCACCCGCGCCCCAAAAGACACAGACACAACCCGACACACACACACACACACACACCACACACACACACACTTAAATCCTGTTCGCTTTTCGTAAGGTAAGCCATTGTGTGCCGGTGGGAACTGATGACAAAAATTTAAAAACCCCATACACCGGGAGGTAAAGGAGGAGGTAAAGGAGTCCATAACCCATAAGGTCGTAGGGGGGGCGAGGCGTCGAGACCCCTTCTCAGGGGCCGCAATTGGGGCGGCGCCCCTTTTCCCTTCCCTCGCTACACCGGGACTGGATGTAAAAAAAACACATAAGTCTTATTCCTTTTCCCGATATAAAGATTAAAAAAAAAAAAAAAACAACACAAGAGGAAAAAAAAACAAGGAAAAGGAAATTGGGGGCAACAAACCACACACACCACACAACACACACACAACCCAAAACACCACACACACCCCACACACAACACACACCACACCCACAACACACACCACCCACGCGCGGCGCGCGCGCGGCGCGCGAGCGCGCACGCACACACTTTGTTCCTAGTTCTTGTTAAAAAAGGGGAAATTTTTTTTTGTTTGTTCTTTAGAAAGATTCAAAAGGGTTTCCCCTTTCTAGCTTTTAATTTAGGCGTTTGTGTTAAAAACTTTTCAAAAGCTGTTCATTCTGGTAGGTCTTAAATCGGTTTCCATTTACTTGTCCACCTGGTGGTGTTTTTTTTTTTTATGTATCTATTTTTTCTTTTTACCCCATGAAAGGAAAAGGGAATAAGCATATTACTTTTGTTTATCTAGTCCCCCATTATGTGTTTAGTAAATTTGTCATCTGTTCCCCCCGGCACGCAATTTCCTATCTTTTGAAAAGCGGAAAAAGGTTTAAGTGTGCGCAAGACGTTCTGGTGGTTCGCACCGGGGGCCCCGGTTTATAGTTCATCCCGGGTGTGGTGTGTGTGTGTGTGGTGGTTTGTGTGTGTGTTGTGTGTGTGGTGTGAGTGGTGGTGTGTTGTGTGTGTGTGGTGTCGTGTGTGTGTGTGTGTGTTTGTGTGTTTGTTGTGTTGGGGTTCGTGGGTGTGTGTGTGGGGTGTGTTGTGTGTGTTTTTTGTGTGTGTGTGTGTGTGTGTTGTGTGTTGTGTGTGTGTGTGTTGTGATGGTGTGTGTATGTGGTTTATGTGTGTGTATGGTGGTGTATGTGGTATGGTGTGGTGTGTGGTGTGTGTGTGTGAATTTGTTAAAACTGTAATCGTCGTTGGTTGCATGTGCAGAGTCGGGGGGGGATTCCCGTCGTGTATATTACACACAACAGAAAATCAAATAATACACGCACGTTAAAAAGATCCCGTCATTCACCTCAGCATTCGGTGGGTTAGG
>CM054165.1:20624975-20627475 GCA_028751875.1 Rapana venosa | reverse complement strand
CTGTCCATCCAACACACCAAAACCTGAGGGCCGATATCTGGCCTACTGACCTGCCGATGAGGGACACACTCTTCGGACCCCTGGAGGGAGGGAGGGCCTTCAGCGCACTGCAGCATTTGTCAGGGCCTCTGGAGTTGCCTTCTGAGCGTTCGATGAGGAAGAAGAAGAATCCCCAAATTTTTTTTATTGAATAGGGGGGGAGGGGGGGGGGGGATGGCAGCAGTGGGGTCAGCACTGATGTTATAAGTCCAGGAGAAAAATCCCCTCGAACAGGATTCAAACCCGGGTCAGCAGATGGCGAGCGCAATGCCCAAGGTTCTAGTCATCACGCTATCACATGTTCTCTCTCTGTCTCTCTCTCTCTCTCTCTCTCTCTCTCTCTCTCTCTCTCTCTCTCTCTCTCTCTCTGCTCTCTCTCTCTCTCTCTCTCTCTCTCTCTCTCCTCTCTCTCTCTCTCTCTCTCTCCCTCCCTCCCTCCCTCCCCTCCCTCCTCTCTCTCTCTCTCTCTCTCTCTCTCTCTCTCTCTCTCTCTCTCTCCCCCTCTCCCCCTCTCCTCCCCCTTCTGCAGTTAGAGTTGTTTGCAGCGAACAAACATTGAGATCGTGTGTGTCAACATTATGAACATTGTCAATTTGCCAACCAGCACACACACACAGTGTACAAACAAGAAGAGAGAAGTGCAGCGTGCAGACATTGAGCTAGACTGTACACATTGTTTATTCATTTATTCATTCATTTGTTTATTTATTTATTTATGTATTTATTTATTTATTTATTATATTTTCGTTTCTGGGCTACAGGTATGAGGGTTTATCAATGGTGAGATTTTCCGTGTGCAACCGTTTTTGCCCACTATGAAGGTAGCCGTAATGCGACTTCGGAGTCACGGTGGTGGAGTATGCTGGGTATGTTCGTGTTTCCCTAACCCCACGAACGCTAATAACTATTGATTACAGGATCTTCAATGTGCAGACTTGATCTTCTGTATGTGTATGTACGGGGACGGGATAGCTCAGTGGTCGGAGCACTCGCTTTCCCCCAGCCAAGCTAAGCAGCGTCGAGCGTGGTTACCACTTGGATGGGTGACCGTTTGCGCGCCTTGGCTTCAGTACAGTTCCCCCAGTTCACCCAGCTGTAAATGGGTACCTGCCCTCTTTAGGGTCAGGGAAGGTAAAGCAGCGAGGGAGAGGAGATGGGCGCCGCCCTCAATATGCTGGCCCTAGAGAAGTGAGGTCTCTGACGCCTCGCTCCCCTACGACCTTATAGGTTATGAGACTCCTTTACCTTTTTACTTTTTATGTGTATGTAGACCTACACGAGTGGAATGAAGGCACTGGCAGGTCTGCTGTCCTTGGAAGTTGATCTGGGAGATGGTAAAAATCCCTACCCTTAATTCGCCAGATTCTGACGCCGAGTTTCGAACCCACGACTTCATGGACTCCTTGTGATTGAAGTCGTCAGATAACCTCGACCACTCAGCCATGTATGTTTGTCCGTCGCGTTCGACGATGACCTCCAAAACAGCAGAGGAGGCAGCTGCTGTTTCGGAAATTGGGGCAGAAATTTGATTATAGTGGAGATGCCTTGCCCACAGTACATCCCCACTCTCTCGGCCAAGTGGGCATAAGGACAGTCAGCGTTGGAGATGTTCTCTAAAGGCCAACCAGCCCCCCACTCTTCCATAGCGTCCGTCCTAAACATGGTACAGACTGACAGATTGTCAAACAGCACACACGGGGGTACAGATAAGTGTGTGAAGGGTACAGACATTGAGCCTAAACATGGTACAGACTGACAGACTGTCAAACAGCACATAGGGGTATACAGATAAGAGTGTGTGAAGGGTACAGACATGGAGCTATAGTGCGTAGACATTATACACGTTGACACTTTGTCAACAGTACACAGAGTGTACGGATAGGTTGTGTTGTGTTGTATTGTTTTGCATTGTGTTGTGCTGTGTCGTATTGTATTGTATTGTCTTGTGTTGTGTTGTGATGTGTTGTTTTTGTGATGTGTTGTTTTTGTATTGTATCGTGTTGTATTGTATTGTATTATATCGTGTTGTATTGTATTGTATCGTATTGTATTGTGCTGTATTGTGTTGTGTTGTAATGTGTTGTTTTTGTATTGTATTGTGTAACATTGTATTGTATTGTATTTTTTAATATATATTTATTTTATTTCGAGGATAATGGAATAAATACTCATGTACTTTTTTGCATCTAGTCCCCGTGAGTATGCGGTTTTGTAAATTTTGTCATCTGTTCCCACAGGCACACAATGGCCTACTCTTCACAAAAGTGAAACAGCTTTTAACAGATACGCAAGATGTTCTGCGTGCGTTCACACACAGAGCCGCAGTTTATAGTCTCATCCCAAAGGATTGTATTGTATAGTAATGTCTTGTATTGTATTGTATTGTATTGCATTGTATTGTATTGCACTGTATTGTATTGCACTGTATTGTATTGTATTGCACTGTATTGTATTGCACTGT
>CM054165.1:20589975-20614975 GCA_028751875.1 Rapana venosa | reverse complement strand
ATGCGGTTTTGTCAATTCTGTTATCGGTTCCCACCGCCACACAATGGCCTACTCTTACGAAAAGCGGAACAGGACTTTACTTGAGCGCAAGATGTTCTGTGTGTGTTCACAAACGGGGCCTCGGTTTATAGTCTCATCCGAAGGACTTTTGGGGAGAGTGGAGTCTGCACTGATGTTAACTCCAGGGGAATATATCCCCTTGAACGGGCATCGAACCCAGATCGTCAGATTGCGAGCGCAATGTTCTAACCACTAGGCTATCCTGTCCCCCGTATATACCCGCTTCTAGAACGTCTATCTTGGAGTTAACATCAGTGCCGACTCCACTTTCCTCAAAAGTCCTTCAGATGAGACGAAGAACATCTTGCGCACACGTTAAAACCCGTTCCGCTTTACAGAAGAGTAGGCCATTGTGTGTTGGTGGGAACGGATGACAGAATTGACAAAACTGCATACACACAGGGGGGCTGGATGTAAAAAAAAAAAAAAAAGCACAGGAGTACGTATTCCGATTATCCTCGAAATAAAGTAAGAAAATAAATCGAAAATCCTCGAAATAGAATAATAAAAAATAAAAAAATAAAAATAAAATAAAATAGAGACATGTTTCAGGGCATCGCAGTGTACACGGTGGAAGTGAAGCTTGAGGATGGCGCCTCCGACTTTTACCGAGAGCTGGCGGAGATCACCGAAGGGTGTCACGTGACCCTGGAGCAGCGCACGCCCATGGAGGACGTGATCACGGCCATCGTCAGCCATCTTGTGAGCGCAGACAAGATGGAGGTCAGAGTAGTGTTAGAGAGTTTCGGGTTTGTTTGTTTTCTATTTTTTAACCTCTGAATGGTGGAAGAATGTTTTCCTCTTGTAGTGTTTGTTCTTTTAATATAATCGCGGCAACCTCTCAGATCTTCCTGCATCAGGGTGTTTATTCTTCTTCTCCTCCTCCTCCTCCTCCTCCTCCTCCTTTTCCTTCTTCTTCTTCTTCTTCTTCTTCTTCTTCGCAATTCTTCTTCGCAATTCTTCTTCTTGTTCTTCTTCGCAATTCTTCTTCTTGTTCTTCTTGTTCTTCTTCTTGTTCTTGTTCTTCTTCTTCTTCTTCTTGTTCTTGTTCTTCTTCTTCTTCTTCTTCTTCTTCTTCTTCTTCTTCTTAGCAATTCTTCTTCATAGCAATTCTTCTTCTTCTTAGCAATTCTTCTTCTTCTTCTTCTTCTTCTTCTTCTTCTTAGCAATTCTTCTTCTTCTTCTTCTTCTTCTTCTTCTTCTTCTTCTTCTTCTTAGCAATTCTTCTTCTTAGCAATTTCTTCTTCTTCTTCTTTTTCTTCTTATTCTTCTTCTTCTTCTTCTTCTTCTACCTCGAAATGCTCAGACAGCAACCATTGTTTTCTGTCATATGAGTGGAAATGCGTTCACACTGCCATTAAGCACCCGACAAGTCAGGCCCAGCGTATCCGACTTTGGCATGAGAGAGAGAGTTGTTATCTTTTAAGTCTTTCTGGAAAAAAAAAAGGCAAGAGATTGGACCAAGAAGACAGAAAATAGACAAAGAAGGAGGTGACAGGAAGAAAAGGAACAAGGCAGAAACAACGAGAGTGATAGAAAAGAGGAAATTTCCGGCATCCCCACGGGGGATGGCAGGGTTGTAAACAAGGTAAAAGGTCAATGGGTAAAGGTAACCCATAACCTATATGGTCGTAAGGGAACGAGGCATCAGAGACCTCACTTCTCTAGGGCCAGCATATTGAGGGCGGCGCCCATCTCCTCTCCCTCGCTGCTTTACCTTCCCTGACCCTGAAGAGGGCAGGTACCCATTTACAGCTGGGTGAACTGAGGGACTGTGCTGAAGCCAAGGCGCGCAAACGGTCACCCATCCGCAAGACTTACGCATTAATACGTGCAGATTTACACGCGCGCGCGCGTACACAACCACACACAACCAACACACACACACACACACAACACACACACACACACACAACACACACACATACACACAACACACACACACACACACACACACACACACACACACACACACACACACACACACACACACACACTCACACACACACATACACACAGAGGTGAACAATTTAATACTGGGATTCCCTCACAGTAGCAAACATGGCCCAGGCCAAAAGCTATCTCAGTTATTGATGTCAGCTAATTGCCAAGCCCTACACTAAATTGTTGTTATGTTGTAAAATGTTATGTTGAGATTGCCATCAGCCATGACAAGCTTTTAACAACCTGCACTCTCCATGAAAGGAGAAAAAAAAATCCTCTGAAGTCGAGGTATGACTGCCTACAATTATGGCGAGGTACTCAAAAACAGTCATACACGATGCAAACTTCTCATTCAGTCGTGTGCAATTTCAAATCTCACAGTGATTCCCCGGTGGGATGATGAGTGAGTCAGAGTGCACATCCTGGGTAAACCCCTAGAGCGTTAATCTGGGGAACGCACAACAACAACAACAACATCAACAACACCATCAACAAAAAACAGTCATATATGCAAACTTCTCAATCAGTTGTGTGCAATTTCAAATCTCCCAGTGATTCCCAGGTGGGATGATGAGTGAGTCAGAGTGCACATTCTGGGTGACCCCCTAGAGTGTTAATCTGGGGAACGCACAACAACAACAACATCATCATCATCATCATCATCATCATCATCATCATCATCATCATCAACAACAACAACCACCAACAACAAAAACAGTCATACATGCAAACTTCTCATTCATTTGTGTGCAGTTTCAATCTCACAGTGATTCCTTGTGGGATGATGAGTGAGTCAGAGTGCACATTCTGGGTGACTGACCCCCAGAGTGTTAATCTGGGGAACGCACAACAACAACACCATCATCATCATTAACAACAACAACACCAACACCTACAACAAAAACAGTCATACACGCCAACTTATCATTCAGTTACATGCAATTTCAAATCTCACAGTGATTCCCAGGTGGGATGATGAATTGAGTCAAGAGTGCACATTCTGGGTGAACCCCCATAGTGTTAATCTGGGGAACGCACAACAACATCAACAACAACAATACCAACAACAAAAACAGTCATACACGCAAACTTCTCATTCAGTTGTGTCCAATTTCAAATCTCACAGTGATTCCCAGGTGGGATGAATTGAGTTAGAGTGCACATTCTGGATGAACCCCCAGAGCGTTAAGCTGGGGAACGCACAACAACATCAACAACAATAACACCAACAGCAAAAAACAGTCATACACGCAAACTCCTCATTCAGTTGTGTAATTTCAATCTCACAGTGATTCCCAGGTGGGATGATGAGTGAGTCAAGAGTGCACATTCTGGGTGAACCCCCAGATTGTTAATCTGGGGAACGCACAACATCAACATCAACAACAACAACAACACCAACAACAAAAAACAGTCATACATGCAAACTTCTCATTCATTTTTTGTGCAATTTCAAATCTCCCAGTGATTCCCAGGTGGGATGATGAGTGAGTCAGAGTGCACATTCTGGGTGACCCCCTAGAGCGTTAATCTGGGGAACGCACAACAACAACAACATCAACAACAACACCAACAACAAAAACAGTCATACACGCAAACTTCTCATTCAGTTGTGTGCAATTTCAATCTCACAGTGATTCCTAGGTGGGATGATGAATTGAGTAAGAGTGCACATTCTGGGTGAACCCCCAGAGTGTTAATCTGGGGAACGCACAACAACAATACCACCACCATCATCATCATCATCAACAACAAAAACAACAAAAATAACAACAACAACACCAACAATAAAAAAAAACAGTCACACATGCAAACTTCTCAATCATTTGTGTGCAATTTCAAATCTCCCAGTGATTCCCAGGTGGGATGATGAGTGAGTCAGAGTGCACATTCTGGGTGTTAATCTGGGAAACGCACAACAACAACAACAAACGCTGTTACAGGAGTTTGAACAGCAAGTGGTGGACCGCGAAGGCGACGACTACAACTACGACATGGCGCGACTCTTCGCCACACTGCGTCACCATGATGACGTCACAACGATGACGTCATCACGTCCCCACACGCCCTCGCCGGGAACGCCCCAAGCCTCAGACTTCGAAGACGTCGACGACGACGACGACGACGAAGAAGAAGATGACGCTTCCCGTGAAATGACGTCACCGGTACCGGAAGTGACGCAACAGGTGACATCCTCCTCGTCATCGTCGTCGTCATCAGCATCATCATCACGCACTCATGAACCTTCCGTCCTAAGATCTGTGGCAGCTGGGCGATTGCGGCGATCCAAAACTGACCCGGTTTGGCTCAGAATCGAAGAGGAGGCGAAAGAGACGGCAGCGGTGGCTCCTGCGGTACGTTCATCGCCTTCCGAAAGGAAATCTGGGAGGGTAGAGAGTTCCCGAAAGAGACCCGGTCTGAGGAGAGGCATGACTTCTGGGTGTCTGGACGGAGAAGGAGGGGTGGGAGGAGGAAGAGGAGGAGGAGGAGGAGGAGGGGGAGGGGCGTGGGGCCGTGGTGGTGGTGGTGGTGGTTCGGTAGGGAATGCAAATGCTGAGGTCAACGATGTGTACAAGGTAGGTGTGTGTGTTTTGTGTTTGTGTTGTTGTTGTGTTTTGTGTTGTGTCGTGTTGTGTTGTGTTTGTGTTGTGTTTTGTTGTGTTGTGTTGGGTTGTGTTGTATTGTCAACAGAGTAAAGGCGTTCTCATGGCTGTGTTGTATTGGTTTGTATTATCTTTTCCCCCTCTTGTTTCATCTCAAATCTATCCCTGCCTAAAACAGCCCAAACCCCATCACCCTGCCAAAGTGTATATAACCTTTGTGTGTGTGTGTGTGTGTGTGTGTGTGTGTGTGTGTTTTATTTAATTTATTTATTTAATTTATTTATTTATTAATTTATTTTATTCTTTTATATATGTGTGTTTGTGTGTGTGTGTGTGTGTGTTTGTGTGTGTGTGTGTGTGTGTGTGTTGTGTGTGTGTGTGTGTGTGTGTACATTTGAATTTGTTAACTCTGTTAATTGTATTAGTTGTATGTTTAGGGGTGTGTTGAATGCAAGCGCTTTGATTTCTTTTTGCAAAATAAAGATCTATATAAATTCCATTTATCATTATTGTCAACACAGTAAATGCTCTCTGATGACTTTGTTGTGTTGTTTTGTATTATCTTGTCAACAAAGTAAAGGTCTTCGCATGACTTTGTTGTATTGTGTTGTATTGTCAACAGAGTAAAGGTCTTTCCATTCATGACTTTGTTGTATTGTTTTGTCAACAGAGTAAAGGTCTTCCCATGACTTTGTTGTGCTGTTTTGTATTGTATTGTATTGTCAACAGAGTAAAGGTCTTCCCATGACTTTGTTGTGTTGTTTTGTATTGTATTGTCAACAGACTAAAGGTCTTCCCATGACTGTGTTGTATTGTTTTGTATTGTCAACAAAGTAAAGGTGCCCCCATGACTGTGTTGTGTTGTGTTGTATTGGCATCAAAGTAAAGGTGTCTCCATGACTTTGTTGTATTGTATTGTATTGTCAACAGAGTAAAGGTGCCCCCATGACTTTGTTGTGTTGTTGTTTTGTATTGTCAACAAAGTAAAGGTCTTCCCATGACTGTGTTGTATTGTTTTGTATTGTATTGTCAACAGAGTAAAGGTTTTCCCATGACTGTGTTGTATTGTTTTGTATTGTATTGTCAACAGAGTAAAGGTCTTCCCGTGACTGTGTTGTATTGTTTTGTATTGTCAACAAAGGTTTTCCCATGACTGTGTTGTATTGTTTTGTATTGTATTGTCAACAGAGTAAAGGTCTTCCCATGACTGTGTTGTGTTGTTTTGTATTGTCAACAGAGTAAAGGTCTTCCCATGACTGTGTTGTTTTGTTTTGTATTGTCAACAGAGTAAAGGTCTTCCCATGACTGTGTTGTGTTGTTTTGTATTGTCAACAGAATAAAGGTCTTCCCATGACTGTGTTGTGTTGTTTTGTATTGTCAACAGAGTAAAGGTCTTCCCATGACTTATGCAGTCTTGGGGAAGAGAGGTATTAAGAGACCTTAGCTTCTCGTGGGGGGGGGGGGGGGGGGGGGGGGGGGGGGGGGGGGGGGGCTAGTATTTTGAGGGGCCTACAGTGCCCATCTCTCTCCTCTCTCTCTCTCTCTCTTCTCTTCTCTCTCTCTCTCTCCTCTCTCTCTCTCTCTCTCTCTCTCAGTCTGTCTGTCTGTCTGTCTGTCTGTCTCCTGTCTGTTTCTTTGTCTGTCTCTCTGTCTGTGTGCGTATGTGTTCTTTCCTTCTCTGTCTTTGTCTCTGTCTCTGTTTGTCTCTGTCTCTGTGTGTCTCTCTCTGTGTCTCTGTCTTTCTGTCTGTCTTTCTTTCTCTCTGTCTCTGTCACTACTCTCTGTCTCTGTCTGTCTCTGTCTGCTTTCTGTCACTCTCTCTGTCTCTGTCTGTCTCTGTCTGTCTGTCTGTCTGTCTCTCTCTCTCTCTCTCCTCTCTCTCTCTCTCTCTTCTCTCTCTCTCTCTCTCTCTTCCTCTCTCTCTTTCTCTCTGGGGACGGGATAGCCTTGTGGTTAGAACATTGCGCTCGCAATCTGACGACCCGGGTTCGAATCCCGTTCAAGTTGAACCTGTCGGAGCCCATCCCTCTCCAGGTAGCAGACGCATGCTGGGTATGTTTAGGTCATCCATCGTTTTACGGATGATGCTTAAATGTGAACTATTTCCGACCTAGTATCTTCTCCCCGTAGGTATGTCCCTAGTCCGTTCCTACTTTCAAGGGACGTCTCCATCTCCCTGCCTTAGTAGCGTGTGTGTGTGTGTGTGTGTGTGTGTGTGTGTGTGTGTGTGTGTGTGGTGTGTGTGTGTTTGTGCGTGTGTGTGTTTGTGTGCGCGTGTGTGTTTGTGCGTGTGTGGGTGTGTGCGCGTGTGTGTGTGTGTGTGCGCCTGTGCGTGTGTGTGTGTGTGTGTGTGTGTGTGTGTGTGCGTATGTGTGTGTGTGTGTTTATTTTAATTTAATTTTATTTTATTTCTTTTATATCGAAGATAATGGAATAAGCACTTATGTGATTTTTTCACATCCAGTCCCCGTGTGTATGCGGCTTTGTAAATTCTGTCATTTGTTCCCACCGGCACACAATGGCCTACTCTTACGAAAAGCGGAACAGGACTTAACGTGTGCGCAAGATGTTCTGCGTGCGTTCGCACACGGGACCTAGGTTTATAAGTTATAGTCTCATCCGAAGGACTTCTGGGGAGAGTGGAATCTGCACTGATGTTAACTCCAGAGGAAAATATCCCCTCGAACGGGAATCGAACCCGGGTCGTCACATTGCGAGCACAATGTTCTAACCACTAGGCTATCCCATCCACGCGCGCTTGCGCACGCACGTGTGTGTGTGTGTGTGTGTGTGTGTGTGTGTGTGTGTGTGTGTGTGTGTGTGTGTGTGTGTGTTCGTTTTAACGTATATCCACTAAAAAGTGATGTGTGTGTGTGTGTGTGTATGTGTGACTTTAAAATCTGTTAAATCTTTTGGGAACGGTCGCATGTGTGTGGATTGTGCGAATGGAAACGATTTGATGTGTTTGGTTTACAAGATTCAGCGCTCTAAAAATTCCATGTTAATAATAATAATAATAATGATACTACTACTACTACTACTACTACTAATAATAATAGTAATAATGTATGGAATTTAATAAGCGCTGAATCTTGTGAAGCAACAAATCAAAGCGCTCAGATGAAGATTTTTTTTTCGAGGATAATGGAATAAGCACTGATGTGCTTTTTTTTTTACATCCAGTCCCCGTGTGTATGCGGTTTTGTAAATTTTGTCATGTTTTCCCACCGGCACACAATGGCCTACTCTTTCGAAAAGCGGAACAGGATTTAACGTGTGCGCAAGATGTTCTGCATGCGTTCGCACACGGGGCCTCGGTTTATAGTCTCATCCGAAGGATGATGATACTACTACTACTACTACTTCTACTACTACTACTACTACTACTACTACTACTTCTACTACTACTACTACTACTACTACTACTACTACTACTACTACTACTACTATTTGTTGTTGTTACTGCCATCATCATCACCACCACCACCACCACCCCCACCCTACCACCACCACCACCCACCATACCACCACCATCCTCATCACCACCACCATCCTCACCACCACCACCACCACCACCACCACCACCATTATAATTTTTATTATCATCATCATTATTATTAATAATACTATCATTATTCTTTTTTTCTTCTACGAAAAGTGGATGGTGGGAGCTTTCACATAACCATCCGCAAGACACTTTACTACCATTAACTTCATTGCTACGAACACCCACAACGTTTCACAACTTACCCTTAATCAAAACCATTCAATCATTTTGGTTTTTTTATTACCGTGGTGTGTGCGTTCCTCAGATCGACCGGGAAGCCCCTACCAAGCGAGAGAACGTCTCGCCACGGACCTTCACTCTCCGCCACCTCTCCTGGTCTCCATGGAAACTGGTGATCTCCCCCTGCCTTGCCCTCCCCGCGCGGAAAACCCGGATGACTGGGAGCCTCGCTCTGACGAATCCGAACAACATGTCGGCTACCGCCGAAAAACCATCACCCACAACAACAACAACAACGACGATGTGAGTGCGGCGTTGTACGAGCTAGCTCTGCAAACGGAAGGGAGCCCCAGAAAGCGCGTGGTTTTCTACAAGTTCCTGTCAGATCTGGCCCAAGGTTCGTCCTGGGAGGACCAGCTTTTGTCTCGGAGGGATCTGCGACTGAAAGTGAGTGAAGCGGTGGGAAAGAAGTGCGGCGTGTTCCTGCGCCTGGCCCCTCTGGCGGTGACGGGGAAGGGGCGGGCGCAGAAAGTAGTGCAGGCCGCTTTGCACAAGTATGACTACGCCTGGAATGATGTGCAAGGCTTGAGCCGATCTGTTGTCAGGCGTGTGGAGTTCTTTTGAATGTACATGTGTGGGGCGTGGAGGGGACCACTGTTGGTTTGGAGTGAGGTTTGTGTGTGTGTGGGGGGGGGGGGGGGGGGGGAGGGGGGGTGTGTTGGTTGTGTGTGTGTGGTGTGTCAGTGTTTGTTTGTGTGTTTGGGTGTGTTTGTGTGGGTGGGTGTTGGTGTGTGTGTCGTGTGTGTGTGTGTGTGTGTGTGTGTCGTTGGTGTGTATGTGTGTGTGTTTGTGTGTGTGTGGTGTGAGTTTGTGTGTGTGTGTGTGTGTGTGTGTGTGTGTGTGTGTGTGTGTGTGTTTGTATGGTGGTAAGAAAAGAGACTTATTCTTGGTGGGATTTAGGGAATAGTGTGTTGTGTGTGGGGAGGGGGGGGGGGGTGGATGGGTGGGGGTTTGGGGTTGGTATGGTGTGTGTGTGTGTGTGTTGAGAAGGGGGTTTGTGTGTGTGGTACAGTGTGCGTTTGTGTGTTGGAAAAAACCATATTGTTGGGATTTAGGGACTGTGTGTGTGAGAGAGAGAGAGAGAGAGAGGAGAGAGAGGAGAGAGAGAGAGAGAGAGAATGTGTGTGAGTGTGTGTGTGTGCGTGCGTGCGTACATGCGTGCGCGTGTATGTGTGTGTGTGTTGTGTGTGTATCTGTATGAGTGTGTGTGTGTGTGTGTGTGTGTGTGTGTGGTGTGTATGTGTGTGTGTGTGTGTGTGAATTTGATATTTGTTAATCCTATTGTTTGTGGACGGTTGCATCCATGTAAATGATTTGAATGGAAACACTTTGATTTGTTTGCTTTACATGATTCAGCACTATATAAATTCCATACATTTTATTGTTGTTGTTATTATTGTTATCATCGTCATCATCATCATCATCTCATATCGTTGTTGGGATACCAGATGGTCTTTCAGTACAAATACTCTTTTATTCTTGTCTAGGAATTTCACCATTTCTATCACTCACTTTGTGATTAATTTGCGTTCACTGGTTGTACTGTTATAGAAGGCTGGATGTAAGAAAGTAACTGTCGTGCTTATTCCTTCACCTTCTGAAAATAAGATTTAATCAATCAATCAATCAATCTGTCAATCAATCAATCAATCTGTCAGTCAATCAGGCAATCTATCTATCTGTCAATCAATCAGGCAATCAATCAGTCTGTCAATCTGTCCGTTTTTGTTTTTTTTAACCTGTCCTGTCATCTCTCATGCTTATTTTCTGCCTTCCCGAGGCCATTTCTCCTGACCTTTATTTCGAACTCTTCTTACAAATATTGTTTTTTTTCATACGTTATAATGATATTATGCTCGTACTGTTTTGTTCTGGCAACCAGGTGGTGATATTGTAAACACTGGGGTGGGCACAGAATGTCCACTCTGCAGTATTATTTCGCTTTTTTGGGGGGAGGTCTGTATTATTTTTGTGGGGGACGGGATAGCTCAGTGGTCGGAGCACTCGCTTTCCCCCAGCCAAGTTAAGCAGCGTCGAGCGTGGTTACCAGTTGGATGGGTGACCGTTTGCGCGCCGTGGCTTCAGTACAGTTCCCCCAGTTCACCCAGCTGTAAATGGGTACCTGCCCTCTTTAGGGTCAGGGAAGGTAAAGCAGCGAGGGAGAGGAGATGGGCGCCGCCCTCAATATGCTGGCCCTAGAGAAGTGAGGTCTCTGACGCCTCGCTCCTCTACGACCTTATAGGTTATGGGACTCCTTTACCTTTACCTTTTTATTATTTTTGTACTTTGGAGTGTTTATCTTCTTTTTTTACGCTTCTTTTGTAACCTGGGGATGATAGATTAAGCAACATGGTTGGCTTCCTCGGTAAAGTAAAGATATCCCATAACCTATAACGTCGTAGGGGAGCGAGACATCACAGACCTCTACTTCTCCAGGGGCCAGCATATTGAGGACAGTGGCGCCCATCTCCTCTCCCTCGCTGCTATACCTTCCCTGACCCTAAAGAGGGCAGGTGCCCATTTACAGCTGGGTGAACTGGGGAAACTGTACTGAAGCCAAGGCGCGCAAACTGTCACCCATTCAAGTGGTAACCACGCTCGATGCTGCTTAACCTTGGCTGGGGGAAAGTGAGTGCTCTGACCACTGAGCTATCCTGTCCCCGGTGTGGCCTGGTTTGTTAGCCTTAAGGAATAAAATGATTTAAGTGCTGTGTCATTTAATGGGTTGTGGTTTTTGTGTGTGTGTGGAATGATTGATGGTGTTGGGTGTTTGAGGGGATTGGGGAAGTGTTGGTTTTGCTGTGTGTGTGTGTGTGTGTGTTTGTGTGTGTGTTGTGTGGTGTGCGTGTTTGTGTTTTTGTTGTGTGTGTGTGTGTGGTGTGTGTTGTGGGTGGTGGTGCGCGCACGTGCGTGCGTGTTGTGTGTGTGTGTGTTGTGTGTGTGTTTGTGTGTTGGTGTTGGTGGTTGTGGGTGGTGGTGCGTGTGTGTGTGTGTGTTTGTTATGTGGTGTGGTGTGTGTGTGCATCACCCGTCGCAAGCTCAAGGCCATAGATATCCAAACTTTCTCTACCCAAGCTGCTGAACGCCTATCACAAATCCCTGACCACTCTGACCCGTCTAAACACTCAACACTGTTCTTGGCCAACTGCTCGATGAGCACGCGCTCCCACGACCTCATTCTTCTGATAGGCCCTGCGCCCATGTACACCATGTTTATCTGGTCGCAAAACGCAAACGCCGACAACTCGAGCGACAATGGCGAAAAAAACAAAAACTGAATAAGTAAACAACTCTTTCAAAAGCAAATCAACAAAGTCGAAACCTTTAATCCATTCAGCAAAGACAAAGTATTACTCTGCTCAAGTTCTTGATGCTACGTCCATGAAATCTCTCTTTTCCCTCACTCAACTTTCTGGGATCCGCAAAGGCAACCCTCTACCCACTGTTCACGCCCTTCCGAACTTCCTGCTATATTTTTTCATTTTTCTTGACAAAGTCCGCAACATTCGCTCCAGACTGGATCAGACTTCTTTCCCAACCCGCACCTCCTGATCCCAATTCATGGCATTCCTCTCCTTTTCTTTCATCCAACAAGTGAGAATGAAATCAAGGACAATTCTGAAAGAAATGACAATAAAATCATGTGATCTCGATCTATACCTGCTTTCTTCTCATCGGGGCATTCCACGCTCATACCCACTATCACGAAAATAGTAAATCATCTTTTCTCTCAGGAATTTTTCCATCAGCTCTCAAAACTGCTATAGTTACCTCTACTCAAAAAGCACGACTCGACCCTAACATTCTGAAGAATTTACAGGCCTTTTTTCTACCCTACCTTTTATCTCTAAAGTCCTTGAAAAAGTTGTTCTGAAACAACTAAATAGCCATCTCATGCCAACAATCTCCTTCCCTTTTCAGTTGCCTATCGTGCCAACCACAGCACCAAGACCACCTAGTACACACCTTAAAACGCTTTTGCACACTTTGATCAGGAAAATCTCCTTCTCACTCTCCTCGACTTGTCTGCGGCCTTTGACACTATAGCCCACTCAATTCTTCTCTACCGTCCCCAAAATACGTTTGGTATTAAAGACACAGCCTCACCTGGTTCAGTTCATACCTTACAGACCGATTCCACACAGTTACATTAAATAAGATTCAATCAGCACCTGCAAACTGGAATTGGGGAGTCCACGGGGTCAGTTCTCGGCCCTGTTCTTTTCACTCTTTACTCTGCCCCACTTTCACATATAATAAACCGTCATCAAATCAGTCATCATTTTTATGCAGACGACTCTCAGATTCTTAGCAGTGAAACTCCCGAAAATCTGCCTTCTCTCTTGACAAATATGTCCTGCTGCCTTCAAGATATTCAAAATTGGATGATAGAGAACAAGTTACAACTAAATGCAGATAAAACCGAAGCCATGCTTATAGGGACCAAACACAAACTCTCTTCTATAACAACAGATTCAATAGAAATCGGCAATACGTATGTCCCTCTATCCACTGTAGTGAAATATCTAGGGGTAGTTATCGATAACACGCTCTCCGTGCAAAAATTTATCACCCAAACCTGCCAGTCGTGCTACTATCAATTACGGCGCATTAGTGCAGTTCGAAAGTATCTGTCATGATGCAACATCCAACTTAGTCAATCTCTCATTCTCTCACGTCTGGACTATTGCATTCTTTCTGGCTGGTCTGCCAGCATTTATCTATCCACCCTTTTCAACGTATACAAAATCTGCAGCTCGACTAGTCCTCAGAAAGAAAAAATCTGAGCACATCACTCCCCTCTTGCGATCTCTCACTGGCTGCTGTGCCACAGAGGGTAAACTATAAGATCTGTACCCTTGTTACAAATGCCTCCATAAACAGCACCTTCTACCTTGTGAATGTCTTCACTTGTACACTCCTTCTCGTTCCCTCGCTTACTGCGGATACCTTGTGCTTAAGAATACCTAGATTTAAGCAGTCCCCTGTTGGCCGTCGCTCTTTCTCTGTTTCTGGTCCAGTGATCTGGAACGACCTCCCTCTCTCCCTTCGTCAAAAGCTATTATGATGCTTTTAAATCCAGCTAAAGAGCATTTATTTCAAACCTAAGATTCTCCCCTCTTGTTTCATCGTATTTCTGTCCCTGCCTCAACAACCAAATCCCCCCCCCCTCCCCCCCCTCACCCTGCCGAATGTACAACCTTTGTTGTGTGTGTGTGTGTGTGTGTGGGGTGGGCGCGCGCGGTGTGTGTGTGTGTTTACATTTGTATTTGTAAAAAACTGTTAATTATGCGCGTGTGTGTGTTTACATTTGAATTTGTAAAAATCTATTAATTGTAACTGGCTGCATGTGAAAGACTAGGATGAATGAAAGCGCTTTGATTTGGGTTTTTTGAAAGATATAGCGCTGTATAAATTCCATGTATTATTATTTATTATTATGTGTATGTTTGTGCGGTGAGGAGGGGAGAGAGAAAGAGAGAGAGAGAGAGAGAGTGAGAGGAGAGAGAGAGAGAGAGAGTGTGTGTTGTGAGAGTGTGTTTATGTGTGTGTGTGTGTGTGTGTGTGTGTGTGTGTGTCTGGTTTTCTGTGTGTATGCGATGTGAGTGCGTGAAGAGAGAGAGATATATATAGAGAGTGTGTGTATATGTGTGTCTTTATCTGTGCTGTGTTCTTCTTTAATTCAACGTCTTTTCACATCACGTGATATTAGAAAGTGTGATTCAGATTCAGATTCAGATTCAGAATATGTTATTGCCATTTAAGTCAAGTAGACTTATTTGACACGACAACAAGACAAGCAAACATCAGTTATAATCATCTCTTTGGCTCAAAATGATGTACGCTAAAGCATGTTGCATTTTACTTCTCATTTTCTCTTTTCTTAAAACATTCATACACATATTTGATGATATCTGCTTGATAGATATCAACTGTGATTATGTCACTTAATTTATCTATACAAAATTTAATGTGTGTGTATGTGAGTGTGTGTGTATGTGTGTTTGTGTGTATGAGAGAGAGAGAGAGAGAGAGAGAGAGAATGAGAAGGATGAGAGATGAGGAGAGAGAGAGAGAGAGAGAGAGAACATACATGCGTGTAGATCTTTGTACATATTTGTGTATAGTGTGTGTATGAGTGTGCAGGCGCGCACGTGTTTGTGTGTGTGTGTGTGTGTGTGCGTGTGTGCGTGTGCACGTGTGTGTATGCTGTGTGTGATTGTGTGTGCGTGTTTTATGCGAGTGTGTGTGTGTATGTGTGTATTTGGGTGTATATGCATGTGTGTGTGTGTGTGGGGGGGGGGGGGGGGGGGGGGTTATCGAGGATAATGGAATAAGCTTTCATGTGCTTTTTTACAGCCAGTCCCCGTGTGTATGCGGTTTTGTAAATTTTGTCATCTGTTCCCACCGGCACACAATGACCTACTCTTTCAAAAAGCGGAACAGGATTTAACGTGTGCGCAAGATGTTCTGCATGCGTTCGCACACGGGGCCTCGGTTTATAGTCTCAAACGAAAGGATGTGTTTGTGTGTGTGTGTGTGTGTGTGTGTGTGTGTGTGTGTGTGTGTGTGTGTGCATAGGTACTGTATACTCTACATCAGCTAGGTATCTGTAGGCCTACATAGTTGTGATGTTTAAAAAAGAACTATATCATGTTAAAAAATCAAACGGAATCAAATTTAACTTGAACAATAACAACACAAATCTTTTAATAAAAACCGACCGACTGGACTCTTACTAAAGCCTTTCACTATTTTTAACATTTTAAGATTATCAAACAAGATGTCTGTGTGGGATAAACTAGCAGAGTCAGTGTTAGACAACCAAGCCATTTGGGCCCGAAACTTTTCCCCCATCCATTAGACCATGAGAGGTCTGGGCGCTAGTCTTTCGGATGAGACGATAAACCGAGGTCCCGTGTGTTACACAAAATTATTCAGCGCACGTAAAAGAACCCACGGCAACAACAGAGTTGTCCCTGGCAAAATTCTTAGAAAAAAAGCCACTCTGATAGGGAAACAAATACAGCTGCAGACAAAAAAAAAACAAAAAAAAGGGTGGCGCTGCTCTTGTGGCGACGCGCTCTCCCCCGGGGTAGAGCAGCCCGAATTTCACGCAGAGAAATCTGCGTGACTTAAAGTGGTAAAATGAACTGAAAATGAAATAAAAATGAAGCTGGCAAAAAAGAGTATAACAACAACAACAGCAACAACAACAACAACAAAAAGAACAATACATTTCCAAAGAGCAAAGGGGAACAAAAGGGGGAAAAGCAGTAACAGCAAAACACCTTAATTAATGTGTATGCACAGCTACCGTGCATGTGAGCAAGTAGGCCTACATGAATAATATAATCATGAGCGCCTCTTATCAAAGGGGGACGCGATAGCTCAGTGGTCGGAGTACTCGCTTTTCCCCCCAGCCAAATTAAGCAGCGTCGAGCGTGGTTACCAGTTGGATGGGTGACCGTTTGCGCGCCTTGGCTTCAGTACAGTTCCCCCAGTTCCCCCCAGCTGTAAATGGGTACCTGCCCTCTTTAGGGTCAGGGAAGGTAAAGCAGCGAGGGAGAGGGAGGAGATGGGCGCCGCCCTCAATATGCTGGCCCTAGAGAAGTGAGGTCTCTGACGCCTCACTCCCCTACGACCTTATAGGTTATGGGTCTCCTTTACCTTTTTTCCCCCCCTCTTATCAATATCACTGCCCGTGCGTAACAAAATGCTGTACGAAATGTCACCAGTCTTTCCGCCTATCGACAAGTACATCCGTGTGTGTGTGTGTGTGTGTGTGTGTGTGTGTGTGTGTGTGTTGTGTGTATAGTGTTGTGTGTGTTATTATTATTTATTTTTTATTATTTAATTCTTTTATATCGAGGATAATGGAATAAGCACTTATGTGCTTTTTTACATCCAGTCCCCGTCTGTATGCGGTTTTGTAAATTTGTCATCTGTTCCCACCGGCACACAATGGCCTACTCTTACGAAAAGCGGAACAGGATTTAACGTGTGCGCAAGATGGTCTGGTGTGTGGGGGTCTGTGTGTGGTGTGTTGTCGTTGTGTTGTGTGTTGTGTGTGTTGTGTGTTGTGTGTGTTGTGTGTGTGTTGTGTTGTGTGTTGTGTTGTGTGTTGTGTGTGTGTGTGTGGTATGTGTTGTGTGTTGTGTGTGTGTGTTGTTGTTGTGTGTGTGTTTGTGTGTGTGTTGTGTGTTTGGTGTGTTGTGTGTGTTTTGTGTGTGTGTGTGTGTGTGCGTTGTGTCGTGTGTGTGTGTGTGTGTGTGTGTGTGGTGCGTGCGTGAGAGAGAGAGAGTGTATGTGTCTATCTGTGATGTGACTGTGAGTGAGTGTATGTGTGTACGCAAGTGTATGTGTGTGTGTGAGTGAGTGAGTGTGTGTGTGTGTGTGTGTGTGAGAGAGAGAGAGAGAGAGTCCGTACGCCGTGCGCGCGCGCATGTGTGTGTATGTGTGAGAGAGGGAGAGAATGTGTGTGTGTCTGCACGCGCGTGCATGTGTATGTGTGTGTACGCAAGTGTGTGTGTGTACGCAAGTGTGTGTGTGTAGAGACCCCGAAAGTTTTCACGATACTGGTCTAATAGTCTATATTCATAATTCTTTTTAAAAAAACACCTTTTAAAATTCATTTTCAATACAATATAAACAAAATATTATTTTAGAACACAAGGTAATGCAACTAAACATACAAAACATCTATTATATAAACTGTACATAATTATATGTTCACGTACGGGCGCACACACACACTCTCTCTCTCCTCTCTCTCTCTGTCTCTCTCTGTCTCTCTCTGTCTCTGTCTGTCTGTCTGTCTGTCTGTATGTCTGTCTCTCTCTCTCTCTCTCTCTCCCCTCTCTCTCTCTCTCTCTCCTCTCTCCTTTCGCTCTCTCTCTCTCTCTCTCTCTCTCTCTCTCTCTCTCTCTCTCTCTCTCTCCTCTCTCTCTCTCTCTCTCTCTCACCCACACACTCTCACACAGTAATATATGCCTTTAAGAAATGTAGCTACACACCACGAAATAACAAAAAAGCTGAAACATGATGCGGCCAAACATAGTAATTGAGTTCATAGCTTCTTTCTCTCTCTCTCTCTCTCTCTCTCTCTCTCTCTCTCTCTCTCTCTCTCTCTCTCTCTCTCTCTTCCTCTCTCTCTCTCTCACACACACACACACACACATTCACACACATTCTCTCTCTCTTTAAAAAAAAAAAACTAACCACAAAAGCGCACATTTCTTGCAGTACCTGTAAGAAAAACGAGACTCCTCTATCCCCTATTGCTGTAACGTGATTAAAGTGTACCAGACGAAAAAGGAAGACTGATTTTAAAATGTAAAGCAAAGTTACATCATGTATTTTAGGCTTGGCAGTACAATGTTTAGAAATCGTCAATCAGTGATTTGTAATAAAGCCATTTAGAATCAAAATCAATATATTTCATATTTGTTTTTGCTATGTATTCCTCGGTTCTATATTTAAGTTTAAGAAACTTTCTGAAATCAGTAAACACAGGATACCTATTGTCAACTTTGCATTTATTGAGGAAATTTTTGCTGTAACTATGATATAATCAAGTGTATCATCTGTTTGTGAACGTGAATCAGTTCCAAACAGTATTAGCTCTCTTGGCAGAAACAAATCTTGTACATTGGCGCAATTGTTGTTTAAGAACTTTTGAAGATTATTCCAAAACATGGTAGAAATCCTGCATGGCTAGAATAGATGATTAATAGTCTCTCTTTCGGATTTGCAGAATGTGCACTTATTAGTGTCAACAACATGCATCTTTTCTAAGGCAATATTAGTTCCTAATATCCTGTGGATAATCCTTATTTGAAACCATTTTAGTTTTGTTTCTTTTATTTTTTTGAGTTGTCATGAATATTTTACCCCAATTAAGGTCATATAACATTTCACTATTCCATTTCTCACAGCACTTAGGCTGATTACTGTCCATAGCAAGTGTTGTAATAAACTGTTGCCCTTTCTTTAAAGTCAGGATTGTATTGAGAGCTTTATGGCTTTCTTTGGGGCTGCTATTACTCACATCAACACCTGTTGTGCCTATGAACTTTTTTTAAAAATTGCTGTGACAACCCCTGCATAAGTCATGAAATTACTTTTGACTTTATACTTCATTTTAAGTTGTCATATGAGAGGAAAGAACTGTTCTGATTGACAAGATCGCAACAGATACACACCTTTGCTCACCCATGTTTTGAAATGTATTGTTTTATTGTCAATCTTTATATGTTCATTATAAAATATATTTTCTGCCAGAAGGTCTTCTGGGCTGTCAATCTTGATCTTTTTGCCAAATAATCTGTATGCTTGTAATATATTTCTCCAGAATGAACTTAGATATATGTCTCCGGTTGGCAAATCACAACTGTACTTGTCTAAGTGTTTTATACAAGGACATATTTCTTCTATAACAGATTTCTATTTGTGGTTACAACGTCTTAGTTTTCTTATCCAGGACAGTTTTAGTGCCATGGAAAAATACTTTAAAGAAGGGATTCCAAGTCCCCCTTTTCTTAATTTTTTTATACTTGCTTTCCTGGCGAATCTGTCTTGTTTGTTATTCCATATAAATCAAAAGCATTGCTTTTGCAATTCACCCATTAAATTGTTTGGGGGGTTAGCAACAAGATCCAAAGATGTGTTAGTTTAGACAGAATGAGTGACTTTAACACTGCCACTCTGCCAATTGGAGTAAAATTTCTTTTGATCCAAATGTTAAAAAGATGTCTGACCTCTGCAAACTTTTCATTATAATTCAGCTCCTAGCAGTTCATCAAGTTGGGGGCTAAACATATTCCCAAGATCTTAAACTGTTTGGGATTCCATTCCATTTGCTAATGTGGCATATATCTGACTTTGGAAAATGTTCTGCTTCCAAGCCATATTACCTTTGTTTTTTGAACATTCAAATATAGACCTGATACTTTACCAAATGATTCTAATGTCAACATGCAGTGTTCAAATGATTGTTTATCTCCATCGTTTACTAGTTGTGTATAATCTGCATATTGTAAACATTTATGTTCCACTGAATTGATTTTAATTCCTTTTATATTTTTATTTTCTCTTACCATAAGGGCTAAAATTTCCACTGAAAGGATAAATAAATAAGGAGAAATCGGATCACCTTGTCTGCAGCCTCTAAACACTTTAAACCAGGAAGAGTTGTGTCCATTTACTTGTACTACAGATTTGATATATTTATAAAATGTAGTCACCCAGTGGCATATATCTTTACCTAAACCAAAATATTTCAATATTTTAATCACAAACTGCCAGTTTAGCGAATCAAACGCCTTCTCAAAATCGACACATATAAGCATACCTGTAAGTTTTCTACTTTTTAAATAGTAAATAAGATCATATACTAGCCTGATATTGTCTCCCATTTACCTGTTTGTCACAAATCCTGTCTGATCTTCCGATACAAGTTTTGATAGAACAGTTTTTAATCGATTTGCTATACAAGCAGACCCAATCTTATAAATAACGTTTAACAATGATATTGGTCGAAGTTACTTATATACTCTTTAGATTTGTCTCCTTTGGGAATGCAAGTAATTATTCCTTGCTTTTGTATACTGGACATCTCACCATATGCAAATGATTTAGTTAAAGCTCTAACAACCCACACACCCAATTGTTTCCAAAAGATTTTAAAGAATTAAGCTGTAAATCCATCTGATCCAGGACTTTTTCCATTCTTCATATTTTTCAGAGCAGCTGTTGCCTCGTCCAGTGTTATTTCTCCCTCCGGTGACTTTTGTTCTTCATCTGATAATTTTGGTAAATCTGATACTAGATTTTCTATTTCACAGTCTTCGACCTTATTTTCTCTATACAAATTTGCATAAAAGAGTTCTGCCTCTGACAAAATTGTGCTATCATTTACTATTAGTCTGGACATATATTTACTAATATAGTTTCTTTTTTCTAGGTTACAGAAATACTTGTAACTTTTTCTCCATCTGCTACCGACCTTGCCCTTGACCTTAGTAGAACCCCCCTGCATTTTGATCTCTCTTAGTGCTGTGAGTTCCCTGCTCAACTCAGTTAGCTTTAGTACATCCAATTCTGTTTTATTCTGATTTCTCTCAATCTCTCGAATTTCGTTCTCTAGTTTAAGTTCTTGTTCCCGTCTCTCTTTCTTTTTTCCTGTGATGAAGAATATTAATGAGGATTCAAATGACATGATACAGTTAGGGGACTTTAACATTGATTTGATAAATACCAAATGATCAATGGACGTAAACTTCCGAGTCTTTTAACACTTACTCAATACGCTAACACGTGTTACTAAGACCTCCAAAACTTAAACAGACCATGTTTATGCTACCAATTCTAGCACTATTTTTTAAATATCACTTTTAACTCATGGCAGATTTCTCTGTGTGAAATTCGAGCTGCTCTTCCCAGGGAGAGCGCGTCACCACAAGACCAGCGCCACCTATTATTTTTTCTTTTTCCTGTCTGCAACTGTATTTGTTTCACTATCAGAGTGGCTTTTTTCCTACATGATTTTGCCAGGGACAACTCTCTTGTTACCGTGGGTTCTTTCACGCGCGCTAAAAAAATATGCAACACACGGGACCTCGGTTTATCGTCTGATCCGAAAGACTAGCACCCAGACCACCACTCATGGTCTAGTGGATGAGGGACAATTTTCGGACCCAAACGGGGATCGAACCACCGCACAATTCCGACCCGGACTGTTCGCTTTCTAGGCAGGCGCGTTACCTCTAGACCACCAATCCACAGTCTTCGGCTGTTGTGACCATTTCCAGTTTTGTGACCATTTTCCAGTGTGTCTTTTGGGGTCTAAAACCAGGAATAAAAGCACCTAAACTTAGACATAAAAATATGACATAACATTATAGAACTTTCTCTAAATTCGAAGCTGATAATTTCCTGCAAGATCTTTTAAACTCTCCTCTAACAGCGTGTATATATATCAGCTGACCAATCCAGATCATGCTCTTGACTTATAGTATCAGATTTTCTGTGGCATTTACAATAAACATGCCCCTCTTCAGACAAAAAGAGTTAAGTATGGAATTGAATCTCTCTGGCTCACTAAAGAAGTTCTAGCCTAATTTCATCTTAAGGGATAACTTGTTGAAAAACAGTATAATAATTATATAATAAAATTATCTAAAAATCAAGCACAAATTATGCATAACAACTACACACACACACACACAAACAAACAAACAAAACTACACTTCACACACAAACACACAAAACACAATAGATGAGAACGATGGCACGACATAATGCACAAATATTTACATGTCTTACATAAAATTTAAAGTATTTCTTTCGAGCCAGAAGGTCCTAGACCGGAGCTTATCCGGTTTCTGTTCGTTAAGGAACTGATGGTTTTTTCACTTCTCTGTGTCAGGCGCTATTTATTTTTTTTATTTATTTTCATTTAAGTCAGAGATTTCTTGCTGTGAATTCGTGGTCTGCTCTCTTCTTCTTGGGGATGAGCACTCGCCATCAAGAGCAGCGCCACCCCATTTTTTTTTTTTTTTTTTTTTTTTTTTTGGTTCAACTGTATTTCTTTCCTATCAGAGTGCTTTTTTCTAAGAATTTTGCCGAGGACAACTCTTGTTGCCTCGGTTCTTTCTTGCGTGCATAATTTCTGTAACACAGGACCTCGATTACGCTCTCTATCATCAAAAGGACAGTCTGTCCGCCAATACTCCCACAGAAGCTGGTACCCACTTGATACACCATGGGGAGTATGAAAATAGGAGTAAAGTGTCTTTCCCAAGACACAACACCGAGCCGAGCGGGGATCGAACACGCGCACCTCTGGATCACGAGTTGACCGCCTAAACCACTCGACCACGGTGCCTCCCTGGCTCAGTAAAAGAAGTTCTAGCCTAAATACATCTTAAGGGATAACTTGTTGAAAAGAGGATCTCCTTCATAAAGATTAAAAAAAGTAATGAAATTATGTAACTAGTCTCTTAAGAGCGGGAAAAAAATGAAATACTTTCAGCAAGTTGTTGGCAGAAACACAGATAGTAAGACTGTTTGGAAGGCTATTGGTTTCTTTCTTTTCTTTTCTTTCCTTTTCTTTTCTTTCCTTTTCTTTCTTTCCGTTCGTTCTTTCTTTCTTTCTTTCTTTCTTTCTTTCTTTCTTTCTTTCTTTCTGTCTGTCTTTCTGTCTGTCTTTCTATTTTTCTTTCTTTCTTTCTTTCTTGTTCTTGTTCTTCTTCTTGTTCTTGTTCTTGTTCTTGTTCTTCTTCTTCTTCTTCTTCTTCTGCTCCTCCTCCTCCACCTCCTCCTCCTCCTCCTCCTTCTTCGTCTTCTTTTTCTTCTTCTTTCAATTCAATTCAATTACTTCATCATCTCACAAACAGAGGACATCATGCGGGTTACAAGCTGTACATAAAAAAGTAAATAGGAAAAACATTTACCACAGAAGAACAACACAACACAATATACGACCATCAGCTCGTACACATTGCAAGATAATACCAAATACCAATACCAATACCAGCACTTTCTCTTCTCAATACAAAAAAAAGGAAATCAAATGGTCACAGGCCATATCTACATAAAAACGATAACCAGAAATACTTATCACCAAGCAATATGATAATAATATAATAAAATTCAATCTTAAAAACACACAGCATGCACTAACACATACACACACATGCGCACGCACACATGCACACACACAGCACCACAACACATCCAATGCACACATGATTATAAACCATGTCATACAAAAAAGCACCACATAGTGTCAATTCATACTTTAAGAAAAGTTAAGCAAGATACAATATACATTTAAAAAATTCTAAACCGTTGCCTTACTAAAAAGATACCGGTCGACTTTGTTAAGGCAACCTATAGTTTTTCATCCTTCTTTCGACGCATTTAGTTCTAATTCTTTATTTTTCTTCTCTCTTCGCAAATCTTCTTCTTGGTTACATTTGTTGTTCCGGGGTTTCTTCTTTGTTCAAGGATGCCATAACCTTTATGTGTTTTGTTTTTTGTTTGTGTCTGAGACTCACTTTCTTTCACCAGGTATTTGGCGGCCCATGCCTCTCCTTCGCTGCTTTACCTTCCTGGACCTTTAGGCGGCATACCATTTTAAGCCGGGACCTGGGGTACGTGTATCGAAGCAGGTCGCAAACTCTCACCAGCAGTGGTAACCACGCTCGACGTGGTTAATTGGCTGGGGAAAGCGAGCGCTCCGACCACGACACCGCCATTTTTCTCACCCCGAAACCTCTGTCGTTAACCCAAACCTACCGGGCCTCTTGATTCAATGATCAGTGTGTGTTGTTATTCTTAATTTAACTTTTCACAATAGTGAAGATATTAGAGTACTTTAGTTGACTAGTAAGTGTGTGGCGATGTGTGTTGTGTGTCGTTTACATTTTTTCTTTTTTTCTTCTTTTATATCGAGGCTAATCAATCTTACGTGCTTTTTTTTAACTTCATTTCGTTCTCTTTTTTCCTTTGAAATTCTGTCTCTGTTCCTACCGGCACACAATTGGCCTTACTCTTCGAAAACGGAACGATTTATTTGCACATATGTTCTTTCGTTCTTCGCTACACGGGCCTCGTTTACAGTTTCCATTTCTTCGGAATCGTCTTCTTCTTCTTCATATTTAATCTTCTGTAATTATCCTTCTTAACGATCTTCCGGGTCGTCTATTCCGTCATTCTCTAACCTCTTTGCTTCTTCTTCCTCGCCCCCTACTCGCAATTCTTCGCAATCTTTTCTTTTCTTCGCAATTTTCTTGATTTTCTTCTCTTTTCTTCTCTTCTTCTTCTCTTCTTCTTCTTCTTCTTTCTTCTTCTTCTTCTTCTTCTCTTCTTCTTCTTCTTCTTCTTCTTCTCTTCCTTTAACGCTCAGACAGCCACCACCATTGTCTGTCTATGAGGAAAAATGTGTTGCGCTGCAGTTAAAGCCCCAAAAAGTCAGGCCCAGCGCATCGTCGTGGGAAAATTTTTGTTGTTGTTATCTTTTAAGTCTTTCTGGAAAAAAAAACAACCCCCAAAAGGGAAGAGAAAGGGACCCAAAAAAGGCAGAAAATAGACAAGAAGAAGGGGACACAGGAAGAAAAGGAACAAGGCAGAAACAAAGAGAGGGATAGAAAAGAGGGAATTCCTAGCACATAAAGTCCTGAAGGTAGGGGGTTGTATGATACTGACATACCCCTCCCCCACCTCCAGCATCCCGGGGCTCGTTTGGGTGGGAGTGGGAAGGAGGGATACACTAAATAACCTCGTGATTTCGTGCTGGAAATCTTTTCTTCAGGAAAAGGTAAAAGGGGTCCCATAACCTATAAGGGCGTAGGGGAGCGAAGAGTCAGAGATCTCACTTCTCTAGGAGCCAGCATATTGAGGGCGGCGCCCATCTCCTCTCCTTCGCTGCTTTACCTTTCCCTGACCCTAAAGAGGGCAGGTACCCATTTACAGCTGGGTGAACTGGGGGAACTGTACTGAAGCCAAGGCTCGCAAACGGTCACCCATCCAAGTGGTAACCACGCTCGACGCTGATTAACTTGGCTGGGGGAAAGCGAGCGCTCCGACCACTGAGCTATCC